>WBMW01006046.1:211901-482658 GCA_013396635.1 Penelope pileata
TTTTTTATCCAACACAGATGACAAAGACCCTAAATGAAAGGGAAAACATCACCTAGCAAAGCATCAGACGTCATTTTTTAAAAGCAATGAGCACCTTAAAGAGATAGAAAAAGAAAGCTCCCTTTGGGCTGGATAAAATCTCTCATTCTATTTAATAAGTGTTTTGGAGCCACTTAGGTCCAGATCCAAACCTGGACACTGCAAGTGGAGCAGGACAAAGATATTCCTTCAAAGTTTGTCCACAAAATTGAAGAGATTCATCCCAAACAAGCAGAGCAACCTGGGCAGGTACATCAACCTGGAGCCTTTTCAGCTAGGTGAGGAATTACAGACCAACTTCTCCTGCATTTTACTCCAGTGCCTGTAGGACTAGCAGCAAGCTACACCTCTGCCTGATTTATGAGTGAGTAAATAAATGCTTTGACAATAATACCCACATGAGATCATTAAAGAAGATTTCTTACCACTAGGAAACAATGTTTAGAGATATCAGGGTTTAGATTAGTCCACTGAGCTTTTCATCAGCTGTTTCATAAGAACAGGCACTGGCCAGCAGCTCTTTCTCCAGTCACACGCACAGAACATGGTGCCCAACTCTCCTGCTCTCCCATCCACCTGTCTTCTGATGAACATGAATACCCTAATGGCATGCCTTAGGGTAGAGTTAACAGAGAGGTAATTTTCTATCTATTGGCACAGATGTTTTAACCTTACTACAAAGCCATGAGAGATGAATGCTGGGATCACACCGCAAAATCCTCATGAGAATTCTCAGGCAGACAAGGAAACAAGAAAATATAAGTTCTCCAGGAAAAGAAATAAATAAATAGATGAAAAAACCAGCACTTTGTGGCTCCTCGCTTTTCTGCTTCAGTTTCTCACTCTTCATCATCTAATCAAATGCTTGCGTTGACATCACCTGGTAAAACTGAACTTAACCAGGACCTGAAAGAATTTAAATGTCAATTCCTTTGATTTAGCAAAAACAACAGATGCGTCACTAAGTAGAAATACCACATATGTTCTGCACCCAGACATAAAGCCACACAAATACCACAAATACAATTCTGTATCCGTTCCAAGCAGGAACAGAGGCACAAGAAACCACACAACCTCAGGCTGCTCGTTAGCACGTGAGCAAATGAAGTTATTGAAGCCATTTTGCATGACTCTGGTGCTTTTATGCTATATGAAGGAGGTGTGGTGCTTGCCAGGAATCATCTTGGCACCGACCAATGCACAGCAGCCACGTATGCTATCAGCTCTGTAGCGAGGGATTTCTGGTTTCCATAGATCAGTAAAGTGGAAACAACCTATCAATTTAAGAAATCCATGCGCAAAATAAGAGAACGCAAAGAAGTTATTGTAGGAAATTATTATGGGAAAAAAATGGTAATCTTTGTATAGCGGTGCAGTAAGGCTGAATTACACACCATGGGCTTTGTTTAGATAAACATCGCTTTGAAAGTTGTTGGATTTATTCTGAGGAAAAAGGAAGTGACTGAAAAGCCCAGAAAAACAGGCAGGCAGCTTTTGAGCTACAAGCTGCCTACAGAGCTGACTTCTGGCATTGACGTGTGCCTCCCCGTTGCCTGATGTCCCATCACACTGCCCACAGAGCTCAGCCTCTAACAGAGAGTTGGCTGCCTCTCAGAAAAACATATGCTGCAGTTAAGCACAGTGAATTGTTTTTGTTATAAATTATCTGGGGGCCGTATCTACTCCTGTTATCAAGGTGAAATCTTGTCCATAGCCTCCATTGATGGGAACAGCGGTTTGGCATTGAAGGTTAATCACAGCCAGAGCAAGGATGCAGGGGAATGGTTATGGTACAGATGTCAAGAGAATCAAGACATCGATTCAATTTTTCACTGCTGTGATAGAAGAGAATTAGCAAGCTTATTCACACTCTGAACAGAGAGAACGTGGACAGAAGAGTCTGGTGACCAAATTATTGTTTGAAATTATTATTTTGGGTGCATCAGCGCAAGGTGCAGTGCCGAAGCCCCTGCTAATCTTCCACCCATGCAGGGGTATGTCACAACCCCACAGGGCTCAGCACAAGCATCAAGCACATGCCTGACCAAAGCCTGCATGCAGAGATATTCAGAACGACTCAGAATATCGGATGCTTTCAGGGAGTGCCCAACAGGAGGAAAGAGCAAGAGCTTTCACTCCCTATAAGGGGTTTGCTAGGATAGGCCAATTTCAAGCCGTGAAATGTGTCCAGACAAAGGGGGGAATTGAGGATGGGTCTTCAACGAGTTGGACACACATTTTGACCACAGAAAACCCAGTTCATCCTCCAGCTCCATCACCTTTATCCCCTACAAATGGGAAAAAAGGTAGCTGGTGATACTTCTACTAGATATGTATGTAAATGACAATTTTTTTTTTCCAGCAATCTAAATTCAGTCTTCACCATCATCAAGGCCCCTAATTAACAGTGGTAAGAATCAGCACAGGAAAAAGCATCGCCTAAGTTTTGGCCTAATCTTATACACATTGTACACACACACAGCCTGAGCCTGCTCGTCCTCCCTGTTGCTACAGATGAAAGCATGTGTAGTCTGAAACAAAAAAAAAAAAAAAGTGTGATTTCAAATACCATCTCTTCCTTCACTGCACAAGAAATGCATAGCTTCGAGTGAAAAAGATTAATTTTATTTTTAAGTGAGTACTGCATCACAAAAACTGAAGATGCTCATGAGGAAAAGCTGCCAAAGCGACACAGCAGAACGTGTTGGCAATGGTGACAAAAAGGGAAAAGGGATGGCTTGGCCATTCATGAAAAAAATCAGGTAATAAGATGATGCAGTTTGGTAACTATAAACAAGAGCCTTTATGTACATGTTCAGAGAGGGAGAAGCGAAACAAGGACAAATGGGGGACTCGGGGCTGAACATCCCCTGCCGTCCCCTGTCGGAGGGCTCGCGCTAAGTGCAGTCCTGCTGGAGCCCTGACTGAAGGCAGATGCTGTCCTGGGCATCATGCTAAGTACTGCTTTTAGTCATCTCTGCAGAGTGGAAAAGGTCACCTTTGGTTTTCTTTTAAACAATTGTTAAGTAGCAAGTGAATGGTTGTGACTACATTGAATTCCCTGGAAGGAGAAAACCAGAGCTCTCGCCACGGGGATGCGCTGGAGCTAAAAGCTGCTGCGGGCTTTCCCACAGTGACTTGTTTTGATTTTTTTTTTCCCCAGTCAAAAGCAAGCTCTTTGGGGAGAGAAAAATAATAATAAATAATAACAACAACATGCCATCGCAGCTAGAGCTGAGTGAGGTGCACAGGAACCAGCGACATGTCATTTCCTACGGTGCTTTCAAGAAACATTTGTTGATTTTTGGCTCTTGTGCTCAAAGTGCAACCTCAGAAGACGACTCCAAAAGGAAAAATTCCTATTCCCAAAGTCATAGCAAATTGATTTTCACACAAGGATTGAATTAACCTAAAGACAAGGAAAGGTCCAAGGGGGCAACAGATCGATCAGAAGGCTTTCAACTCCTAAAGGATTGAAAAGGATTGAGAATATAAGAGGGAAAACTCCCAAATCCAGAACTCATGTAACAGTTGCAAGGTATACAAGCTCATGATTCCTGCAGAAAATCAACAGCAGTGTGAAATATCATTCAGGAAGTTATTTTATACCTGTGCTCAGATCCTGTTACATGTTTACTGTAGGTGAAATGATACCTTTGTTTGAATGCACCGACCTCACTCCAGCTGCTCACAGCCTGTTGCTAGTACAGACTCTATGGAAGCAGCTTTGAGTGAAGAGGATGTAAGGATTAATAACGTTCAGATAAGATAAACAGATAATTCACCTGTGACCACAATTTCAAAAACACCCACAGGAGCAATTTTAGTAACTTTGACATAAATCATTTTAATGAAAATTTATGATGCGGACTGAAGCTACGTGAAAAGAAAATTAAGCAGTTTTGCAACCTGACTTCTATTAATAGTTACACTGTGTATACTCATTATAGGACTGAACTGGACTTGAAACCCACAGGTACACTAAGAAGTTCTCTTTCATGAATCTAAGAATACTTTTATATAGGAAAAAGGAATTTAGCCAGGAGATACACAGTGGTATTTTTTGTAGCTGGACCAAAAGGAAGCTGCATTTAAAGGAACTGATCTGTGACGCAGAACTGCCACCTTGTGATTGAACAGCGCAATTCAGGTAGCTTTGGGGGCACAAAGCATTTGAACCATAGTTGCCTCCCCCTTCAAAAGTATCTTCAACCTTTGGAGAAAAAGTTGGAAGGCAAATCAGCGATTCTTTCCCATGGATCTTCTCAAGTGGGTGGCACAGGGTCCTGAATCACACCAAGAAACTCAAAGACATTTTTGGACCTTAGGGCTCTTATGTTTAATCAAACTTCTGAATTAGGACGACATGTTCTACTTCACTATTACTCCTTCACTACTCTGTTATTCAGCAAATAATTATTAATTACCATTACCATTTTAAAAATACATGCTGAACGGAATATTCTGAAATATATCATCCGTGAACATACATGGTTATGAGTGGATAAGAACAGTTCTACTTTAAAAAAGAACACTGAGAGGATGTTGATGTGGACAAATAGAGAATTCAAGATAGATTGTATTCCTAGCACACATTAACAGACACTTTACTAAAAGCTTAACAAAGGTCTCTGTATGTCACCATGCATTTATTTTATATTATTTTTTTTAATATTATTATTTTGGAAATTCCCTTTCCATATGCAGACCATGACATCCCAAAGATGCATTACATTATTGTGCAGAAATCCTGCAGAAGTTCTCATTCAAGTAGCATTTGTACGAGACCTACATGAGAATATTCACAGCACATCTGGATTTTACACTTCTTTTTTTTTAGACATCAAATCAACAGTTCTTCTGCCCAACTTCAAGTAACCGTATAGAGTGAATCAGTACAAAAGTATTCACAATAAGCAAGAAGTATGACAAGAAAAGGAAAAAAGATGAATAGTTTAAAGGAGATGACAAAGGAATAATTAATATGAATTATATGTCCTTACTTTCAAAAGGAAAAAAGACATACTTCTCTTCCCCATGCAACAAATATTTCATTGTTAAGGTTTTTTACTAAGAGAGGCATATCAGAAGGTGACCATACATAAAGGAGAAGAAAGAACTGGCATTAAAGAAAAAAAACAAAAACAAAAAGGAACTTTACTCAAAGTTAACTTGACTTTGGACATGTCACAATCCAGAATCTCAAACTGATTGGCAAACACATGAAATATCAAAAGGTTGGAATAATCACAGGGAAATATTTCTGGTAAAAACGGTCTCCGTGCAGCTCCTATTCTTCCCCTGAAGATAGTATTCATACAACATTCTTGAAACAGATGATGCATCTATATCACTTTGCAAAATAAAAGAAAAAAAATGGAATGAAGAGAAGAAAATAAAATGTTTCTAGTCCTTTGACTGGTTTGCGGCAAAATTAATATTGGGGTGCTTTTGACTTTCCCAGCCATCTCCATGTAACACCAAGTAGTGAATTGCATCTTTTCTTCCTGAAAAACAGGAGGGACAGGGCATGCAGCCTTGACACCATTCCTGTGCTGGCCATGATGGCTAACACTTCGGGGCAGAAGGGGCTTCCCTCAATCTCTCCATCACTCTTTGCTCGCTCCGGAACCAAGCTCGCCCCACGCACTCATCAGGAAACCCCATCCTCCCCACTGCAAAGTGCTGCAGAGCCAAGACCTTATTCAAGTCCTTTTGAGTTCACTGGAAAGGATCCTGCTCATCTCCCAGGGAACTGAATCAGACTCAGAAGTAGTTTTAGAAGTCAACTTGCATAAGCAAATAAATGAAGAACCTGGAAACACAGAGCATGATGACTTTAGTAGGCCACACATTCACTGTGACGTTAGAGCTGCATTTGATGGATGCTTCCTGACTGTCGAATTTTAAATAGTATGATATTTAAAGTTATTTCTATCAAATAAGTGAGTGCTAATTCAATACGTCCGTTTTGTTAAATCCAAATTAAACACCTGTACAAGCCCATAAAACTCAAAGTAATGCAATTATCATTTTAGACTTTATATAAAGGCATGCTATTACCGTGGCATTCAAATGTAGCCTTTCACATATTAAAATAGACATGTTCAGGCAGCTACATTACATTTTTTTCTTTTTTATCCATATCTGTGGCCAAGGTGCAATTTATTGCACATTATTATCCTAATGAAATAAGTGTTGTATTCCTGAGAGTTCATCCAAATAGCACCCAAGTGCTTTGCAAACACACATCTGTTTTACAACACAGCTGTGGGATGAGCAGATATTTTATAAAGAGCCAAAGCAGAGAGACATTAAGGCCACAAGTACCTATGAATTTTGGGTGCCAGATGGAGCCAGATGACAAAATTTGTTTGGATATTTGGTACTTTATGTAATCCTTAGCTCTGCTTGGATCTCTGGAAGGGCTGTTTAGTGGTAAATATTCCATTGGGGTAGACAAGTATGGGTTCCCATCAAAAAAAGGTAATATCACTGCACATGCAGAAAAAGTTCAGAGATATATCCTATTTTCAACTTTGAAATTTGGTGACAACTATGAACCGTAGAGTTTTGTGTATGACTTGTCAATAATTTCTTGAGCAAAACCTAACAGGAATGAATAAACAACCAAATAACAAGAAATCCAAAGAAAAATTGAGTGAGAGGTTATTAATGGGGCTGGAAACCTGGATCTATGATGCAGAAACCTTAGCATCAAACAGGAAATACTGGCAATCGCTTTCATTGGTGGTTTTCTTGCCAGAAGGAAAGGAATAACCAGACACAAATCTCTAATTTCTAGTCACAGCTTTTGAGATCCACTGGAGCAAGACATTTTTTTGCTCACTCTTCCTATTTATGTTCCCTGTGCTGTCTGGCCCATCTCAGTTTCGTCTTCTGATTTCTTTCCTACTGGGCAGGCTCAGATTCCCCCAGATTTTTACTCTCCTCATTTCATCTCCTACTCCAACGTTCTTCAGCAGAGCTGCCAGAACACGTCCTTCCCTTTCCCAAGCCCCCTCACACAGTTTCAAGCCTACTTTGACTTTGAATCTTTTTTTCCTAAATTCAAACTATAGTTTTCAAAGGTATATGCTTTGGTAAAACAGCAGGGATTTTCTCAAACAAGGGCAGAACAAAACAAAGATTGCTTCTTACTAAATGAAAACATTAACTCCTCTTCTCAAAAGCATCAACAGTTTTTGTTCTGTTTGATTTCTATAGAAAACTTGCTTAATAGGGAAAAACAATGTGTTTTTTCAATTGGCATCTTCAGAAAGGGCTGAATTTTTCCTAAGAGATTCCGGTAGATAAAAACAACAAACGCTTTTTGCTCAAGAGGTCAAATTATTGCAGAGCCACACGCAACTCAAAATAACTCCCAATAATTTAGAAGCATTATAAGACATTTGACAGTGCTGCAAAGCAAATAGAGCTGCATATGCTGAGAATGCTGGATCCTGCAGCATGCTCCAGAATCGGTTGGCCCAATGCTGTCTGCGTGCACCAAAACAGACAAGACTAATGAAGGAGAGACAAAGATGATGGACGTCATCATTGGATGACATTTTGACTTATATCAGGATAATGGTCAAGGAGGCTGTCAACCAACAATGACAAGGGTAGGACAGTGCAGGTGGCAGAAATTGTGCTTTACTAGCAACACGGTAAATCCCACTCAATGGAAATAATACAGGGATTTGTTATATAGAACAATTCCAGAATGCTGAACACAATTCCCTATCTATTCCTCATCCTCATTGATTAGGTGACAACTGACAACCAGATGCATCATTTTTTCTGGCTGGAGAGCATCAGTTAGCAAAGCTGCCTTGAAAAGGAGCTGCATGGGACAGTTTTAAAGAGAGCTTTTCAGAAGCACTGAGCAGCAGTTTCAGCTGAACTGTGCAGTTCATGACAATTAAGTTGCACCTGTGCACAAGGCAATTAGCAATTAAAATGCTTCATCAATCTGAGATCAGATACATCCTTCATATATCTTCACAAACTTCATAGAAAGGGGCTGAGATATTGACAACACATTCTGTTTTCCTCTTACGCAGAACCGGAGTTGAAAGCCAAGTTATATTATTGCAGGTTATAAGTTCTCTCCTTCAGTTCTGTCAACAAGTGCTGATAGCTGTGTCGTTTCCAGGAATCTGGGCTCTTATCTCAGCATGTCTGCGCTGATCTGGAAGTTCATCATTTTCCATTTCATAATGTCTGACAGCCAGAAGTAAGATCGCTTTACTTCAAGCGCTTCAGATCGCTACGAATGCTACTGCCTGCTCCACGTACAAACACGTACAAGAACCTAGTAATTCTCAGTCAAAAGTGGCCAGAAAAGACACAGATGTGATTAAACTTCATCCCTGTCATAAGCACCCTCCCACAGCAGCATTAAAGTTACTTTTAGGAGAACACAAGAAATCCACAATAAGTTTAATAAATTTTAGTTACAAGGACACTTGTTCAGGGATCCAGAACTGCGGTGAGCTGCATGTTGATAGATGTTTCATGCATTGTTTTATCATAACAAATACACATCCTGGAGGGGAAAAAATAAAATAAAATAAAAAGAGGGGAGAAGAAAACAAAACAAAAAACATGGAGAAGCTGTGCAAAGAAAGCTATTTTAGGTACTGGGAGTGGTATAGTTAATTAGGGTTCTGAACAGAAACAGATCATCCTTCCTGTACCACACTCATCCAAAATTGCCTCCTTTAATCCCCATAATAAAACATAACATGTATTAATGCAGGTATTCAGGTGATGCTGCTAGGGTCACTTAGATGAATGACTGAAATATTGATTTATGTGATACATAGAGATACTCCTTTTTGAATCAAAACACTAAGGCCAAAGACTACATGCTAATTAATCCAAAGATCACCATGATACAATTGCAGATGTGACTTCTGAAAAGCAAGGGATGGCAATTTTTGGTTGCCAGTATGGATGAAACGTATGTACATAAGGACCTCAGTACTGATGCCATTTCAATTCAAAACCAGCATCATAGTCTGAACTTTTTGGCAGAAGATGAGAAAAGTCTTTCCCCATCGTACAGAAATTTAATAAGCAAAACCTACCCGCATTAGCCTCTTGTGAGTTTTGCCTGTTCTGTATTTTATGACTCCACAGCAGTACCACTAAGTTGTTCAATTGAGCATAGGCCCAGTTTAAAAAAAAAAATAGAAATTTAATTGTAAATTTGATAAATACAGTCAATTTTTATTTTTAGGCATGTTAAAGTTTAGGCTGTTTCATAACTATATGTTCAAAAGGTGTATAAATGAGCAGGCTACGAGGAATGAGCTTCCACTCTAACACAGATCGATGTGATACAGACAGCCCAAATATTGCAGCTACCATCAAGCTGGGCTTAAGAATAGATGAGTAACTCTCTTTAACCATCAGTATCTATTTGCAAAGCTCACTGGGGTATAAAATAGATAAAGCTGAAGCTCACATAAAACTTGCAAGTGAAATGAAGAAAGGAAGAATCAAGAGAATAATCGACTATAAGTATCCCATATGGATTTTTTTTTTTTTTAAACTAAGAATCTTTATGGGTGTTGTTGAGCTTTAACCACATAAAAGTGAGAAATATTCCCCCTTACAGTTTCTTTAATGAAAACATAAAACCAAAATTGTTCAGAAGTAAATAGAATCAATACCTAAAAGCCATACCATCAGAAGCATTGCCCAATATCATACATGCTTTTTAGATCTTTCCACATAACTTCACCAGACAGCACAACGCCTGGCCTTATAATGCTGTTACTATTTCAGGATGCAGCTCTCCAAACGAGACAGCCACTCATATCAAATGGCGTGGGCAGTCAAAGACAAAGTGATTTTGATGTACAGGCTTCCTGTGCAGGTACGACAGCCACAGTTCAGGAAATCACTGCTCCTTAGTGCTTGCTAATGACCCAACATCGCCATTGGCTCCTCATCCACCACGTAGGATGGCTCAAAATAAACATGGGCCATTATCTGCAGCTTTAAAAAAAAAATCATAATCTCAAACAGCCCTTGCTTTTAAGTAGATACAACCCCAGTGATTCTAGTATTGTGGTTTTAAACCTAGAAAATCCTCCAATGTCACAGTCTCCTGCAAAGCCAAAAGATTCATGCACGAGGGTCTGCCCAAACCCAACTGTCGACCTCCCGGTTCATTCCAAGGGAGTTGGACGAGATGACCTCTAAGGGTCCCTTCCAACTCTAAGGATTCTGTGATTCCAGCACACCAGCAGCACAGCCGTGATCCCACAGCGCCGATCAGCCTTACGAGTGCCATCAAAAGCAACTTGGAAAAGCCTTGCAGAACTGAAGGAATGGCAGCTTTCTACGGTATTCAATAAAAGAGCAACAGATAACACAAAGGACAACATATAATAGAAACAGTATCTTGTTAACCATGCTTAATTAGCAGTCAGGTTAGCCTACATTTATTCACTCTGATTAGATCATTAGCCGAGTGTTTGCATAAAGAAAAATTGAAATTCCTGCAAGTCAGAGGGCAAAGGAAAATCGTTTGCAGGCTTCCCCCTCCCAGAAAAGATGTTAATGATCTCTGACCTCCAATTATCACTTTTTCTGAAACCCAGTACAAGAGCCAAGGGCTTGGGAGAGATGATTACTTCTGGTTTTCACTACAGTTCATTACATATTCCTCTCAAAAATAAACCACAATGGGAAACATAATAAAGCTGTGATATTTGGAATTCAATCATTTTAATGTAGCTGTTACAACTTCAGCAGGTCAGCGTGCAGCGTAATAAATACAAATGACAGAGCCAGCAGAAACCAGGGGTCTGATGTTATCACCATCTCCTTGCTATTATCTCAATTGTATCATTTTACATATAAAGATTAACAGCCCTACGAGAAGCGACTCCACAATATTCATTATAAAAAAGAAGAGCCGAGCATCCGGAATCACCCGTGCCGTGGTACCCCGGTGTAGGCAGAGGCTGCAACCAACAGCAGCAGCAAAGCAGAGCAGGTTCTAAATACTCACTGAGAGCAATTATTAGATCTGATCTTTGCTAGATGATTTGGCATAATGGTAAGGAAACTACCAGAATGGATGAACCGTGAAATAAGAAGCACAGATATTTATTTTTATTTTTTAAGAAATAAATAAAGACCCCTTCTGCATATTTTGCTACAAGGAGCCTGCAGAATTATACCCTTCTAAAGTTCGGGGCACCGGTATATCTATATTTTCTATATAATTATAGTATAATCACTATAAATTCTGCAAGTGTTACTAGCTGGAAAAAAAAGTAATTCTGTTTTCCGCACCATTACTGAACAAATTACTTGTTTTCATATAAGGAATTCATTCAAATTTTTATCTGTATCTCAACTAAATTTCATTACTGGGCTCTCTAAGCCATCATTTTTAATAGTGAAAAATCTACAACTGTGGCTGTGATATAACCAAAAGACATTACAGGAAAAAAAAAAAACTACTTTAAGCAGAAATAAGGAAAAAATCTCAAGCTGTGACAGTAGAAAAAATGAAGCTTTCTGGCCTTGGAATCATGGGGCTTTACAGGCTCTTTGCAAGATGCAACTGCTATGAACTGTCAGGGTCTGGCCACCGTGTCTTCACTGTTTTTGTTTTCTTGAACTGATTTGCCTGCGTTAAAGCCAGCTTAAGGGTTTCAGTCTTTCCTGCAGTTTGGTAAAGACTACAGTTCGGACACAGACTACGTGTATTAGTCTGGGGCTATCATCAAAAGTCAACATTTGCCAAATGACACCACTAGCAGTGTTCAGTACGACCAGCTACTTCGTGTCTGGAAAGCCAGAAGTCTCTGGTGGCCTCCACTAACCCCAATTATCACTGCTCTTTTTGAGGTGGCAATCAATGGAAACACAGGTGATCCGTTAGCTGCCTTGAACCTGGCACGACAGAACAGCCCTAGCACACAGCTTCACAGAAAGTGCTGAACCAGAATCATCCTTCTCCAGCTGTATCCTCCCCCTTAGGTCATGAGGACCAAGCAACCAGGGGCACCCTGAAAGGTGACAACCACACAAGTTCACAGGAATCTTCATTTTTCAGCATTTTAGACCAAACTGTATAAAAAACTAGAAGTTCTTTAAAGTAATATAGCACTTCATGCAGAGCAGAAGACAAAACTCTGGACCAAAGGGCCCCAAATGTTATCAATCATGGACGCGCTCCAAGTTCCGTCTGATACTTTGTCAGGACAAATCTCTCCAAGAGCCTTATAATCAATTATTCAAGATCCCATGGGGGTCTTGTGAAGGCTCTGGCAGTGAAGATCAACCCCAGCCTATTCCAGAGCTGTAACACACCTGTAAGATTGTTCTCCCAACCAGCACACATCTCCAGTCTCATGGGCATCATGCTCTGAAGCCATTAATGCATACTAATAAACAAACAGCATCAGCTCTGCCTCATTCACACCCTTAGAGAGCAGTCTTAAACAATGTGGGAAAAAATAAACTTTTACAGTATTTGATTTACTCATTAAATGACCTTTACAGCCGCACCCAAAAGCATATGCGTGAATTTCAAAGGAATACAATATTAAGTTAATAGCAGAAAGTTCTCTCTTGATGTCATCCCCACTTCAAAGAGCTCCGTTAACAGCACCACTGGAAAAACTATGTGAGAGTTAAACCCCAAAGGACTTAAACATCCTTTAGGTCACATTGTCACACGGCAAATCCACAAAAGGTCTCGGCAAGAGGGGTCTGGAGATGGCATGGACTACTGGTGGGGATGAGCTTTCACTCAATAACACAAATATAAATAAACATAAGACTTGCCAAGTTATTTATATCATGGAGGTTTTTCCATTTACCTTATGGTAAAGGAAACACTTTCATCCTATATGGATGTAGTTTCAACCACCTGTAGAGCTATTAGAGCACATCTAATGTCTAATCTTCCCATATTAAAAAATAACAATAAAACACTGCAATGCCAGTACATCTGATCCAAGTTTTTCTTTGTGAGAAACTAAATCTTCAATGTTCTGTGTGAGAAATTGATGGCGCACCTGACAGCCTCTGCTAAGCTCTTGCACGACCCTCTCCACGTGGATGACACCGGCAAGGTCGCTGCTACTGCCAGCCCCGTGTTTTCAAACAAGCTTTGTCCTTTGTTCAGGGGAGAAATGACATGGGGTTCGTGCTGCCTTGCTCGCTTTGTCTTTTTTGCTCAGAAAATTAAATTTCATGAAGTTTGTTCTTATAGATTGAACACTTTGCGCTAAACAAATGGTTATAGTCTTCCTGGTGCTTTCAATAAATTAGAATGAGATGTTCAAGCCAATATTGAACTGACACAAATTAGATTTACCAAGTAAAATTTTCCAAAAATACAATCTTGTTGAACAAGTGCTGTATTTTGCACCTGTTAGAAAATGTTTATTGCTTTATTTCATTAGTATGTCTTGTCAAGCTTTAATTTTAATTTGCTTAGCAGAAGAAAAAAGGCATTTTACTAAAGGAACTTTTAATGATAAGAAACATCAGCCCCTATGGAATAAAGTATCACTGTGTCTTCAGGGTAAATTTTGGGCTAGCTGCTTGAAGCACAGTTTTTCCAAATGATTCATACAGCTAAAATACACAAACCTGCCAGTGGATTCCTTTCTCTTTTAATGCAACTTGTCAAGTCTGAATCATTTTCATTAAAATAATAACCTATTTTAAGCTACAAAGATTTTTCAGTTCTTGTTCTGCTGTGACAAGTATTTCCTAACACAAGGAGGGGCTTTTGCTAATGTTCATTTAAAGGAAAGCTAAAAACAGAACCATGAAAACATATCTGTATATGTTGGTACTAAATGAGATTTTCCATTTTAATGGGGTGAAATAAAATGTGTCTTTTAAAGCAGATAAGAGCAGCAGTCCCTTCCCAACATGCTTGCCCTGCTCCCAGTGCTGCCTGGGGGAGCTGTGGGCCCCAGGACCCCGGGCATGTGCAGCGCTCATCAATGACTCTTTGCCAAGGGATCCCCAGCTTCAGGGAGGTGGCACTGGCAGCTGCTCTCTGGACCCCATGTCATGAATTGAAATGGTCCAACATGAGCACTCATCCACCATCTTTGTGGATGCCTTCTGTTTGAGGGCTCCAGTTAAGTACAGACCAGCTTTTCATTACGCTCAGTAGTGAGATCAGGACCTAATGCATCGTGTCCCAGTTGGTCATTAAAGCATTCTGGTGGTCAGAGCTAGCAAAAGCATTAATAACACCACACAGTCACCTACTACTGACCCACCTCAGTTTGCAGGACCTCCATGTTTGATGTTTGCCAACGTATCTTGCAAAGACTGAAGGAAAAGGGCTGGTTTTGGGGAGAGCATCCTGTCCCATCAACTGCCTCTGTGAGCAGGAGGCTGAGCTCTGCCATGTGTGGGTGACCTTCAGCAGCAAGGCTGGCACCCTGCCTCCAACAGCAATCTGAGGAACCCCTGGAACATCCTAGTGACTGGAAACTTGATATTCCACCCCCACCCCCAATTATTTATTTTTTTAAATAAAGACTCATGGTTAAAAGGTCCAGCTGCCCATACTGTCCCTCTAAGAGAAGGGAAATGCATCTCTCTCTGTTCCCTATGAATTTTACTGTTGATGAAATTATCAAATGCCATCATTAACTCATAAGGTTTTGATTTCATTGACAGCACCACATCAACTGAGTTTTACTTCTTGCTGCTAATTTCGATAATTGCCTTTTTGCATTTCTTTAAAGCACAGCCAGATCTGCCTCAGACACAGCATTCTCTAGGTTGTCATTCATTTGCTGGTATTAAAGCTAATTGGCAGTTTTTTCAAAAAAAAAAATGCTCATTACAAAAGCCCTTTAGATATATGTTCTTAACAGCACGCAACTAGCTCCATGCTAACCAGCTACCAGATGTTTTGGTATAAATAATATAAATTGCATCCCTAACAAGCTGCTCAGGCAGGACAGGTTTCATGTGCAAAAATGAAATTACATTATGTTCTTCCCATGTTCTCCAGCCTTGAAAACACTGAATCTAGTCAAGCTTTTCAAAGATAGTAAAGAGAGGTGGGAAAAAAATGAAAATAAGAAGGCTCCCGAGCTGAAGATGTTTGTCACAAAGTGCTGGTTCTGAGATGCTTTGATTCCCTATTACTGTCTTTAGAAGCACACCAACACTCAGAATTAGGACCCCTTAGCCATATAGCAGTTGACTTATCCGTTCCTCACCAACAATTGCTCTTCTGTAGTTTTAATTCTGGGTGTTTTAATGTGCACAACAGCATGTACTTAAACACATGCTGTTTTATATCTGCTCTCATTTGGAAAGTCTAATCAAGTAAGCAGCAAGTAACAGTGCCCAATGTCACAAGGAAGAGAAGAGAGCTTCTTTCTGTACCTTGGCTTTAAAGACCCCCATGCCAAGCCCAGTGCCAGAAACACATTTGTAATTACCATTTAAACCAAGATATTCACATATGATCCCTCTCATGCCCAGAGTCAGGGTGGAAAGAAAGAGCATTTGCAAGGAGTATTAGCATTTTATTATATTTTCTGACCACAGCTTAATCACAGCTTGCCTTGACAGGTGGCCTATAAATTGAGCTTTCTGCAGTCTTCCATTCAGCCAGTTCAACATCACAGTTGATAAAAAACAACTGTGGCCTTCAATCCTTATCTGATATCCACACATATGGCACCCAGTTTGGTCTCCAGACCAATCAGGACTGATAGTAAAACAAGGGCTGTATCTGGCTGCAGGATATACGGGCTGTTGGGTGCATTTGCTCCCAGCCATCATGAAGCATCCTTCCCAAGGCACAGTTAGCACCAACATGAAGCACGAGTAGCTACATTTTCATTGAGTGCTGCAATGTATTTCAAGACTTATGACACAGGTCTGATATTACCTTAGTCAACAGTGTCCTCTCTGATTTGTCAATTGATTGTTGATACGCCGTCCACAAAGAGCTCAATCACTGAGAGGGGAACATACAGGCAAAGTAAATGTGTTTTCCTCCGGAGGGAGCAGAAGACATACTGCTGGTCCTTTCAAGTGCTCTTCGGAGCACTTTGGAAGGTAGATTGCTTAATTTAATGTTCAAACAAATGATACAGTCTGAAAGGCCTTCTTGCGTTCAGATAATACTTTCTCAGAAATTTAATTCTCTAATTTCATTAGGTACCGCATCAGCCAGCGCAGTTTTCAGGGACACATTTAGAGGGCAACTCGTCTGAGTGTAATTTTAAAGAAACGGATTTGACACAGTGTCAATCTATTGCCAAGCTGCATGGCATCTCCCAGGAAAACAATTGAATTTCAGGACGCAGCCTGCTTGTATTAATCTCCCCGATCTCACTGGGATAAAGTTACTCTTTTACATAAGCAGCAAATATATTCGATGTTTGATGATATGCAATTTAAAATTTGTCCTTCACCAAGGAAAATGACTCAAGGCTTTGAAGACTAAAAATGAAGACTAAAAGCTCAACCATTATATCCTTCAGTTTTCCAGCAATTTGTAATGAAAGATCACGCTAGCCACTGTCATCTTAAATTTGATTAATCTCCCTGATTTTATAAAGCACTTAATTTCATAAAACATCCTCCCAGAAGAGGCTACCCAGCCCTCCTGCACACTGGAAAACAAACTGCACACCATCCTCCAATGATAAGTAGGGATGAAAACCCCAAAGCTCTAACAGCATCCACAATCCCGTGGGTCAAAGGACACCTCCCCATTTCTTCAGACCTCACTATGAGCCCATGGCAGGGATCGATTAGGGAACTGGCAGATGCAGAAGAAAAGCCAAAGATAAAATTTCAAGCCTGTGATATGTTCATTAATGAGTACTGTACAGGGCTCCTCAGATTGAAAAGCAGGTTTTAATGGAGAATTGCTCTAAAGCGTACAGTAAGAAAATCAATGAGTTTCCAAACTTTACCAATAAGAGGAATCAGGTTAGTACAATGCAGATGTACAAGCAACATCAGAAGTACACAGCCACTTGAAGCCTAGAACTAATATTACAAGTATTCTGTCTCTTTGTGGCAGGACACAAATCCAAATGGGCGTGTTCCTCAGCAAAAGAAAAGCTCTCGCCTACAAGCATCTCACACAAGAACTAGCACACATCGTCCTTTTCTGATGAGCTTATAGGAGAACTGGAGGACTTTGAGAAGCAGTAGCTAATGCTCCAAGTCTTTTTCCAGAATGAGTAAATAGGTCTTTTCATTTATTGCCCAGACATTTCTCAAACGGATAATACAACTAAATCACTTTGTTTTCCCAGTGCATATTTTTCCTTCGGTTGATAAATTTTGCAGGAACACCACAGAGCAAGATAAGAATCGGCAATAGTTTCAAAAATAGCTACTTTCTGGAGGAGAGAAAAATTCCTTTTGTTGTCAAGGGATGTGATCGAGTGCAGGTACAGAAACACTTGATCCTTGTGCCTCCCATTGGAGAGGTCACACAACGTCCTTGAAATTTTTTCCAAGCAATTTGAACACTACTGCCATCAATATACTATTTCTATAAGAGTACTCAGCTTAGAAGTCACACCTTCCCACAGCTCATCCTCAGACATATAGAGATGATCTGATTATCTCTAGGTAAATGCTGTAAAGGAATCATTTAACTTTAGAGTACTTGTGTGGATTCAGGAGGCTGACGGTGGGAGCAAGGAAGCCACAGACATCACTGAAGGAAGAGATCCCTCGGGGTTCATTGGATCTATCACATGCAGTTGCCCACAGATATTGGGGGTTTGTCCAGCTGGGAAACTTCGTGCATGGGTGACAAGAAGTAAACAAGAGGTAAATGAAACAGCAGTAAATGCCAATTCCAGCCCACAGTTTTTAATGGGGCAGCACAGGGCAGCATGTACTGAGTTTGGGAAAGGGGTAAAAGTAATTTAGAAAAAATAAAAAAAAAAGAAGAAGTTACACTCAGAGGCTAGAAACATTTAAATTCTGCTTCTGGCTTGCAGCAAGTCTGGACTCAGGGAGGTCATGGCTTGATGTTATTTCTTTTGATGATGGAGAAGAATTTTATATCTAACTCATCCAAGTTTTAATCAATCTTCCAGCTCTGCAAGCATGTTAGTTTATATTTGTAACCCCAGACATGTTAGTATAACTTTCTATTTTGAGAGCAGTTTAATCCATCCAAAGCAAGGAATAGGGCACAAAGTGCAGCATTCAAGTATCTGTGCCCTAAAACCGAGCCTGTGTGGCAAAATCTCCCCAACAGTCCAGTCATAGAGTCGGATAATGAGGCTCAAGAAACAGCTGTAGAGGACAGCAAAAGACTTTTGTCCACTTCTTGCTCCTTTCCATGAAGGAAATTCTCCAGCCTTCAGGGACTTCAATGGTAGGAAGTTACACTTGAGCTGAGCGTTTAATTCAAGGTTGGATTTCATTAGGGCACTCCAATAAAGACTGGTTAGCCTTACAACGAGTTATGGGAACAACCTGAAAAGATTAAAAGAGACCATGATCTCTCCTTAGACTTTGTTTCTTTCCTAGTGCTTATTACCCCACTTGTTCTTAAGGTTAACTGCCATCGTATTTAGAAACTGTGACTCAGCCTTCCCTCTGCCAGCCAGCAACGAAGCACTGTCCCCAAGGCAGCTCACAAGCATCACACTTCATTCACTTGAGCCCAAATTACAAGATCCTCACAGCAGATATAAGGATGCATGACAAAAATTCTTCCGCCTTTGCTGGATACTGCTTGACATCCACAATTGGGTATTCCTCCCTGGACTTCAGAGCAGTGATGAGAGTCACTTCTGTGAAATGTCCTTGGAAGCTGCACGCTCAGTCTCTCCCAGGCACAAGCACAGCTTTCCTGGGGGTGCTGGGGAGAACAAGCAGGTCTGGGGCTTGGGTGCAGCTGGGACAATGTGGAACCATCTGTTATAGCTCATCCTTTGCTATTTGAAATGGATGAGAAAAGACAGGATATTAATACTAAGAGCCCTGTGGGATAGGGTGCATCTCAAATCCCCACGACTGAGCACACATTGCATATTGTTTCCAGCACTGTAATTATCTGATAAAGCTATTAACCATACCCACGAGAAGCCATAAAGCACTAATACTCCCCACCAAAGCAATCTGAATCATAACCAAGTATTAGTCAGCAGCTGGATGTCACTTTGGGAAAAAAAAGAAAATTATATTGGGAGAGACATCGTCTTGTACTTGAGAGAAATGTAAGGTTTACAACAGGAGGTCAAGTCCGCTGTGCATAGCTGTACTGAGAAACTCCTAGCACACAGCACTTCTTTCTTAGAAGAACTTAGAAGAAGCACATCAGAAGAAGCAGCTTCATCTCAGCACATTGGTTGAGGGAGGATGCTGCTGAAGGAGATCACTGGGGGGCTGCAGGGACCTGTAGGGACCCTGATGGGACCTGTGGTGGGGCAGTGGAGCTGAAGAGGGCACAGGCTGGCTGTACTCTCTAATCAACACGCATTCCAGTAAACGGGAAAAAAGAATAATTTTACACTGTAAACAGGGACATTTTAATAACAGGTTTCCCTAAATAACTTTGTGCGAAAGTCACCTACCACGCACGCAAGAATGGGTGTCCCAGGCCATATTTGCCTCCTGCCCACAGTGAAATCTCATTAAGAAACACAAACAATTGTAACTCAGCTACTACAGATTCACCCCACAATAAAAAGCCAGCAACATAAAAGAATTCTAAGGTATAGGATTCCTATACACCAACTACCTTGTCAGTTAACAAATAACAGGAAGTTAGACAAGAGTATCAATGGGTTAAATTGCAACTCAGGCCACCTCAGAAGTGAGCAAAGCTATCCTAGAAAACAGTCCAATGCCACTTCAGTGAAATTCACTTCTGCGGAATTTTCCAGATGTCAGGAATGTCCTGCTCAGTGAGAATTGATCGAGCCAGTGTGCTGGCAGTGGCTGCAGCAGGGTCCTGAGCAGTCAGCACGAGCACCTCGTGGCTGGGAAGATGGGCCTGGAGCAGTTCCCAGGCTGTACACCTGCCCCTGTAATTCACATCCCATATAATGAGGCTGACATGGGAGCTGCTGGGAACAAGGACGTTTACTCACAGTGAGTGCATTGCTGTCTGCCAGTGAAATACCCAGGGGTGATCTCTTCCCAAAGCCAGTTCCCTGAAAAACAAGCAGATCCAAAAGGGAAACACCCATGGGTCAAGTTTTGTTTTATCTTCAAATTTTGAATGTTCTAATATTAACAGAGCTGCAAACATGCATTTCTTTTCTCATCTTCAGCAGGGAGCAAATGAAAGAGGTGACATTGAGCCTTATTTACCAGTGAGAGCAATTTCAATTCTCCCCTCCATTCTCTTTATCTCAGCTCCTTCCCTCACACTTATATTTACTCTCTATTTTGTCATCACAACAACACACCAGTGCGCAATCAGTGTGCCATTGAGAGTTTCCAGGAGCATCATTCTGTAGGCTCCAATAAATAAAGAAAAATAAAATAAAAAAGGTCTAAGGGACTTGGTAAGGGGTCAGCCAAGCCAGTCCACCTGCACTCCCAAGGCAGGCACTATGCCTGCACCCACGGGTACAGCTGCCTTATAACCCATAAGGACTGAAAAGTAGCCTTGTCCATAACCCATAAGGACTGAAAAGTAGCCTTGTCCTCACCATTGCCAACAATCCTCATTGCAGGAAGAGCTTTGGATTTTATCTTTGTTTTCTCCCCTCCCCCTTCCTTTTGATATCAGCAATTGTCAGTGTAACTCTCTGGCAATTTAAAGGGGTTCCTGTACCAGCATAGTGGTCTGTCCTGCTGCAAATAGGGCCAGCCCAGACTGCATAACTGCAACACATTGAAAAACAAAACTGCAGAGCAATACTGCATTTTGAGCTATACCATTCACACTTGGATTTTGTAATTTCACACATGGAGATATCACAACCACTCTCATCAAGAGCCTAACCTACAGCATTTCAGAGTCAATGAGACTTCTGTATCACCTTCAAATGGCTTTGGATCACCCTCAAAATTAAAGTAAATAAATTACAGATTGTCTCATTAACTTCTTCAAATGTCTTTTGAATCACTTCCAGAAAACTAAATGAAGAAAGAAGTATCCAAGCATTCCAAGAACACAATTCAAGGAGGGGAAAGAAAAAAATAAAAGATACTGCCCAGACTGCTTCCAAAATGATGCAAGATAAAATGAAATCACAAATTGCAAATGATTCCTAAAGTCAGAGAGAACAGAACCTGCCATAAGGCTGCCCTTCGATCCTTCTATGCCTCCATCATTTGCCCTCTCCTTGCCATTCAGCGTTGTGATGTGCAAAGCATTCACACAATCACTGTCAGAAATAACCACACTTCTCCCCATCTGCACTTGCTCTAAGCTGAGCTGAAAGAAGAGACAAAAACCCGTACTATTGACAAAGCAGTTACATCAACAGATGTGAATTCTGATTTAAACAGCCATATTTCTTCCCCTGGAAGTCTTTGTTATACTCAGAGCATGTGGACTTGCATAAAGTTTTGTCTAATCAAATATGTTAAGGAACAAAATCTTACAAGATTTATACATGAAAAACAGGTTCATCATAGGCACCCAATTCCAGGTGATTCCAGACTGGAAATAAAGAACATAAATGTCTTTAAGAAACCTGCCTTGGGCTTTAGAAATCGAAGTTTGAGGTGCAGCAAAAGCTCTGTGCAGCTCATGTAGACTCGCTGGGATTTTAACTCCATCACAGGTCTATAACTGGTTAATTTGGACCTGCCTACCAAGGCAACAAAATTAATGCCACTGTCCTGAATGCTTCCCGTTCAGTGCTGAAGGAAAAGCCTCTGCTGGGTGGTGATTATGAAGCATGATTGTCTTTGTAATTCTAATGTCTGCCTTCCCTAATTTACAACTCTACCACTAAGTAAAACCAAGGAATAGATGGAAACCTCATTAGCATTACAAAATTGAAATTATTAAAATGATCCACAATATCATCCTTCTGGATTTTGCATCAAATAAGGCTTTGTTCTGCAACATTTTCACTATTTGAGAAACAGATTGCTGATGGCTTCACGTCGCAGCTCAGCAGAAGTTCAGAGAGGATATCAGCATTCATTTTTCACTTAAATTGTTTTGATAGATCGAGTTACTGACCACACAATTTTGGGGGTGGAGAGAAGCTGCACAATCGCAACCAAAGCCCACATATAGTCCTACTTTCCTATGCTGTGAAGAGTCTGAATTTTAAAATATTACAGAACAACGCTTGGAATACCAAACACAGAAATTTATAAAATATGCAGCAATTGCTCACAACTCACTCAGTCAGGTCTTGTGGAGGCTGGAGGCCAAAGACGTGTCCAAATGCACTTCTGAAGGACAGACTGCCAGCGAGAGCCCCCTCACCAATCCAGGCTTCAGGAAACCCTCTGCAGGGGCTCAGGACTATTACTAAAGGAAGTTTGTAAACGTGGAAAGCAACAAAAGGCAAGAGGTTTTTCTGAAGTGTCTAACAGACATTTCTTCCTTCCTCGAAGCAATATTAAACCGTTTTGTCCATTTAAGCAGATGGGAAACAATGAAATAAAACCTACCAAAAAATAAGAAATAAAAATGGTAGTGTAGTATTCAGCCTGTCATTTTCCTGAAAGTTAATGAGATCATATAGGAATGAATCATATAGGATAGCGAGTAGATATAACAATGGAAAACTCTGGCTTACATTCACTAGCTGTATTGCAGGGTTATCTTTAAAATATGCATTAAAAGAAGAGGGCAGGACCAGCTGAAGGCTGCTGTGCTGTGTTGTTCATCTGGCAGCAGCAGGGCATTGGGAGGGATGGTCAGGGCTGCAGAGAAAGAAGGTGGGCAGGGAAACAACATGGGGAGCATCTTCCCTCTCCCTGCCTGCAGATTAAAGCTTGCATCCCCTCCCATGGATCCTCACCTAGTTTAGGGCAACATTCAGTGGTTTCTAAATTACAGCCCTCCATGTATAGTGACCCTATACCCAACACTACAAACCACCTCCCCTTGCTTCAAAAAGGTAGAAAAAAATAGGAAAAAAAAAAACACAACCTAAAAAGAAAGACAAGAATTCAGCCATTTCCAGAGAGGTTGTACCTTAAAATACTGGAGATAATTGCATGTTTGATTTGACAAAAAGCACCTGTTAAAATATTTATCAGAAACATCCAGCAGGCACACGCTGCCGGCTGTTGGAGCGAGCCAGCTCCTCCACGCCGGGTGAGGAACCCAGGCGCAATCTGTAAATCACATCAGGGGATGGGCTGAGAAATCTGATGCAAATGTTTCATGTTTGTCCGGTCCTAATGGCTGTTGATCCCGTTAGCATACAGCTCAATTGCCCTATAAGCTAATGATAAATACAGCTTAGGAAGAAAAACACCGTTTTGAGAGGTAATAGTACAGAAAGCTTCAGAGGATTTCAGGCATTTTGGCATATAATCACTGCTTTTCTTGTTCCTTGCATGGAGCTTGGTCACAGCCTGTAGTCTATAAATTAAACATTCCCAGCCATGATAGCTGCACAATAATGATAATTATTTATTTTCTCCAGCGTGTTTCATCTTGAAAGGCCCCCGAAGCGCAGCCAGCTGTCCCACAGGAAGGCATGCAGAGCTGAGCATGCCGCAGCACGAGGATGCCAGCAGGACCCAGGGACAGAGACCAGGTCCGAGGCAGAAGGGGACAAGTCAGCCATCACTCAGGTGAAGCGGACACAAACGAGACTTTGGAACGCAGTCTTAAGATTTTGTTGTTCTTCAAACACCGTGAAGTTTCAGCTTCCAATTTCTCCAGAAAACTATCACTCCTTTTCTGTCATTTCTGTGCTCTGGTTTCCCAGAAGCAAAATGGAGCTAACATTTATTCAGCCAGATGCCCATTCGAAACTCATTTAAATAGCTTCAAGTTTGATAATCCACAACTTTTAGGACAACAACGTTATCAGACAATCTCCACTTGTCACAACTTTCAAATAGCCTCCAGGTATGCATTTTAATGTACATTTGTCTTTGACAGAAGATGCACTCATCAGCCCCATTTTGAGGCCATGTTGTACATCTCACCAAGCTCTACCAACCACTCTTAGGTACACGCCAAAAGAATCTCCTTTGCCACGTATAAGAAAGAACCCAAAAATTCAGTAAATATAAGTCACCAAAGAGAAAAGCAAAACTGTGTAACCCAAAGTGAATGAAACTTCAGGGAATTTCTAACTGCTTCTCAGGCGTGCTGGGTAAAACAACCGTATGGATCATGTCATGATAAATTACTGGGACTTTCTGTATGCATGTCACCTAATTCTAACATTTATCCACTTCATTTTACAAATTTCAGTTCTAATTTGATCACCTTCCCATTTCCTCCCACATCCTATATATTCTCAGGACATTTTAAAAATAGCACGTGTTTAAGCCAGATTTGCATGAAAATACCACCTATAAACCCAGGCCAACAGTAAATAATGACTGGCTTCTCTCGGTTGCTTGAACCAGATTTCTACATCTACAGTCTACATTTTCCACCCATCAGCCATAGTGGCAGTGCTCCCTTCTCAAGGGTTTTAGATATGCACTGCCATAGCCTCAATTTAGCGGCAGAATAGTTTGTGCTTGATCAGGAGCTCAAGGAACAGCATGTTATAACTACGTGATGGACTTGATGACTCTTATGGTTCCCTTCCAGCTCCAAATATTCTATGAAAAATAAATAAATAAGGGTGTTTTCTTTTTTCCTTGGGCTTTTCTCTGCTTCTGCTCACACACACCAGCTCATGAGCGCATCTCATGGCACAGAGGCTGCACCCAGAAAACCCTGTTTGTAACCCACAGCCTTGCATCTTATATGGGTTAAATGGGGAACCCTTCCCACCTCCCTTTCCTGTACCACTCATCGCTCTCTGCACAACCACACCTGGTCACGAGGGCCAGGCACCCATCAGCTGCTATCCACCTCCCTGCAAACACACTCCTTTCCCATTTATCCTCCATAGCAGGGCACTTTCTATTGTCAAAGTGAGTTGAAGAGCTTTCATTTGATTTACCACCAAGTGGCTAAAAGCTGTTTGCGGAGGCTGATGGATGTACGCAAGGCCACAGCTCAGCAGAGGGGGATTTCGGGCAGGATCTCTTGGGCATTTGCCCAATATTTTCTTTCATTTTCCATCCAAATTGAAAAATGTTGTTCTAAGTTTAGCTATAAAGCTCCTTTTCCTCAAAGGGACAGGTAGTGCCCTGCTCATGTGTCGGAAAGCCCTGCACTAGGAGCGAGCAGCAGCAGGTTGTTTGCAATGAGCAAGGTGATGGAGAGTTGACAGGGAAGGGTTTTGGGAGAGCAGCACCCAGCAGAGTTGAGGATGCAGTCAGAAATGCATAGACAAGGGAAGGAAAAGCAACAGTCGAGTGTCAATGGGGTCAGATTTAGCCACACTGAAAAAGAAAAATGAGAAAAACATCTCCCTCCACAAAAGCTGACAGTTAATCACAGGCTAATAGAAGAGATTGAATTGGGAGCAGTTAATAAGAATTCTTATATTGCTAATGTTACAGTATTGTGTTGTGGTCATACATATTAATAAAGGGAGTATTTATTATAGACATACTGGACTTATTTCTTTTTTCCCAGGCTTTCTACAAAGTGAGATTGTTTAAATTTGCTCCACGCAGCAGGGGTGAAATAGGATTTTAAAAGTATCTGTAACGACACAGGGATAGAATGGGCAACCAGGGGAAGAGAGGTTGTTCTCTGGGTATTTTCTTTTTAAATTCAAGTTTCATCATAGTCTGTCACTTGAGTTTGAAGGGAACTGGGGAATTAATATACGGCCTGGCAAAACACATTTCAGCTACATCACATTCTAAAAAATGAACACTGTGTACATACAGAGGATGAACATGGGGATACAGACAACTTTCTTTGTGGATGAAACATATGTTTTAGTATTTCTTTTTCAACTTCAAAACCTAATTGCATTAATAGGAACCTTAAAGTTATGCAAGAATACAGTACAAAGACAAACTTTTCTCATCATAGCACCTCTTGGCAAAGAAAGTCCTCTGAAAGAAATTCTTCAGCTGTAATTGTTCCAAAGGAAGATTCATTCACAAGTTTGTGGGGTTTTTTTTGGTTTTTTTTTTTTTTTTTTTAAATGGAGTTTCCATAGCTTGTTTTGGAAATTTAGAAGATCAATGGAGATCAAATGTCAAAGTCCACTTCACAATGGTAGAACGAGTCCAGCAGTAAAGCAAACTGCTGTATTTCAGTGTACATAGACACACACTTCAGAAGGACTGTACACACCTACAGAGCATGCTACAAAACACTCATACAAATGTCTCTGCATTCACCTTCAGAAAACCATTAAAGTAAAAAGAAAATAATGTCCTCTTCATTTCTCCTCATGTCTAAAGGAAGAGTCTCACAACCATATCACACCAGAAAATGCACTGCTGGGCACCCAGACACGGCTGCCTTCTTTAAACACAGCCACAGAATAGGCTGCACTTCGCTCAGATCTCCTGTGGCTACCTTGCACCACAACCACATTATTTGAGCGTGATATTTCCCCTATTTTAACAGATTTTTCTGATATCTAGACTGCTCTCCAAACCAAAGTTCAGCCAAACTGATAGCAGCATCTATTACAGCTCATCCTTCTCTCTCCTTGCAGCAAGCCCAAGGAAGACGCTATCTGCAAGCCATGTGCCTCACATTCCCAACTATCTTCCAGCTTCATAGCCTAATGGATCAAAAGCTTTTGACATGAAAAGCTTGTTAGCAATGCCCTACTCACCAGCCAATTTGAAGAGAGTTCAGCATATGTCTAATCAAAAGATCATCCATATAAATCAGACTTTCCTTTTTAATTGTAACATCTCACTGGGCCTTTCTAATAAATATTTTAAATTCATTAAACAAGTTTCATAAAAGTACCACCTTGGGCCTTTTAAACACTTCAGAATTTAAAATGCAAGCCCTGCTTGGTGCTAGAATCTACTTGTGTTTAATGTCAGCAGCTCCCTGTGCTGACATTCAAGATTGCATTCGGTGCAACGCTGCTTTGTCACTCCTGGCTGCCTGCCACGAGGAGACGGGGCACATTTGAAGCAAATGATACAGAGGAAATGAGTTGTCCGTGGTTCCAGATCATCTCTGGTCATTCAAATAGCTAAGCCCAGTGACTGGTACCCACACCAAGCATCTCACAAAGATTCACATACCATGGTGGTGGGGACGGGGCATTCTGGATGTGTTGGGGTTGCTGCAGAAAGGGTTTGGCAGAACTACAAACCACAGGGTGGATCAGTGACAATAGCATATAATGTTTCCTCAAGGCCTAAGGACGTACAGCACATTCTAAGAAAGAACTATTTGTGGATAAGTCTGATGATTTAAGAACTCCTGGTTCAGAACTCGGGCATCATCAAGGCTCCACGTGCAGAGGAATGCAGCTCCAACAGCAGCACCATGTGAAGTGATCATTTACACCATAAGGATGTCCTGGAGCCACCTTGCCACAAGGCTATGACAACTCTAACAGGGAAAAAACACCTCAGATTTCAGGGACAAGGACTTATGCCATATTTTCTTCCTGTTCTGAGACCATAAAGAGTTGTAGCTTTCCTTTCCAATAACATGGAAGATCAGAAATAACCCGCAATGTACTTCATATCACCCTACCGTCAGTGGAGTCCTTGGAAATTGTTAGGTAGATGTCACATCTTATACAAACTCTTGGACATGATAAATATTCCCAGCAGTTTTAAAAAAAAAAAAAACCTAAGTCTTCACATTACAATCCATTACACGTGGTTCAGCCAGTTGCTCACACCTCCTTGTTTTTGCAGTTGTGCTTATTTTATGATGCCATTGCAGAATAAGCTGCTTAAACCAAAACTTGATAATTAATGCAAAATATTCTCCTCAAAGTAACAACAAATTAGTCAAAATGCCTTCAAGGAAAACAACCCAGGGATGTTTCCTATCTTCCTGTGAGCCTTCCCAGGTAAATACCTACTTTACAGAGCACAAACCCTAAAGCCAAGGCACTCAGCCCAAGTTTTATGCTTCAGAATTACCAGGAATATTGCGTAGATTTTAACAATTTGAGAACAAGACAACTTATTTATTACAAGATTGCTGGGCTTCATGTCAACAATACTACAGATCAAACTCCAAACTTTTTATAAATATCCGAAGGAACTGCTTTATGATATACAAGAGATCACTAAAAAAAGTCATTTTTTGTTCATATTTCACTATGATTTTTAACATCATAGCAGTGATCTCAGCAGCTACTCAAAAATCACAGTTTGGGATGTGGAAATATATCCCCTTTCTGCCATACAATTCCGTTTCCCTCCCCAGTTTTGGGAGCCAAATTTCTTAATACCATGCAAGTAAAGATTAATTGAGCGATAGATGCAGCCAGCTGCTCCATGTAAATTCCTCTCCAAGTTCCATAAATACAGGTCATGTATGAGCTGAAACGATATTGATTCAGAAAAAAAAAATCCTCTACAGTATCTTATTTTCCCACTGAAGTTATTATTTGGTTAACATCAGAGGGTGGCAGGAAGGGAAACCTTCCTAGGAAGTATTGGCATCACAGATTCAGTACATCATTGATCACAGCTGCATCTTGTTGTTAGAAACAATGCTGTGTGCCACACAAGCCCAGGCATAGCTCTGTGAGCAGCCTCGCACAGCAGCAGTGCATGGAGAACAGACAGAAGGAGCTGCTTACAGGGAACGATTACAGCACAAAGTGGGGTTTAGTTCTGTTTGATGTTAACTCCATTTCTAGCTTTAGTAGCACAGAAATTATGGCTTAGATTCAGAAATACTTTCGAAAACAAAACAAAAATAAAACAAAACAACATTGGCAATAGCATTTACTTTGCAAAGTGAAACTTGATAGGAGTATGCTGGACTGTCTCTGAGGCCTCTTTGCTTGCAGCGTGCATACCTAATGCATCTCAACAGAAATATCCTGAACCAGAGGATTTCACTCAAGGTCAGATATATTTGTTTAATACACAGATACTATGAGATAATGATGAGCCCTATAAGAAGATTTATTTAAGTATTCAGCCTAAATGACTTGTCTAACCTTCCCTGTTCCATCAGCTACTTCTGCAACATTATTTTTAGGTATAAAAATCAGCATCTTGATTCAAAGAACAAAAGGTTTATATCCAGGGATTAGTATTTCTTATCTTATTAAATATATATTGACCAGCTGTGCTCGTTAACTTTGTTTAGTTACTAATTATACTTCATGTATCCTATCTTTGCTACCCTGAGGCTCTTAATGAAGTAAGCTGAGTTAAAGCAACAATGTTGCTACCATTACCCAGGTCAAGGAGGAATCCAGAAAAAAAGTATTTTTAAGTATTTAGAAACTCCTACACCTTCAAGCCCGCCAGTAAAATTCATCACAAAGTTTGACACGGACAGCAACGTGAGAGGTTCATGAAGGAAAGCCATGGGTGAAAAATATAAGTAGGTTTTATTTAAACAAATGATGGAGAAGCACCGGAGTAAAATCGCTGTTGCATCACTTTTTCCATCCAGCAGCACTGTTTGTGCTGACAATTCTTCTCTAGAATTTTCGGTTAGAAAAAGAAGATGTCTAAGAAGATGGATAGCTTCATCCAAGTTTCTTTACATCCTGTTATCTTATCAGCAGAGATGTGTATTCTGCACCTACTGCATTTCAAGCTGTACAGCACAGAAGTGTGAAGCCCTCACTCAGCAGCAGTTGCAGGGATGCACAGAAGCATCTGCTCAGTGCTCTCCACCAGACTCCAACAAGAACTGTTCCTTTGGAACAGCCTTGGCTGGCACATAAAACCAACAAATATTAGGTATTGTGAGGCAGTCAGATAATTTGACTGTTTTGTAGCTTAATTTGCCTGTTCTTGATTGCTTGCTGTTCCTCTGGCCTGGAGTGTGCCCAAACTCAATAAAAAAGTTCCCCTGTAGTATTTAAACGGGATTTAGTAACTACATTCCCCTCCTGCCAATATGAGAAATTTACATTGACACTTTATGAGAGGAAGGCTTTGCACTAACCTCCTTACAAAATGTATTGAGAACATTTTCCTTTTCTCAGCCTCATAGGTGCAACTCATTTTCCTTGCAGACTCTCCACTTCAAAGCACACACACTATAAATCCCCAGCTCTCCAAAGCGGTTGCACTTCCACACACAGAAAAGATAAAACAGATAGTAGCTACAAGCACTGAATAGCTATAACAAGAACATGTGTGCTTCATATTCCAACATGCATTCTGAGAGCTCCCTCAGTCGGGCTGCAGTCACTACTGCAGGGTGTTCTCATGGACTGAAGAATTCTCTTTATAAATGCAGAAATCTAATAGCGTGCTTAAGTCAATCAGGTCAAGATGGGGATCTGCAAATCACTCAATACTGAGCTAGTTCTACTTTCATTAATGCCGATACATTTTTATTAGCAGGAAAAAAAATGAGCAAGACCTAAAATCCAGTGCCAGCTTAGTAAATACTCTTCCAATCTGGACCAGCCATGTACCTTACTCACTTTGACACACCTATTGCTGTCTGTAGAGACCTGATTTTCAGTTAAACACATATTCAAAAAGCAATAAGAGGTTTGACATTTTAACAGAGCCTCTATCTGAAGTAGCTGCCATGTAACTGCCCACTGCTGATCTGCCTGTTCTCTCCAGATGGTCACAGCCTCCCCGGCCCTGACCTCCAACATCCATGAAAGAGAGGGAAGAGAGAGATGCTCTCCTCCTTTAAAGCATGTCATTTTCCAGGACATGCTTGTGAAATGTGTTATTAAAGACTTTTTTTTTTTTTTTTTAATAAAGTCTGTATGTTAAAGGCTTCTTTTGTTTCAAGAAGGTTGGTAAGAGTGGTTACATTGTACACTTACCAAGCTATAAAAGACACTGCTATCATTTCATTTGCTTTTAGAATCTTCCTCCATACCTAATACCACATTATGCACGTTATAATGAAACCTGATTACACAGCTGGGTGGTATTGTCTGGGCAGGGATTTTCTCCCAGTCACCTTCTCCAAACAACCTCACCTTCCTTTATTTCCCAAGTATAACAGATGTTCTACAGTCTCATTATGAATACAATATTAGCAAAGTGAAAGCTGTAAGAAAGGAAGTTTTAAACAAAATATTGTTGAGGTGCAAGGCTGGGGTCTTTCTCCTCAGCTCTTGGCTTCTGGTTTGAGTTGTTTGGTTTTTGTGGGGGTTTTTTTCTGTTTGTTTTTGAGGATGGGGGTTATAAAGTTCTGTGTTTCACACATTTACTGCATCATTCGCGCATCTATCCTCCAACTACTTTGTTGGTGGTAGGTTTTGTTGTTTTTTTTTTTTTCAAAAAACTATTGCATTAACGTTTAATTGATTGACAAAATCAGGCTACCCAATTCAGCAAACTGACCGTTCAGTGCTTCAACATGAATCTCTCTCCCACTCAGTATTAATATGCAGTGTGACAGTACTGACACCTCAACAGCATGGAAAGTGGTTTCCTCACATTGTTTGCTGCCTGGAAAGTGAAGACTGGCAGATGTTCAGTCCTTCACTTGCCAGGAAAATTAGCACTTTCCCAACAGATATGCATACAGAGCGAAGCATCCTGTAGTCGTTGACAAAACAGATCTCAGCATGGCAATGGGCTGCTTGGAGACAGGAGCACTTCAAACTCAATATGTCAAAAGAGTACAAGCAAAGTTATTATTTGTACCCGCAAAAATCAAGTCTTCAGAACTTTGCAACTACAGTGGCATCACAATTTATTTAAATGTGATGGCATGAGAAAGATAAACACAATTTTTCTGAACTTAGTTGGATTAGATTGATTTCCTGAATATTTTGAAGTGATAAACTGATAAGATTTTTCTTGCCTGATCTCTGTTGAACCATACAAGTCTTTAAAGATTTGATACGAGTAAGTATGAGGCCTACTGCAGAAAATATCATCCCACACTCTATATTTTGTATAATTTCACTTGAAGACATGAAAATGCAATTTGCTTCTCTATATAAACAGATCACTTGGAAATAAAGAAACAATACTTATCATTAAGCACCTAGTTCTTTGATATCCACAACCATAAATGTAGCTGCAAAATCTGAAATTATGGATCTAAAATGCAAGAAAAAAAGATGTTTCATTTTGATAGAAGTATTCATGAATGAGTTATCTCACTATTTCCTGGTCTGCACTTCTCATGCAGAGAAGCAGGGCCTCCCACGTAGCCCAGAACTGAGATGAGTCAAGCTGGAGCTGGTGTGTCTCTGAGCAACATCCTTGTTTTCTGGGGTGACCAGATGGGTCAGCCAGTGATTATACCTTTAGGCTAGTTCTCTGCTTTAAGCTTTTGTCTGTAGAAAATATTAAACTATAACCAGATCTGAATCCCTCACAGCAAACTACTTTGAAATTAGCTCAAAAAAAAAAATCCAAGAGTTCTTATAAGGTCTCCAGTTTTTCAGAGGACTGATGCCAGCAGATTTCTCTTTCCATTATGCAACATCAAAGAAGAAGAAAGAAGCAAGCAGGAGCCATTTGGGGATATTTGGCACGCCTTTGTTTCAGAAGATCAATAACAATACATTGACTGCAAAGTCCAGAGCCACCATGACCAAATGCTGATATCCTCAGCACAGCTGAGATCCCTAACACCAGAGGTGCTACACTTGTTTCTGGCACTGTTCTCCCTGCCATCCCCAGCCTGCAGTGGGTGAGCTGCAGAAGGGGAAGAAGAAAGCCACTGGCCCACCCAGACTAGCATCACCAGTTTTTCTTCATCACAAACTAAAAGAAGTTGAAAAATTGAATAATTGTGGAGACAAGAGCAGAACGTAGGGATTCATATCCCACTGTAAAATACTAGAAGGCAGCGCTTAGGTGTGGAGGAAAACCTTGGGAGGTTCTTGCACATTCTCCCTTGTGATTTCCAGAAAAAATGCTTCTGCAAGCTCAGAAGATGAGATCATTTGAATTGGTGAGCCTAGGTGGGAACAAGGTTCTTCCTGGGCAGCAACACCAGCCTCAGTGACAGCTACTGATGTGCAGCAACCCTTCAGAGTAGGGAACTCACCTCTGCGTGCTTCACATACTGGGCTCAGCTTCCCCTCTGAATAGTCCAATGAGCTCAAGCTCTTGGCTAAGGCAGTAGTTGCACAGTCCTCTGTAAACATCATTGCAGTGATAATAACCGGCAGTGCTTCATCTAACTACAGAGATAATACAAAAGGACAATTTGTTGCTGTCACCCTGATTTGGTATTTCAAGTAATCCTGATAGGTAGTCTTATTAGTCACTATTTGACGTTATCTTCCACGGTGTCACACGAAACCCACAATCACCCAAAACAGCATTTCTTTTCTCGCTTTTCTGTTTGTAATTGTCAGGTATTAAATACAGCTCATCTTAGACCACTGAAGCATCAGTGTAGGATTGCAGCTACATTTGTTTCTTCTAGAAAAAGCGTTTCATAGCAGACTGGGAACGTTCACAGTGGAATTTATACCACTTTAGTAATAAAATGAAAGTCATGTTGTGGAAACAGCATAAAAATGCATACGTAATGACAAAGTCTTGTAAATCCCAGCCTAAAATACTGTTAAGTCATCTTTTTCTTGCAAAAACATTGAAGAGTATATCATTACCAAGTTAACATAGGTCATATGTTAGAACGATTGGGATTCATAAAGTGGCTTAGAACACATTTAGCTGTCTCAGCATTTTAGGGCTTAAGTTAAAAATATGAAGCAATAAAATCCAAATGTGATTATTCAGGAGGTGCATCTGGTCACTGCTGGAGAACGGCATCTGAACAATACTGTTCTGCAGGCAGTTCAGCGATGGGATGCTGGCCAACACAGCGCTTGGGTTGTGCACAAAGCAGCCACTTTAAATTCAAGCCATGGCTACGCTGGAGGTGGCCCTGCAGAATCTCCCTTGGAGAGCTGCTCCCTGGTGCTTTGAGGATCTTGATCACCCCTGCTCATTAACAGTCTCAAGCTTTTGTGGATTTTTGCTTCCCTTACCAGATCAATAGCAAATGTTTGTCAGAAATTTGAGCCTAACGATTTTTTGCACTAAACACAAACAGTCTCAATAAATGAAGAAAGATGCCGAAGGTTACAAAAAGAACAGAGCAAAATGATACAAGCTAAGAAGGGGGGAAAGCCCTATACACTCTCTTCCTCCTTTTTTTCCTTTGGAAGAAGAACTGTTTATTATCAAGACTTGCTTAATATCTATGTTCTGCCATCTTCTGGGCTCAGTAGATGTAACAGCTTCCGTTTCCCTCCTCCCAAAACCCTATTTTTATTTAAACAACAACCTGGAGGAGGCTAGAGACGAGGGAAAGTGATTGAAATGGTAAATAAGAATTCTAGGAAATGGGTTGGGGAAAAAGAAGAGGAAAACAGAACAGAAAGCTTTCATCCTAGAAAGTGCATTAAAACCTTGGATTCATTCCCTTCATTTGAAAATTGCAAGAATGTAATTTTCAAATTAGATTTGGAACATCAATATACTTTTTCCCTAGATACTTACTTTTAATTCATGTATAGATGTCCTTAGGAAAAGAAGTCTGAAATACAAGGAATTCACACAAAGAAAACTTACAGCTCTTCTCTCCCAAGAAGCAGAAAATCCAACAGGAAATTCTCAGCAAAAAGATGCCCAAAGAGGCACTGTGAAAGTCCCAGGGTTTGCCTTCAGGGGAGTGCTAAATGGTGGTGGTGGTCGTCCATGTAGATGCTGCAGCTCTTACTCTGCTGCTCATTTCCCTCACTTCATTTCAGAGAATCACTGGTGATATGGACTCACAGCAGCTTTGCAGTCATTTCTGAGCACTAGAGGCTGGCCTGGCCAAAGAGGTCCGCTATAAATAACTAATATATTTTAACAGAAAGGTTTTAGGACAGAAATAAGGAAAAGATGGTTCAAATTGCACCATTCCTTAAATTCCTCAGGGTGTCAAGAAAGTACCAGAACCAGAAGGTGCTGATCATACATAAAATCCAAAGGGCGATGCAAATTTAGAAGAAAAACACTGTCAGGGAAGACTGGCATTGAATCAGGAAACACTGCCTGAAGCAGAGGAACCAGAAGGGGTCTCGTGGAGCTCTTGAACCTGAAGAAATCAAAGATGCCTTCGGCAGGGCAACGCTAAAATAAAATATTCAAGTTACAAGCATTATTTCCTCTGGCAGTGACCCCAGTGCAGTGGTTGAGATGAGGACACATCCCTAAAGGCTTTTCGACCTCCAAGACACTGACCATGTTCCAGTCACCAGCACACAGAGGAGTGGTGACCACTATGAACTCTCCACAGCCCATGGGCTTGGATGGACCCAGTGGCAATGTCAACCCTCCTGCAGATAAGTAATGTAACAGAGGGAGTGCATGCTACAGAAACCTCACCCCAGCACTGCAGCAGTAAGTTCAGAAGGGCTGGAGGGACAGGTAGATCTATCACAAGGATTACGTGTTTTGATTAGAATAGGATTGTTCTTCTGCTGTGTATTATTAGGAAAAAATGTACAAGCAATGTATCTTCTGATTCAGTTAGCATTTGCTTTACACTTTTGGTAATAACTCACCTTACATTTCAATAACAATTTGAACACTATAAAATACACTGTATTTTATTCAAGTAATTGGAATTTTCAGCGTGACCTTTAAGAAATAGCAAACAGCAGAGCTACACATCTTAAAGAGGTACGGGGAAAGCACATATTTAAAACTAGATAAACCAAAGGAATACATACCTCAACACCACAGCTCCAGAAGCATTGAAAGTTCTTCCCAGAAGCTTATAAACTCATGAAAGAATCATTCAGTATTAGCACAGGGACCGAACGTGAGTCTTGTAAATTATTTTCTCTGTCCTCATAGTGCAGGGGACAAGGGAAAGCTTGCAGCAATGTTAATACAAGAGTCATTAATCAGACTTTCACTTTTGTTTCATCCACCTGCTTGTATGTTTTCAAATTCACTGACCCATATTTTTGAACTCACTGAAAAGATACGATGTTGTCTATGTATACCTAAAGTTGTAAAAACCTTTGATCTTGTTTTAAACAGCATTTTTTTCTTGTAGCCATTCCAAAGGCGACCACGAAGAATATCCAAGATTTAATTTTGCATCTTCCACAAAGAACTGTTTTCACAGTTATTAGCAACAAATAAATGCTGCAACTACGTGCACATTTCAGTAAGATTAGTGTCTTGTCACTCTCCAACGTGTAACTCATCTCACTCTATCTTCCATTTATCAGCTGCTTCATCCAAGCAATTTTCAGACAGAGAATGTAGTAATTAAGACACACGGGAAAAAAGACCCTCGCATGACACCTTTTACAGTCATTTAGTCTGCTTTTTTTATTCTGACTGATAATGAGTATATTGAGACAAGTCTCATTCTCAAGCCTAGGTAGGATAGGAATTGCATACAAATTATATAAGACACCAGCATATGCCTCACTAAACATGCAACATGGGAGAGGGTGGAGCAGCAGGGCCCTCGCTGGTGCCTTTCTCCTCACATGCAATTGTACTTCTGCTATTTAGAATCACCACTGTCAATTGCAGTTCTATGCTGAATGTTATTGAGCCAAAACCTCTTATTCAGAACTGAGTGACTTTTTTTTAATTACTTGTTTTTATTATTACTTCCCAAAAGCTTGCAAGACCAACACACACAAGAATATTTTAAATCCTATTTCTCTGCAATCACTGGTTACCAAATTCCTTTTAGGTAAATCCATGCAGATCACTGTAAGCAGCAGTGTCTCGCACGGTAGGCTTTGGCTGCAGAGCTATTAACACTCTGCTGAAGATAAGGCATACAATTTACTATGAAAAGTAAAGCTGAAGCTGGTATTTTAACTATAAAAAATATGAAATATTAAAAAAACAAGCTGTTAGTCAAATGTTATGAAGCAGCAGCTTTCATAGAATGGCAAAAGTTTCTTCTTCCATTTCTGTAAAGATTTACACAAGCACTCAGCACTTAAAATGGCAGCAGTCCCACAGATCTGTGATCAACCACATGATATAGCTATAAAGAAAAATAAGTGGACTTCTCAGTCTTCACAAAGAGACCGACAGATCCTAACTTAATGGTCTTAATAGGAAATTTATGTATATATAGGAGATAAATGAAAGTCTCCAGATAAAAGGGAAAAAGGTAAACATTCTCCTTTTGTCTTCATCTCTTTCATGCTTAAGCATAATTGACAAACTCACCATACTTCTGAATCAGAAGGAAGAATAATAATAAGAAAAGGCTACTTTGAATTAGGCATTAGGCCAACTGGTATTTCCTAGAGTGGATACAGAAAGGATTGTATTTCAGAACCACTCAGGTCACCAATAAATATTGCGATTATGTGCCTTCGTACAATTGAGGAACAGATGTAGGAAGAATATTGAGCTTTGGGGAATAATCAGATTTATTTTTTTCAATAAGTAGAGCATATTATTTTCAAGTGGTTAACTGAGAATAAGTCTTGCAGAAGTACAATATAACAGTAATTATTCCGAAATCAATGGCACAAAAGGGTTCATTTTAAATCATATTATGATTGCTGGATTAAAGTAGTTATTATATAATAGGATAGCAATTACTCCACCTTAATAATTTCTGGGTTTCTAAGGGTGAAAGTGATAATATAAGCTACAGCAGGTGTCAAATTTTAGACTTTGTGAAATGAATATTTTAAAGGCTGGAAAGAAACAAACATATTAGCATATAAGAACAATGAGCATACGAGATAGCTAAAAAATACAAAAATACTTCAAATCTCCTGCCTTGAACAGACATTCAGGAACAGTTTACTCATGACAAAGGGCTTTCACCACGCAGTTCATACTACAAGGAAGCTAAAGTTTCTCATCATCCTCTCTTTGAATAAACTTTGTTCAGAATCAGAGAATCATTTGAGTTGGAAGGGACCGCGAAGATCAACTATAACAATGGTTATAAACTTGAGCATCTATGATTCAGGCCCCTCTTTACCACATCAGTGAAACAAGTTTCAAATAGCTCACACACTTGCAAGACACTGTAGAGATGTGCTCCACAAAAAAAATACATCCTCACCACGCTTGTTCTAGCAAGAGCTTCTGCCAACTCATTTACTGCAAAAGCAGCATCCATGTTGTTTTTCCTGGTTTTCTTGCTTCCTTACGCCGTTTCTCTTCAACTCAAACCCCCCCATTGTTTCTCAAAGCCTACTGCTTTTTGGCCATATCTCACTCAAAGAGCACCACTTCATCAGGTTCTACCAAAACCAGTCTCAGAAGAGTTGAAAGGAATACAAGTGAGAAACAACCATCTTTGCAGCCTTCTCCAATTGCTCCATTCTTTTTGTGATTGCTTATTCCCAACTCCAACAGGACAAAGGCAACAAGCTTCTTCCAGAGATTCCTGAGCCTGTCCTCAAGGCCCTAGGTGGAGGAACAGAAGCTTTGTTTCTACCTTCCTTAGAAGCAAAGGTCTCATCCATACCTCAATGGACACCTAACAGCTGTAGCAAGACAGCAGAACTAAATACACTGTTCTTTGTGAACGAATATTTTGCTTTATCTTATAAACTAAATGGCAAGTTAAAATAGAGTCCACCTAGCTTCTAAAGGACAAATATTTGAGATGTGCCCTTGAATAAAAAAGCCATTTGGCAAAGTAAGTAGAACTGAGGTTCAATATGTACTAAAGTAAATGTCCATATTTTAACAGAGTTAAAGCAAGGGGAAAGGAAACTCTTGGGAAGGGATACTTCTGTATTGATTGTAGATTTACTAAATGTAGTTCAACACACTAATTGGCACACCAACCCATCAACATTGGTAAAGACTGAGAAAAGTAGACCTTGAAACACAACCAAGTAATAGCCTAGATGGATTTCTGTCACTAAAAGTTTCTGCAGGATTTATTTCATTCTGCAAGCATCTGCAGTAACTGAATGATTGCAAGTGCTTCACAACACCTAACTGGTTATGGAGTTTTGAAGTGAAAACCATCAACATAGGGAAGATTTTATTAAAATCTGAAGAGAAACAATTTTTAAAACCGTGATTATAGAAATCAAAATGTGAAGGCAAAACGTCATGAAGAAGAAAAAAGGTGCTTTCCATTTGGATTATTTTCTTAGGAATATATGCTCCGCTAGTCTTGCAGAGTAAAGCTGGCAATCTAGGTTACGGTGGTGCAAGCAGTCTAAGACAGCAAATTTGTGCACATGAAAAAACTGGGAGACAGCTTAGATGGAATTCGGAACAGCCACAAACTTTCCACCAACTACTTTCACTCCCATCAGAGTCAAAACAGATGTGTCTAACGATCCCTCAGGTGTAAGACCACAGGCTGTCAGCATGTGTCCTGCCGTTATTAGCCCTTCCCACCCAGCACCTGCTTTTCAGGGAGCAACAGCTGTTCAGCTCCTGTTAACCAAGGACCATTCCTCCCCTTACAGCATTCAGCATACTGCACTCTTGCATATGAGCGAGCAGGGAAGAATGAATTATTGGTTGTAAGAACCCAGTTTAGATTCCAGCAAAGCCTGTGAGCCACAGTTTCACTGCACATGTGGGGCTGTATCTCAGTCCTAAAGTTTCCACTGAGTTCAATGGCTGCATGATGATCTCTGCTGTCCATGACCACCACAGTGAAACCCACAGTGCTCAAAAGTACTTCTTGTTGTGTTTTAAGCATTGAGACGCTAAGTATTCTTTACCCTAAAAAGCAGATACCAAATTATAAAACAAAGCAACGTACACATGCCCTTTACTATTGCAAAGTCATATAGAATCATAGAATCATAGAATNATTTTAAGCATTGAGACACTAAGTATTCTTTACCCTATAAAGCAGACATCAAAATTATAAAACAAAGTAGCATACATATGCCCTTTCCTATTGCAAAGTCATATCAACTATTGTCTCATCCCCACTCAACATTGTTCAGTTTCACCTTTCTGCCTACCTTCCATTAAGTCAGCTGTCATGTCTAACATAGGATACCAAACTCCTCCTTAAGCTGGTTTCATGGAGGCTTCACACTTGCTGAAGTGCTACAAGCATGACACACAGCCTTTGGAACTCTGTAAGATGCTGAACAAAGCTGGTGAGTAAACTGTAAAATTCTGTTACAGATGGTTTCCACCTCCCCACAACACACACCTCCCAACCTGACACATTCGTAACATAGAGTTAAAACATCAGTATGTGCAACAGGACAAAGCAGAAAGACTTCCAGCCAAATACCATCACTACCCATCACTATTCCCCAAGAGAAGCATCATAATACAGGTAGTTACTGGACACCCGTTAAAGACGTTAATACGATAAAGATGATGTAGAGATAGCTGCTGTACCAAAGCTGTTTCAGAGGAAGGAAGTTTTAGCAGCTCCACTCCAGAAAAAAATAGGTTCCTAAAGATCAATGGAAGCATGAGTTATTGTAGGTGATTCTTGAATCAGTAAACCAAGAGACATAAATGAATACTCATATATTCCTTAAAAACTGAAATTAATGTATACAACTAATCCTCTTTCATGAGGATGAGATGCCAAACATAAAAAGTCGTTAACGCTGCAGTTCTTTAACCTCTTTATCCATCTTGTTTAGAAACTCGGAGAGCAGTGCTACTGAGCTGCTAGCAAAAGTTACAGTTTCCACGTTAACACAAATCTCATGTCAACAATTGTGCTGACTGGTCTGTCATGCCCTGTGATAAGCACTTTTGAGATTCAGCAAGGAAAGTTATTATGCAAAGAAAGAAACGTCGGGTAACTCCCATCCATGTACAATTTTTAAACCAAAAAATTCACAAGCTAGAGAAATTGGCAGCTGGGACTTCGAGTTGTCAGCTGCCAACTAACCCCATTGTTTTAATTGTTGGAAATGATTGATTATGCAGCTGAGCTACTGAGGTAGCTGAACAATTTCATGACAACACAAACAATGGTAGTGTCACTCATTCTCCTCCGGATACGTGGTCAGATGGGTAGAACAGCACTGCTTTGCAGTGCTAAATTAACAGCATCTAGCAGAAGAGCCACGATTATTGTCCCTGTCACTAAAGTTCAGCGGTTGTTGTTGCATCTGTGCAGACACCTGTTGCCTGAACCAACATATATCCAAAGCGCAAGGAGAAAAATATAAAAGACAATCCATATAATTTAATATATACATATATCTCATGCTTTTCTTCTTACTATAGGGATTCTACAGAATTAGGGGCCATTTAGAAAGCTCAGGATAGCATCCACTAGTGGGACAAGTTTTGCATCCTCTTGAACACCATAGGGAGGAACGGTATTATTATGATTGAAGTAACACAGGCTCATTCTGTTAAATCCCATGGAAATTTGTTCAGATCAGTAGGAATAAGGACCTAATACACAGTAGAAAAGCAAACTGAATATCTTAGTTTGAATATCTGTCATTCTCTCAGGCATATGAGATTGACAATATCTTATTTCCATTCCCAACAAGTTAATTCCAAGTTCAACACAGGTAAACACTAGTCCCAGAACTCTATCATTTCTGGTTTTCTTTTTCTTCTCCTCTTCGCACTCAGGGGTTTTGTATTTTGTTCTACATTCTGGTAAGCTTCATCTCAGCAGCCCAGAGCCAAAAAGCTAATGGGCTGTTACAAAGCACAGTCTGTCAGATACAGAGAACAAGGAATGGGGGAAGAATAAGAGGGGAGAAAACTTTGGCCATGGGCACTTTTGAAAGTCCCAGTCCTCGAGGATTGATTCTGAAGGAGCTTCTGGTTCATCAATAAAGCCTGACTCAGAAAGGCATACTGCTGTTCTTTTTCCCCAGCTGCTACATTGTTTGTAGTTACCATATTTTTCATGCATCAGAATAAGGGCCTGATCCTCCAAGCTGCAAACACCACCTGACAAATCAAACAAAGTCATTTCTCTACTGGAAAAGCCTAACAATGATACTGCATGCCTACCCATTTGCTCCCTCTCCAAAAATCTCAATTTATTAGAAATGCTGTTAGGGCACACATGAGTTCCCTGTACCACCAGATGGTCTATGCCAATTTAAGCCAATAATAGCAAACATTTCACTAAATACTGTAGAGAGGAGCACAGCATTGTAACGTTTAACTAGAAAAACTCCCCAGGGCTCAGCAGCCATGGACGAAGCTGAACTTCTGCTCTGAGGCCTACAAACTTAACACACTAGTCCACCAGGACTTACAGCTGGTCTTAGGTTGTCTTATTTGAACGCTTTTGGCAAGGGACTGCTCTCAATCTCTCTGTATCTACACAGGTTGTCTTCCACACTACATGTTCTGCTTATGGTTTTGCTTGCCCTTCAGCTCTCAAGAAGAAGACACACAAGGAAAAGGGACAGTCAGTGGAAAGACACCCCTAGGCTCAAGGGGCAACTGACTGGCTTCATTCTTATAGGACTGCTTCTCAAAACAAGAGAAAGTACACTCTCTGACACAGGGACAAGACACAGGCTACAGTCATGCTTGAACCCCCAAGGCTGTTAGATCACAGGCGTGGATTCCTGGTACTCATAGCCTCTACATACAAGCTAACGTCAGCAATCCTGGGGAGATCAGCCCTCCTACAGCAGCTGAAAGTCAGAAATACCCCACAGCACAAACCCAACACCAGCCCCCTATTTCAGTGACAGGCTTGTTACAGCTCAGCCCCATTACCTTAAAGAAGACATCATCCCCATCTTCAGAAACAGATGAAACGAGACATCCAAACCTCCTGCAAAGTTCAGCACCTAGACTCCACACCACCAACTTCAGAGCTGTGCTTTATCTTTCACTACTTCCTTCCTTTTCAGAGCAACCTCCCTTCCCAAGGTTCTCTGCTAGCATCAGCTGGTTCTGGGCTGCAGCATGCTCACAGCTGGAGGTGATAATGGAGATGGGCTTCCTCCAGCAGCATGGTCTCCCATGTGTGTGCCTCCCAGCAGTCTGTGCAGTTATTCCATTTAATAGTTTTGTGATCACATTCATCTGGTTATCATCACCACTAGAGGAGTATTTCAGTCAGCACAGTGCTGGCTGGAAGTTTCACTCGATTGCTTTCTCTTGTTAGGATACCCACAAAAGATACCAATCTGAATTTAAGAAAGCTGAAGGCTTCTTACCTGTCTCCTTATTGATTGGGCAGGAATAACTAACGGCCACTCTAGTGTAGATTATTCACATATAGCAGCTCATTTCTGTAAATTTATTTGGTACTAAACATATTAAGCTGCTTACAGAGCAAAATAGTAGATAAAATAATGATGATCATGGACCATAACTATCTTCTGTTTCTTTTCTATTTGCTTTACAATCCGTAGGATTTTGCCTTTTCTTTTTGGTAAGGTGATTGCCATTCGATTTATATTCTTCTATAATCCCTTTAGAACATCTCACAGCAGGCTTCTATCATGAGTCGAGTTCATTACATCAATGTAATGTCATTTCTTCTTGGGCTATTCATTTGGCAGCTTGTTGATCTGCTATTAACAGCTATTTTAAGTTCCAACAACTGCAGCCTAAAAAACACCACAATCTTGTAAAGAAGGACGTTAAATCTTCCTGACAGAAATTAATACAGGATTTCTATGCCTCAGAATCAGGCCATAAAAAAACAATGTGAGACACTGAAGCCTTTTAGTCCTCTAATTTTGTCAGATTTTTTTTTAAAGTTAGTTTGTGCATCTCCAGAGTCCCACAGGTTGTTTGTCAAACAGCTCCAGTTAAAGACAAGCAATTAAAGACAAGAGGCTGCAATCACCATGGGGTCTACATTCAAGATACTGTGAGAAAAGCCACCTTCTGTGAAATAAAGTCCCTTCCTTGGGAATAGGTCCTGTATTTAGCTATTCAAACCTGGCAGCCCATGCTTCTGCCTAAAAGCTTTCTCATTTACACAGACAAGGAGAGAATACAGAGTCCTACAGTGTTCCAGGACAGCTCAGTTTAAAGAACTGTCATTTTTTTTTCACTATTTTCTTCTCTGTCTTTGACTTTTGCACTATTACAGCTTGTTTTTAAAGTTTCATTATTTACTTCTCTTCTTATACTGAACACCTGACATTTGTCTTATTGATCAAAACTTCTGTTTGGCCTCGCACTAGACTTTTTTTCTCTGTGGTTAATATGTCTCATTTACTGAAGTCCCCAGTTTCAAGCCGTTGCCAAACACACAACCAGAAAGTTGTTACCTTAAATAACATCATTAGAAAAATATATGGATATACACGTGCCTTTCATTCAAGGTTTCTTGACTGTGTTGTACAACATATGACCTATATAAGAGCTCCTAAGCTCTTACCTGCAAATTGCAAAGCTCTTGTGGTTGCTCTTGGTCACCCACAATCGGGAAGGGCTGATTCCTCTCCTAGACCAAGGAGTCCACAGCAGATGATGCTAACTTTGAATGAGCCTGAGTTGGAAAAGGTCTTTTATCTCTCCTCAGCTGCCCTTTTTCAGATCCTTCCTTTCTCATTGTCATGCAGGGAAGTCAAACTCTTGTGCTGTGAAATTGCAAACTGTTTCCATGGAGATGATTAATATGTTCATAAATCCACAATAATTCATTCACTGCAGGATCAGGGAGGATGAAACATTGGCTGTGAAAAGAAGAAAACGCCTTTAAAAACAGATTTTTTTCTTCATAAAAGTAATGCAAATAAAGAAAGAAAACAATGGAAAACAAGGAAGGCAAATGAAAACATATTTTACATTACCATTTTTCCTGTATGGTTTTCAAGTATTATGCCAACAGATGTCCTAAAATACATTGTTCTTCTAGGCTAAAAAAATGCTAAAGAATACCTAGTCATCAAGCCTCTCAATATCAAAAAGGTGAAAAAGGTTTGTCCAATGACAATTAAAGCATGTGGATGGTGTATTGCTATTTATAAAGTTCCATCATGTGACAGGTACTTCCAACCAGCTAATGTGTAATAATCACTATTAAAGGTCAATTTTGTGACTTAAATAGCATAGGTATGACAGGAATCATCCTCTATTTTATGAAACTGCAGTATCTTAGAAAGTAACACATGGCAGTTCTTGGCAAACAGTGACTTTTGATGGATACCAGTGCAGACAATATTATTACTTGTGACTAGTGGTGGCTCATACTTAGACTACATTGAGGCCTTCCAAAGTGTTTAATGAAAATTGGAGCAGGTGTCAATCATTTTGAACTGTTCTATTTTTAAATTAAGTCATAGTTTTACTCAAGATTCAAACACAATTATACATACAAAATGAAATTTGTTAAGTGGTTAAAAGTGAAGCACGCAGCCGCCTTCTCCAGCCGCTCTGGCCCAGCGCTCGTCTCACTCGTGCCAGTCCCCCCAGCAGCTCGTTTTGGAATACACACTGCTCCCACTCCATGGCAGCGAGAAGATTTGACTCACTCCAGGAGCTGGCACCACAGGCTGTGGGCCTACACACCCGGCCTGGCTCCAGCAGCTGGCACCAATTCCCCTCACACACTCAGGTCTCACCAGTGACTGGTGCTGAGACCCCAGCACTCACTCCAGCAGCTGGCACTCCAGGCTGAGGTGCCCACCAACTAGTGGGACTGTGAGGCTTGTTTCTGGTGATTGTCTCCAAGCCTAGAAGTTCTCCATCAGATAACACTGTTGTTACAAACATTCCTACATTCTCACCTGCTCATAAATTAGTGTGACTGACCAGACTTGGCTCCCATCACTGCTACCTTTTCTACATACCATTACAAAATGTATTGAATTCACACTCTGTTTGACCCACAATTGATTAAAAAATTAATGTGAATGTGTAGAAAGCCATAGTAACTAAGACTATGACACTAGGAGAAAAGTGGACTGCTCTAAAAAACCTCTGTGGAGTTCCACACAAACTACACCTTTTTTACTGCGTCTTCCATTAATGAATATTTTCCTGTCAAAGCCATGTTTACAAAATTTGTCTAACCATCCTGGTACGTGATAGACAAGCAGAGCTCCTCCAGTTTCTTAATATAGCCCTCTTAACTAATGTCAGTGACTTCAAAGCAAATGAGGAGACATGAAGGGCTAGATCTGGGGGATGAAAATACTCCTTCTGGTCTAGACTTTCCAAAGAAGCAGAAGCAATTAATTTTAATTAGATTAATTAAAGTCATTTGGAATTTGAAATTTTGCAATGCAGTTCTGTCATCCTAATTCATAATGACTAGTTATCCTTTTTCACCCTGGTAAATCTCAGTGATTTCAAGTACTTGGACAAAGATACAAAACTGGGGTCTAAAAATGTCAGAAAGCAAATTTAGTCAGGCACCTAATTCTCTAATGACCAACAACATCCCAACATGACCCTACACGTCTGTTTTCCTCTCTGAGTCTTTAAAAATAAGTTGTGATGCCTCACCATGAGAGATTGAATGGAGCCACTCCACTTAAACCAGAATAAGGCAGATCTGATTCTCTGTTAGAAGAAAAGATCAAAACCAACATATCAGAGCTGTTAGGTCACCCAGTAAATCCTTCTTCCTGTAAGTCTGAAAGATTTGTGAAGAGGTCTCCTTCTAAGTTTACAAACCAGGTCCAAAAGAACAGAGCTTTGAGAAACTCAATATAAAATATTAAGTATTCTGTAGGCACGCTTTCGTACATAATAATGTATGTACACTCATATTATGGGGTTCACAAAGCTTGCAGAAAGTCTGTTCTTCAATTTCTATAGGAAGGACTTCCGCAGTAATTTTCAAATAATGTTGCTATATAGCTGCAGCAGTGTATGCTTTCATTCCCATTTGGAGATTTTCACAAATGTAAAACCAGTCTGGAGTTATAGGTGACCTTACTCTAAAAGCGGATAAATATTTGGCTAGTACTCGGGCAATATAATCAAACTGAAATATATATTCCTTCCTGCAACTTTCATCTGCTTCTTATATAACTGATTTAATGAGAGTTCAAAGCATACGAACAGCAGAGTTTGCATCTGGCAAACTTCTTCCTTTCTAGCACTGAAAGCAGAATTTGTATTTCTAGATCTGTTATAATGCTCCTATATAACATTCACAGCACTGACGTGGAGCTGGCTGTTAACATGTACCACAGAGATTCAGGGAATAGCTTTACTGGTGAAAAGAACAATAAATTCAACAGCATCTCAAAGTCAGAGAGGGTAACAGATGCGCTGGCTCCAGCAATGATCCTGCTGCAGTGGACCTGGGCCAGTGAAACTCCTGCTCTACCCGTATGTGTTTAACCATGAGGTTTTTGGATCAGTCCACAGAATGCAACTGCTGCTCCTGGCTGGCTGACGAAAGGAAAATCCAGCCCACAGGCACCAGATGCAGCTAAGCACTACGGCGGGTAACCCATCTGCAGAGCGCTGCGGGCTGGCTCTGCCACTGCTCGCACTCAGGGAGCAGGAAGCAACCTGGAAACACGAGTTTACAAAACACGAACCAAAAGGATTTGTACTTGTGCCATGCTGATTTATGAGCATCCTGTATCTGTGGTACATACAGGCAAATGGGCATTGTGGAGGCACAGAATTCTAAAATAACATCCAGGGGTTTTGATTAATGAAATACTGCATACTTTTCCTTTTCTTGTGCTTTGAGTTTCTCCACCTAGAGCTTAAGTCTTGCTTCAGATTATTAAATATCTTTCTTTAGGATTTTCTGTACCTAAAGATATGGGGAAATCTGTCCTTCATCCTTAGGGTCACATTCCCAAAAGCCTACTTCGGGGAGTGACAGCAAATAAGTGATCGCCAACTCATTATTAGCCAGCACCTATTAAGAAACATTAAAACCGTCTAGAATCTTTTAATACCCATCTTGCAACTACTCTGGGAAGTTCCTTAGTCCCAGACCTCGGCGTATTTAGGGCTGGAGCTTGGCGAAAGGTGGATAACAAAGACAAGAATACTGCAAGCTTTGACCATGAAGAGAAATAAAGACTTGACTAGTCAATGGCACTGAATTAATAGAAATAAACGCTATTTCTGCAAGTAATTGCTTGCAGATTTGGGGCTGGGTAAGTTATCTACTGATGAGAAAAAATCTCTAACCCTGAGCTCAGAGAAAATTTATTCAATAATTTCAGGCTGATATTACACCATTACATTCTCTAAAAAAGACCAAATGTATAAAGTCAACCCCAAAAGCCTGACTCCCCCATGAACTGGGGTTAACTCACAACAGTTTCTCAGTACATCTTAATAAAACCTGCTAAAAAATAAAAAAATAAAAAGGAAGTCTCAAAGTATTTAAAAAATAATAATATTCAAGAAATCTAATTTAAAGTCATTTTCTACCTCCTTGGAAGTTGTTTCATTTAGGCACATGGCATCAGGGAGCCTCCTGCAAAGCAGAGCACTTTCAGCAATGTACAAAGTGAAACGCATTCTTTTCTATTAGTGTGTTCAGTATTTTGCAAGCTGTGGAGAATCTGATAGCACGAAAGAATTTTAGGTATAATTACCTCTAGCAAGAAGAAAATGGGCCCCTAGAGGTACAAACCAAAGCAAACAGCCAATGCATTTATTATATCATCCCATAATATTACTGGCACTATGCGATTTGGTGTTGTGAGGACAAAATGCAATTTCAAATAGATACCTAAATGACTAGAAAAGGCAATTCTTATCAAACTATCTAGCAGCTTTTAGAACATATTTACTGGTAGGGACAAACTGTGTGTAAATCCAGGAGCTCATATTCTGCTGCTTCTTTCATATTTTATTTGTAGCCTCACCAATTTGCCAGTTAACTGCAAAATCTGTCTTAGAAATGTGGGCAGTTTAATAAAACTACAGTTCTCCCGTAGCTCATTTTGCTCGCTATAACTCCTTGAGTAGCACAAAGGTCTCCTCATCTCGAAGAATTGGGCACTTAGTAATTTATGATGACAGTGCCTATATGCTACTCACCTAAAACCTGCAGAGAAAACATTCCTTATTTATGATTATGAGTTCAATTTTTTTTTCTCTTAAGTGCTACAATATAATGTATTTTAAAAATAGGTAATTTCAGTAATGGAAAGACTTATGATCTCCTGTCCAAAGACTGGTAATGAAATATGCTCAATGCTCACAAGTTCCAGAGAAACCAAGGGGGATTACAGGTATTTGTCAGTCCTAGATCTGGGGCCTGGGTCTGATGGAATTATCCTCTCTGACAGATTTTAAATTAACTGAAGGAGACTGCACCAAAAATATGGACTTTTTAATCAACATTTCTCAAGTTTTGATGCAGCTGTGCACACTTTTCCGTCTGTGCTGGTTCAGAGGAGAATGAAGACACTATTTAACAGCGGTACTTACTGTACCTCCAGGAGCCATTGGGGTCTCATAGCTGCTGCAGTGGATTAAATTAAATCAAAGAAGAAGATTGTAGCTTAAATTGTAAAACAGATTCCCTCTGCTGCTGAAAGCAGTGGGAGGATCACTATTACCAGGACTGCATTTCCAATTTGTGCTACCACCTCCAAATCTTTCCACGCTAATCCTAAACATAGTTATTTTTTCTCTAAAAATTTCCAGCAACTGCATTGCTCTGCAAAAGGCAAATAAGTTGGCAGCATCGAATTCCAGGAAAAACTGAACCAGTAAAAATCCAATTTTTCCTTTTTTTTCCTATAAATCCGTACAGAATAGTTGGAGCCTGCACAAGGTAATCAGGTAAGTAGCTAGAAAGCCAGAATATCACACTGAGGGAGGAGGAGCTCAATAGGGTCTCAGAGACCCCAGGCCAGTCTAGAACAAAAGTACAATGGCTACATCATGCACTGCATAAAATGGCTACAGAGAAAAGCCATCCACATTCATCTTATGCATGTGGTTTATTATTATTTTGAAAGTTTCATTAAGATTGGCAAAGACAGCCCTTGTAGAAAATGATGTATTGGATTCTTCATCAAAATAAGTTATGCAATGTTCCCTGCACAAGTTTCCTAGAAAGAACCCTAAATATTGATAAAGAATGTCAATATCTCAGAATACATGAGTATTTCAAATTTAGTTTGAAGTTTTTGTCATTTGAATATCTCCTTGTTGCATGCTGCGCTGGTTTTTAGTGTTTTGCATTACAAACATCCAACTTTCAGTTGTCCTGCTAATAATGGGAACTATAGCAATGAAGATGAGGGAAGGAGTTAGTTTTGTCAGAAATTCTGCCTGAGATTATGGATGGAGAGAAGTGGATATAAATCTGTCTTTTATTATTTCGCTATGACAGGTGAATGAACTATTTCAGAAAGCTGTGAAATAATTCAAAAACGCAAAGGAATTTCCAAGAATGTTTATGGCACTTGTTGTGTTGAAATTCTGGGACAATATTCTTCCTTGGAAAGCGAGCTTGTGGTACTCAAAACATTTTAATTACACCTAGTCAAAAATTTGGCAGCGGAAGAAAAGAAAACAAAAGCTTAAGTAAAGAAAAGATTGTTCTGTATGTTTGATGCCAACATATCTAAAATATATATGTATCACCAAAATATAAGTCCATTAGTACTGTGCCATTCGTATTAATTGAAAACACTTACTATTAGATTACATTGCCTGTTTCCACCATCCTTACTTCATTAGCATTAATTAGAAATCATTACGACTGATATGTGAAATATTTAGTTAAAAGTTTTATCTGCTTCTGTTGCCATGACTCTGGATAGCTGGATGCAGTGTTGGCAGGATTATAGTGCTATCTCTGGACCTTCTGTAAGACTTGACACCATCCTGTGTCTGTTCTCATTATGAGCTGGTCTTATCAATCAGGAAGAAACTTCACTCTTAGCCTTTACCTTCACTTCAAGAAATCAATACTCTGAGAGAAGAACTGATGTGTTTTCACCCAAGCTCCTGGAGAATTGAGATGCAGACAGCTGCTCAGGCATTCCACCTCCCCTCCGGGAGGCTCCTCAGGAGACTTTGACCCATTTCAACCGGATTTGATAGAAAAGATGTTGTCATTGCTTTCCTCCTGGTTCCATACTGCTTCATGGCTGTGTAGAGGACAGGGATATTCATTGATGTCCTCCTCCCTACATGCACCCTGGGCACAGATCATACTCAATGACGATGGTCACATGCAGATGGCTCTCACCACCCTACCTTGGTGAAACAGGTTATCATTTCCAGTTTACTAAGTACTAGTAATTCCTGACAGACTGGAAACTCTGATAGTTACCTGAGTAAAAGGATTGTACTGGCTGCAGAGCCCAGAAGATGGTGTGACCCAGCAGGGCCTGAGCAGAAGGGCAGAGCCAAGCTGACGTCTGCAGACCTCCAAATCACAAACCTTCAAAATTCAAAACAGCTTCACCCCAAAGCACAGGAGGGAAAGCAAAAATATTGCTTCAAAAGCCATGCTCTTGTATTTTACAGCTCTTTTTTTCCCCTCAGTACCCTGCAGTACTGACAGAAACAGTGAAAAATGGGTCCTGCTCCATTAACTCCCTGATCACTGCTGCACTTTGCTTGCTGCCAGCAACATCCTCTAAATGGCAGCATGGTGAGGACAGCAGTGTCACAGAGGCGCTGCCCTGTGCCTGTCAGCACCTTGCTGCACAGCAAAGCCTTCCCCACAGCCTTAGCACACAGCCTGGTCACAGGGCAGCACCGCGCCTCAGCACCCTCCTAGGCCGCAAAACGCGGAGTGTGAGCCCGCACCACACTGGGCCCAAACTCAGCCCTTTACGGGCTACTGAGGGTAAACTGCACTGCCTTTTATACTGCCATAAAGTGGGAGGCTGGAATTATCACCACAGTTGTCAAGAGTTTTATATAGATTAAATTTCATCTATGATAGACTGGTAGCAAAGCTGAGTGGTATTTTTTTTTTATGAGAAAAGAACTATCATAAAGAGAAAATTAGCTTCCCTCACCCTCCCAAACCTTGTTTGAGGACGCTTCCTGGCAGTCCTACCACCAAAAAAAACCACAAACTCCAAAAAGGAATGATTTCTTCCTGATTTTGTCCTTCTGTATCAAATTGCCTGCTCCAGGGAGTATCACCTGAAGAAGAAAATATTTCCAGCTGCAGTTAGGAATGTTTGGCAGTAATGGAAATGCCTATTCAGTAGCAGTGCAGTCCTGACACTGGATCATTACAGTTTGGCTAAAGGGTGGGAGAGTGCTCTGAGCAAATTTCTTAAGAAATCATATTTCTAATCAAATAGCTCACTGGGAAATAAAGTTAAGGGCACATACTGCCGAGTGCATCACAGAACCTGTGAGAACTGGGTTGCTGGGGGAAAGCTGGGAATAGCTTTGCGAGCGGTGTGATAGTCTCACAAAAGCTGACCGACGTGCTGTTTTGATCCAGCTCACTTCACGTGGGAAATTACCTTTGTTTATTGGGATAATTATTTCTGTAAGAATTATGAAGTAGCCTTCTAACAGAATGTAATAAATACAGTGCAGAACTAGTACAGGGTGAGTCTGGCACCCAGCTGAAGTCAAGGGAACACTCTCCAGCCTGAACTCTCCATCACAAGATAGAGATCAGTAAAAGATATCGCAATTAGCACAAAGCACGTGAAAAGCCCTTCCCCAGACTGACAGGATGTTTTCAAATGAAAAGTTGTAGTCAGCGTGTTTTTTGTTAAAGGACCAGGAAAAAAAGTGAAGTAGTCCAGATTTGTGTCCCTCAGAAATGATTTAACAGCGGGTATTCCCAGTAGACACTGTGCAGCTTTTCCAGAGATAATGAAAGAAAACTAATAAAAGCAAAACTTTAAAGATGAGAAGAACAGTCTTCCAAAACTCCATTCTCAGTACACTTACCATACAGCTTCTTGAAATCAAAGAACCAGCGACTTAACTGGCAGGATTGACACCAGCCACCTGTAAACTCATTAAAAAAAAGTCACTTTTCCCAGCAAATTCACATTTGGATTACTTTTCCTTCATGTTAACTTTCAAATAAGGCTTCCTCCTGCATCTAGCCAAAGCTTTTACTCTGACATTGCCTTGAGATGCTCTGGCTCTTAGTAATAATAAGGACAAGTGAGAAATTATTAAAAGAGATTTATTGAAAGTGACTGAATGCTCCAGGGTACCATAGTAGGAGGTTCGATCCTCAGAACAATTTTATACAGCATATTGAGGCTGTTTAGATTTTTAGCTTAAAAATTTTAAACTTTCTCCCGATTCAGAGCTACTTTGACACAGCTTCAAAGCAGATCCACCTCAAAGCACTGCAGAAAGAAAAATGGAAGCATTTTACAATGACAGCTCTAATATCCAAGCTGAACCTAAATGTCAGATAAATTAACAGTGATCTAGCAACTTTACTAGTGAACCTTCTAATGTACAAACGGCCTTAGGTTTTTAGCCTACATTTCCAGTGCAATGTATTTGCAGATGAATTTAGAAAATGTTCACTTGTGCTGCCAGTTGTGGTAGTACTAGACCAGAACTGAATCATCTTTGTGAGCTCTGTAATCAAGGCTTAATGTTAAATACAGTGGTACATGCTAAATCCGTCCAAAGAGATGCAAATCCAACTAATATAATTTTCCCCAAATACGTCTTTATGACTAAACAGGTATCTGTATTCACCAGAAAATCTTTATTTTCTGCAGTTTTGTTTAAACGTTTACTTTGAAAGTTCATCTGAGACACAAGCAAGTTCTATAATCACACTGAAAGAGAGAAGATAAAGTTCTAACAATGCTATGAGACACTGCAACAGTCTACTGATGAAGACAGAGACCTCATTCGTAGAGGAAAACCTATGCCTCTCATAGAAAGTTTTGTTTTTTTTTTTTATTCCAAAAGGGAGGAATAGAAAATAACTGACAGCAAAATGTTCCAAACACTATTTATTTTCATAATGCAAATGGTCTGTAAAAATAAATAAATTTAGCAGCACAGTAAGTAGATGGAATCTGAATTTCTTAAAAAGAAAAAAGATGACAACAGAGGAGCTTTAGAGAAGTTCACCATCTTTATTTTTTTTTTTAATTTCTTGTTTTAGATCAGTCAAAATGTTGCAGTCAGATTAAGGTTTTTCATTTCAGGTAGTGATGTGTTTAGAGGGAAAAAAAATCATTTCAGAAGAAAACTGCCCAGACATCCTTTTCAATAATGCTGTACTGGACTTTTTCCCTCCTATCCAATTTTTTCTTTTCTGCAGAACCATATTTCAGTTCAATCAACTTCTTATTGTTGAAGTTTGCCTGTTGATCAGCAAAATAAAATTCTTTTTCCTCAAGAAAACAGATTCTGACCCATCTCAAACAAGCTGCATGTAATGAAAAATTGTGTTTATGTTGATTTGATTCTTTGTTCTTTATTCAATTTTCAAAATGTATTTTGTTATATCTATCACATAAGTAAAATTTTTAAGTAAGATTGCTTTTTTCTTTTTAATTTTCCTCTAAGTTATGATTTTGCCCTAGTTTGCCTACTTCAATCTAGCTAATTTGGACAAGTCTCAGGTCCTCCTGGAGATTCATTCATCTGCAATGAGACATGATGCTTCTCCTGGCTGATTGTCCCCTTTTCTTTAGACCAGTTTGTTTTCTGAACACAATTCCATGCCCAAACTATATAAAGAAAAGCTAATGCTTTATATACCTCTTTACTATTTCCATAGGATCCTGCAAAGCTAAAACAGAAAAAAAATGCGGTCAATGTGTGCTAAAATCAAAATGCAAAAAAAATGCCAACCCTACTAAAAGCCTGGGCGCAGATCACAGCTGCCCACAGCACTTGGGCATAAGCTGGGCAAGACTGTCCCCAGGGCAGGAAGGGCTGCAGAGGATTCTTGCTCATCTGTCTGCTCCAGGAAAGGCCTTCATGAGCTGTACTGAACTGGGTTTGGCAACAAGCAGTTTCACCCATCACTGTAGTATAAAGTAAATTTTATTTTTACAAACTCACTCAACTTCAGCAAATGAAAATCTAAAGACATTCTTTTTCTATTCAAACTGGTTTTTGGATACTATTCTGAATAGATTTCTGTTGCAAAAGGCCATTTCTGCCTCACTTTTCTGTACATAAATAGTACTCTATAGCTTCAATCACGTTGAACAAAATACACTGATTCTTCCCTTTCCTGCATGGACCACTAATCTATAAAATTTAAATAAAATAAAATCTGACTTCTTAATCTCTGTTTTTTCATGAAAATAGCACTGTAAAAACAACACAGCTATAGAAAGTGTACTTTAATAAAATAAATTCTATATGGTTTCTATCTAGACACAACAAAAGCAGAATTTTCCATCAAAGATAATCTTCAGAAATATGCATATAACTTCTATTTGGGGGAGAGGGAAAACGGTTCCCACTTGGGTCCTTCTTTCCCTATCTGCTTCTTCTCTTTCCCAGAAACTCCCCAAGGGACACCTTCGGCAAGGCTAGTTTGATGGGCTTCTCCATGGAAGCTGGCTCTGATTCCAGGCCAAGATCAGTATCAGCATGCAAATCTAGGAACTCCCACTGGTGGTTTGCAGCCACGATCAGACTGGCTGACTCGTCAGGGTTAGAGAAGCTGAGGGCTGGCTGCCTTAAAATAAACAGGAAAGTGTTTATTGGAGAAGCATCACAGACAAGTGAATCCATACTATGTGGTAACAGGTTAGAAACTTGCTTCCACTCCAGGTAAATCAATGTTATATGTCAGCTCGCATTTTAGACAATGTCTCTCAGTTTTTCCATCATGGCCAGACACCAATAGAAGCTGGCTTTACTTCCTTCCTAGTTTTCATACAGCCCAAACACAGCCACACTCAGTGGGACAAATATGCCTACCACGATCGAAGTATAAATTTCTGGGGAGACTCATGCCACTCCTGAAGACCAAACCAAGTAGGACTGCAACACCACCAGTACTCCACAAGAGCATCCAATTCTTTGCCATACATCTTACAAAAAAGGACATTATAATTATGAACTCCATCCAAAAATGCAAAGCAAATTTGCAAAAGTTTCCCAAGCATAAACCCAGATGGTAAATACTGGATGTAATATTCAAGGGATAATCTTCATCCCTAAATCTTGTTCAGTCAAGTTGCATCTGAACTCATGTTCTGAATTGCTGTCTGTGCACGATGCAAGCAGTGGTGAGGATGGAGATTCAGTGCTGCGTGTTGAAAATACAATATCACTGCCTTATTTACTAGAAGATAGATAGAGCTCCATTTTTGAATGGGTAGTGTGATGTGTGATGTAATTTGCTACCACTGAGCAACTTTGGGAGGCTTGTTTTCTAGGGCTTTTGTTTTGTATCATTCAGTTGATAATTTCTAAAGCCAGCGAGCAGATGGGAGTAATCCTTGCACTCATTCAACCACAGAAGGACCACTTGTATTCGGACAGCTGGGCACTACTTTAGGGGAGTTTGGTTTGCAAAGCACAGAGCGGGTTCACTATCACTTTGGCTAAACAATGTCAACATCTTCTGAACGCATCACCAGTCATGGGGATTTTGTAATCAACTTTTACTGCGTTTGTTTGTAACCAAATGGATACAAACCCAGTGTTTTAGATGGGTTGAAGCCACCATGGCCCATCTCTTTAGGATTGAATTACTAATGGTCATCATAACTCTTTGTTTCTTCTCTTCCTCTATTTTTTTTTTCCTCTGCTAAAGTGTGCAACATTCTTTGGACAAAATTAGTATTTTAGATGAACTGAAGCCTTTTCAACAGTTTATAGCAGAGAAGGATGAACTGCATTGTGAACTGATTGGGAAAGAGGCAGCTAACATCTGCTCAAATTATCATATTTTTTCATGCAATTAAAAGGGAAAGCATTTTCTTTGCTAAGTTTGAAAGAGGAAGGGCTCTGTACACCTCCTCAGGCCCTCTGGAGGTAGCTGATAACATTGTTTCTGAATAAAGTAGGGGGGCCTCAGCTCTGTACCCACAGCTAGGTAGAAGTGGAGAGAATCAGTTCCCTTACTGCGACATTTGCAGCAGGGACAGAGACTTGATCAAAACACATTTTAGATTTGAAAAACAATTTCATTTGATTTGTGGGATAAAAAAAATACTCAGAAACATTTATCATCAGAATTTACCAGACTGATGACATGTGGCTGCAAAGGACACAGCCACTAGAACTGCAGGCATCCTATGGGGTTATCCATTCCCTTTTACAGGAGTTGCACACCTCCTTCCTCCTTCATCTATAGCAAGATGATTAATTATAATAGCACGCTACACTGTAAGTGGGAGAAATGTGAGAGTCAGAAATACTTTGTAGGAATGAAAAGCATGCAACAACTTGGAAGAAAAATCCAGATGATCTACAAAGCAATGGGAATTACGTATTCAGAAAACAAAACACATCTATCTTTCTTGACATCACCAGTCCCAGGCAGACAGTGAGGAATGACCATGCAATTGGGTGTGAGTCCAAAGGAAAATGCTCCTCCAGTCCCATCACTGGTGGGTGAGGAGCAGCAGGGAGGCAGCACATCACTGGGTGTAGAAAACAAAATGAAAGAAAAATTGAAAGTTGATGCAAAATTCATGGCCAAATCGTCTTAGCTTTGTCCTCTCTGTATTCTCTCCTAATAATATTTTCACTTTTATTTTAGAAATCAGACTGGTGGTCAGTCAGAAGTTACCCAGCACAGACGCTACTTTTCTGACCTGCAGAAAGCATCATGTTCTGGTGGAAAGCACAACAGTGCAGAGGCAGCTGGTCAGGTCTTGGGCAGCCTCTTCCATACAGATGTCATCAAATCCATATCTATGCCAGGGACTGAGGAATACATCTTTTTCATTATTTTTTATGATATTCATTGCTATTAATATTCATTGCTCTTGCTAAGAGCTTTACATTATACCAGTATTCACCATGAAGTGTATAATATTTCAAACCACATACATTGCCTATTGCCATGACATTTTACCCTTGCAGAAGCAATTGTATCCCTTTATCCAATTCAGATCTTAAAAATAATTTTGGAATCAAAAACTAAACTGAAATACATTCTTGATGACACCCCAGGTTGTTGATTCAGGTGTCCTTCTGGGCTTCTCATTCGCTCTCTCACGTGGAATTTAAGTAGCAATCAAAGTTTGTAACATTAAGTGTGAATGCAAAAAAAATAGGGATATTGGAAACACCACAACGGTCTGAGTATTTCTCCTACAGGAACACCCCTGTGTTTATTAAATTAACACTCCTCTATGAGCACATTGCAAATTTTAAAGCCCTAGAGTATTTACAGATTAGAAAAATATAACCACTAACCAATCTTCAAATTATAACATTTAAATTCACACTAGTCTTTTGTTGGAAACAGAGTATTTGATTCTGAATTAGGTACATTATTAATTGGTATGCCTGTTTCTCTCCTGTGTCAGCACTGGAAATGGTAAAACACTAAATGACGATAACCCAATGTACTTTATACATTTATTAATTAGAAGGGTAAGATTTTAATCAACTTCCACCAGAGAAAGATTAATTGAAACATTCAGAAATTTATGTCAAAAAGCCCTTTTACATCCAAAGGAATAGAAGGGGAAAATCTTTGCAATTATCACTTGCTTGCTAGCAGAAAGAGTGTCTGCTACTTGGATTTTGTTCCAAGACTGCACTAGATTTAATGCAACTACAAATCAGTTGCTGGGTTTTGACATCCAATATAAATTTTGTTATATCGAGACTTGGGGGACTCAGCAGCAAGCTACTGTAAGAAGCTTTTAGGATTATTTGGACACTGAAATTTGCTCCTACCTTCCAACTGCATTCGAGTAAAATAAGCCAAGGGAGATGAACTGCCAAAAGCCCCCGATGATGTCTGTTGGATTCCCATGGACACTTCCCAGCAGAGCAAGCTCTCCCAGCACTTGTTACTGCTGGTACAACTCTTGTAGCTCTGAGCTGCAAACCCGCTGAAGTTCACAAGAGGAAAGTCAGTAAGCAACGCCACAGCCACCAATTTCTTTTGGCCTGACAAAACCTTTTCACTTTTCATATAGGATCCTTCTCCGATGAGCAGCAGTGGGATCCAGAGCTCACAGGTGCTGCTGAGCCTGAAATATATCCATGCAGTAAATCCTAACCTGTCTCTGGGTATTCGGTTCTCTCAACTTTTTCAAGTCACACCAGAGGATTTTTTTATTGAATTTTGGTAAGAGAAAACTTTAATAATTTTAGGTAGAAGAGGTGTAGGACTCCTTCTGCTACTAGCAAAAAAACCTGTGGTACTCCCCAGTACAATATTTATTTCTTCTTTTCCAGCGAAGCCTGCTTGGACAACATCTTAATATAGATTTTAACTAGACAATTTATACAGACAATTAATATAGATTTTAACTAGACTACTTTCTTCGGGACATACCTTACCTCTACATAAAAACTAATTTTCCTATAATTTATTGAAGTGACCATTTGCATATAGAATTGCCCAAAATAACTGCTGTTCATTGTCATTTATAACACCATATAAAAAAACTCAGTGCTGCTTAAACTTTCTTTAACCAAATGTGCTGTGTGTCATGAATGCAAAACCATTTTCTACATAAATAAATACAAGTGAGCATCCTGGGAACACAGCAGCTCCACCAAGCAATAACTACTGTAAAAAGGAGCTTCGGGAGACTGAAGGCATCTGTATTTCCCTTAGAAATTTTGATGCTTTATCTAGACAAGCCTGTTATCATTTACACCATGAGTGCCAGAACAGCACAGTTAGTGATCTTAAAACGAAGGAAAAAAGCCCACACAGTACTTTCAACTTTAGTATTCAGCTGTATTTGAAAAAGATGCAGACAACGAAGCTTTCTTTTTTCCTGGGGAGGGATTATATATCTAGTATTTGATCCAGAGAATTTGTCTGATGGAAAGTAGAGCAGCCCACTAGGCTTGTTATACAAGCAAGGTTGTTTTTGACAGCGATTTTGAGAGCAAACTTTCCCCAACAAAGGCAGATGACAAACAAACTCCGTACTTCAATACCTACCAGATGAGCTGAGTTTGCTAATCTGAATCCCTTCTGTTCCCTCCAAACTTTCTTGGTATTTGAACAAATGGGAAAAAGAGTTTTTTCTTTAGCTGTCGCAGTGCTTTCATAAAAAGTATCATAACCAACCCGAAAACATGATGCGTGAGTTAGAGAGAAAAAACTAGGAATGATGAATTAACACTTAATTTGGTCAGTGAGAGGTCCTTTACAAATAGGTTTGTTCACACAGCACAGTGTGAGTGAATTTACAGTCTTTCAGCCTTCTCCACACCCCTTCCCCTTTGCAACATAACACAATACCAAAACCAGGAGTAGCACTGATCAGCTACGGAAGCTTCGGAGGGGACATGGGGCCAGAGATGTGCTGACAGCACAGGGAAGTCCCAGGGGAGGAAGCCACCCCACAGAGGATACGAGACTTGATGGTCTATACTCATGTATGCAGTAGAAGGCCTTAGTATCTTTTGTAATTGTTGAATTTTTTTGTTTCCTCACTTGATTTTGGCTGCTTTTCAACTTCCAGGTATGCTTTTATTTTGACCAAATCTGCCTCATACCCCCCTGCTGAGCACTTTGAAAAGCTTTAAGGCTCCTTCTCTCTTTAAATGTTCATCACAAGAGTGCAGCAGCTTATGTTGCACAAGATGATTTTCTTCTACGCTCTTATAAGAGACTCCATGCTGTCCATATGTTTTCTTTTCCTGCTCTGGAGTTTGAGATATTGCCATTATTTTCCCTGAGATAGTCTGGTAGGTCTTTGACTCAGCATTTCTGTCAATCAGAACGGATTGTGAAGGATTTCCTCTGCAGCTGAGGCAGTGTCTGGAGCCCAGATATTAGCTGCTAAGACTGTGTCTCCTGCACACGCAACAGTCAATCCCCTCAACTTGATTTTCAGGTATTGAAAAATGTGTTTAAATAGCAAACAGTGCAGCAGAGACAAGGGGCATGAGATTTCACAGGATGACATGCTGTTTTCTTCTTTGGGGAGTGTATCTATGTCTCTGAGATGCTGCTTAAGATGATATTTGCTTTGCAATCACATCAAGCCCATCAAGGATGAGTGGGTCCTACCATTCTCATCCTGCGAGTGCTTTTAGGGCCCCTGTGTTAGCTTATGGCTTAAAAAAATAAAGATAAGAAATTGCAAAACATAAGACTACTTTTAAGTGTCTGGAAGGGCACAGGCATTGCACAAAATCGGTCACTGCAGTTTCAGAAAACAGCAGTGACTGAGTCCCTCCGACTCACACCCAGCCACTTTCTGCTCTCCGTGGTGCCTTTTTATCAGGCAAAAGAGAGCCAGAGGCATTGCCAGCTTTATGTTGGGAAGTTTGTGTCAGAACGTAAATATTCTGTTAATGTAGTGGTTTTTAAACTGAATGTAGATTAGCACTGGGCACCAAGTCCAGGGGAAATCAATACAACCCTGTTAGTCTATGTCAAAGGCAGTGATGGAAACTTGAAAAGGGCTCAATAATAAAGTTCTCTTTGAAAGACAAAGTCAGCCCTCAAAGGCAAACTCTTCCAGGCAATTTCTTAAGATATGATTAAAGATGGCTGTGAAAAACATGCTTTATTAATTATTCACCTAATAGTTGTGTGCAGATATTTAAAGCAGAAGTCACGTTTGCTAAATGGAAAAAGTAACTTGAAAATTAGTTGTCAGATTCTGCTTTTCTGATCAGGAGCAGGTTATGCTTAAACTCCTAAAATATTAAAATACCTCTTTTAAATAAAAGAATCCAAATAACAGGCAACGATCTCCAACACATGGCTTTTCTATGTGATATAATCAAAGTGAGCAACAGAGCCACGCATTCAGGAAAAAGGTGACTCAGACCAGACTAATTCATGAGCATTTTTACTCGTATTACATTCAGATTTTTATAGGAAAAGTATTTGCCTTGCAGGCTGAGGCACAACACAAACAAAGACCAGAAACTAAGGGCAACTTCAGCATCATCACCCTAAGCTCAACTGTGCCATGCTGACATCCTGCAGAGCTGCTGCAAGCCTGAAGCAAACCACCCACCTTCCACCACCGAGCTTCCGCTGACCTCAATGTTCTGCTGACCTCATTTTTCCTTCCTTTCAGCCCCATTTCTGCTGCAAATATTCACCCTCCACCATTTGCTTTATTCCTTTCAGTCCCTCCTACAGTCACTTGTTATTCTCTTGCTCGTCTTTTAGCTCTTACTGTCTTTGCTTTCCATAACGTTTCTATCCACCAAAAAAAATGATGCAACTATAGAAACAACACTAAAACTTCCCATTTCATTCGGCTTTTATGTATGTTGTGATTCCTCTTCCTTTTGTTAAATACCAGCACTGCCTTCTAGGTATGCATCCCATCCCATCTGCCCACCCTTAATCTGCACCAGCTCATCAGGCAGAGCCTCTGTCACTCCTCCCCTTCCGACACCTCAGGAGCATCCGAAGGAGCAGCTGCCTCACTCTTGTGCCTCAGAATGTCAATTATTAAGCTCTGCCAAAAGCATTACTTACAGAATGGAAGTGACAGAATTTGGCTTTTCCCCAGGTCTGCAAAAGAGGTAGACACTAAAGAATGCTTTTTGCTGACACAGCTTTAAGCGTTTTGAGCATAATTTAGAGCCCAGGTGGCCAAAAAGAGTTCAGAAACTTTAAAGGAGCCCTACCAGATCACATCTAAGCATTGGGGTGGGAATAATACAAGCCAAACCATGTAAAAATAAAATAATCTGTGCAAAAAATACAACTCTTCTAAACATGCACCTATTTCAATTTTAATGTACTAATAGTAAGACTTGCTCTTCAGACACGACATTGCTTTAATTTGAAAGAACCCGAAGAAGAGAGGTTGTTTGAAGAGAGGTAGTTGCTGTTGCTCCGCAGCAGGGATTTATTCTAATCTGACTTTTATATTTTATTGGAGCAGACAAGGAGAGTTTAACACATCTCAGATATTTCCAATGAGGAGTCACAGTTTTGTAAGCCATTCAGTTCCTGTCTGTGAGAGCACAGCTGGTTTGCCCTCAATCTATGAAAAGCAAACTGAGAAACTGCAGCTGAAACCACTCTCTGGCACTTCTTCAAGTCCTACTAAGTGCCTTGTAGGCCACACCTCTTGGACTTTCTTTGCTTTCTGCAAAAAGGTGCAATATTCCTCCTTTCCAGCTCCATGAGGCTCTGGTAATGAGAACGTGGTCTTTTTAACATATGGTAAAAAAAATAGTGGAGATCAACAGGAATATTAAGGTGAACATCCAGCAGTCAAATTCAATGGTGCGTCTTTAGTGGGAATAACCCTACTTGTACATGTTGGGGAGGACCAGTGATTGACTCTGCAATTTACAGAACAGCCAGGAATGACAGGAAAAAAAAAAAATAATTCTCAGTCCAGCAGCTCCTCTCCAAAGGCAGCTGTCATTAAGTTGAATAAAGCTATGGAAAGGAGAATCCTCTCCCCAGCCTTCAACATATTGAGCTGCAGAAGCTGCACTGATCCTACCAATCCATGTTCTCCAATGTCACTGCTGTACGTTGGCTCCATTTCTAATGAGAGCTCTTACGATGATACAAATCGTGTGATATTAAAAAAGGCCAACTGGATTGCACCCCTCCTAATAACCCATCTATATTCTGAGCATGCTTACAAATTTGCACAAAGTTATTGAAAGTAATCTGAATGCCACATTAACTTAATTTTATTGTCCCACCTCTTTGAAAAAATCAGGTACTTGCTTTTTATAGTATCATCCAAGTAATTGGTATTAGGAGCTTAATTACAGATGCGTAATTCTATATTCATGGAACTCTGCAATTTCAGTGTATTGTATACGAGTGATTTATAGCCCCAGAAATGTGGGGGCTTCTTGGGATGACAAAAATTGCAGGAGGAGCATTGAATTAATACCTGGCATGTGCTACTGAAAAAGAAAAACTGAGAGAATACTAAATTAAGTGAATGTTCCAAGAAACATTGCCTTATTGCAGGTGGGTAGGTGAACATGTATCTACGCTCATTTTAAGGCAAGAAAAGCAAGGCTGCATGCTAGTCTGTAGACTGTGCCTAAACCTGATGCATCTTTGAGTGCAGGATGAGTGTGCCTAGCACACCCATCACGTATGTAGGATCTTGTATTTCCCCCCATTTACCAAGTTAAGGTTTTATTTTTCTCCTTGCTTTCCACTTTTAGAAGTTCAGTTATTTAACTCTTACTGGAAGTTGGTCACATATACAATTGTCTTTTTGTTTTTGTTTTTTTTTTTTTTAAAAAAGGGGGGGAACTGCACCAAGCTCCCATCCCCATGGAAAAGCTGGCCATACCACAAGCACTCTTCACCTTCCCCATGAGCTCTATGGAATAATAATAATAAAAAAAAAAAAAAAAAAAAAAGACAAACACTACAAACCCAATGTTGCTTAGATTAGTTTGAGAGGCCACTGCTTGGACTCCTTAGGAGGCAGAGAAATCAAGAGCCCTGCTGATGCCATGTACCTACAAAAGTAGTCAGCCAGGTGACAACCAACTGCTTGATTTATCTGAAGTTCATCTGGTTTTATTTTCTGCCAAGGGCGATGGAGCAGGACTGGGAGGATTAATGGCTCTGCACAGCTAAGCCTCTTGCTGGCACACATCAGCCTCCCTTCGCCTCCCGTCATCGCTGCCTCCATCCTGGAGCTCCCTCCCTGCCGCCCCTTGAGTCCCCTCACAGCCTCGTGGATCTTCACCTCCACAGGGCATGAGCAAGTCTCAGGGTGAACTCAGGCTGTGTTTAGAGAGGCAGGCTGGCCTGTGGAAATGGGGTAAAAGCAGCGCTTCTGCAACCAGCAGTGTATGGCACACCAAGTTCTGCTGCTAAGAAGTCATCATTTATCACACCCTCCCAGGGAGAACACTGGAGTTAATTTCAGGTAGGCAATCTTTCTGTAATACAACAAACTCAGACTACCATCCTCCTTTGAGTCTAACAAAGAATGTAATCGATTATCCCTTCAATTTTCTGAGAAACTCAAGATCTCCCAACATCTAACAGAAGGGGACTGCAATGTCTCAAACACCTTTGCATTAACTGCAAGAAAATTCTGATTTTCCCCAGCGAACACCAACTCATCCAAGGCTTTTATTTTATGAACTCAAAGCATCTTTCAGACATTAATTCAGTAAGTCTGGCACCAGCTCTAGCACGGAGTGCTGTCCCCTTTTCCAGGTAAGCCATAGACGCATTAAGTGCTTTGCTTAGGGCCAGAAATGAGTCATTGGAAGTGCCATGCACAGTACATCCCTCATGCTACTGCCATCATCAGCTCACAAAAATAAAAGGAATAATTAATGAGAGCCTCTGGATTTATTAGAATTTAAGGAGTTCACGGTTTGAGCCCATTGTATTAAATAAGACTCATGTAGTTGTAATTTACAGTTATCCTTAACTACTTATTCTCATGCAACTATTTTCTTAAGGAAAAGTTTCCAAAGACTTTTCTGAAATATATTCTTTTTAATGCTAAAATAGCTCTGGACTAACCTAATAGATGCCTATGCCTAATGAGTTAAAACAAAACGCCATGAATCCAACAAGCAGGTCTTGGAGGGCTGCTAAGCCGAGCACACACAGTTCAGAGGCTCTACAGCAGCTTTGCACCAGTCAAAAGCTGCAGTTACTCACCAGCATGAGCAAAGTGGCATGACTTTTCCAGAGGCCTTCAGCAAGATGGACTTTTTTTATTGTCCCCAACAAAAATTTTGAATGTACAGCTGTCATTTGTAGAAGAGATGTTTATGGATCATTTACTAATACTGTAAGTTCTCTTATCCTCTCAGCTATAAAAAGTAAATTGTTGGTTATGATTCATTGGTCGTACCAATGCAAATGCTGCCCTTTAAATATGGTGTGATTAATTTAATAGTTCACTTAGGCTGCAGGAAATTATCCAGTGGAAATAAACAAATAGTTCATTTCCAGAGGAATTTCATATTGTTTTTCTAACACTTACAGCAATGGTATAAACAAATCAGAAGCAACTCAGAAACATTTCCAGTCATAATTGCCATATGCTGTTATTAAAAATTATCCTAGTATTCGGTCAGTTACAATAACATGAAATATTTCAACAGAAATGATAACACTAATGTTTGCCTGCTAGTTTCCCAGCCTCCTCATATCATAGATTTCTAAAATGAGTAGGGTTTTAACTTGTTTTAGAAAGAGTAGTGTAAAATACAGAAATGAGTCCAATGTACATAAAGCAGCTCAATTAGTTTTTGCAGGTGAGTTGCTGAATAGGAGGATTTTGAATAGAGCTTGGCTGCAGAGAAAGAGAGAAAAAAACAGCCATTGCCCCAATCCATCAATCCTCACACAGGACCAAATCACTCTGTTGTAGTCTTTCATATTCATCATCCATCTGGGGATGAGCAACTCATCACTCTTTGTTCAGTGAGAGGTGTGAAATACCCAGACTACTGAACATCGTTTCATGCCTCTTTACAATATTTCTACGACAAAGAGAGCAATTTTTTTACATAGAAATGCAATGTTAGAGAGGCACTGAATATAAAATTATCCATGGCACTGTGCAATTAGGCTGCCAGCAGGGAGAAGGAGACGCCTGTGAACATTGGGCACACAGGATTTTCTTGCAATGTTGCAGGAAAAGCCTGATGTACCAGTTGCAGAGTGATACTTGGTTCTACAGATTCATCTTTGCAACTGGCCTGCAACACCATTTTGGGATTTATAAAAGCCTACAGTTTTCAAAAAATGACTCCACTAAACCAGGGCACCGCAGATGCCTCCATAAAGCCAGAACAGACACCAGCCTTCTCCTGCAGGTAACGATCTCCCACTGATGGATGTAACACGTCATCCAATGCCTCATCGTGGAAAAAAGCAGGAGCAGCCCAAAAAAGGCTTGAGGTAGGTCCAGCTCTACAACTGAATGAGTTGCTGCAAGAATCTTGTCCTGAGATGTCCAAGAAGAGGCAGAAAAATCCATCCTGTACCAGGGAGATCGAGGCTGAACACACTGAGCTTTAACAATGAAACACATGGTAACATCTACTTTAATTTACCAATTTGGGCTGTTACTTTTCATTTGGAGCAAATTCAATTTTAGTCCTCTGGAGTGCAGGACAAAGTACAGCAGCAACCTAAAAATCCATGGGGTTTAACATCTTGGTGCATGGTATGATGCAAAGAAACAAACTCGTTTGACCTTGCAGCGTGTCTTATCTTGTAAAATCTGAAGAAGAAAAGACAGGGTAGAGGAGAAAACTACCGAGACCCTGAACTCAACTCAGGTCAATCTTCTCAACATTGTCACATTGCTGCAAACCCAGCCTCAGCTGCCTCTTGTCCCCTGTGAATACAACATATGGCTTTGTTCAAGACAGCCCTGCCATCTGAAAATGAGGTTGCATTAATATTTCAGTTCACATTTAAGCACCAGTCCTTCGAGTGAGTTTCCTGTGAGTTTGTCTATGCACACAGCAGCTCGGAGAGCCCTGGCTAGGCTGCTTTCTGACCCCGGCACACGCAGACACATCTCACCTGGCACCGTGGCCATCCAGCAGCTCCAGCTCCATCCGCCTGCCCACCGCGCTCTGCAGCCCGCAGCCCCAACGCCGTGCCCTGCTGCGCTGCCGCGTCTCGCTTGAAATGATGAACAGCACTCAGAAATTTTTCATAGAGAAAAATCAATTACTGCTCAGTTAAAAAAAAGAAATAGAACGGCTAAATTTTCTAAAGTCAACTGTTTGCCCTTTATTAATCACCTGGGCCCAATGCCATCCTTCTTTCAACGCTTTCATCGGTGATATAACACGTATGCATGAAGTCACTGAACCTGAGCTGCAGCACACATTTTGTCCATTTCCATGAATTTATAACTTCACAGCATTCTCTGAAGGCCTTTCCAAGAAACAGACCTTTTTATATGATCAATTCATATGCCACCATGTTCTGTAAGCTAGAAATATGCATCTGTATTATATGCATACCCTAGTGCAGGCAGCTTTCCAAAAAAAAAAAGAATCTTTGCTATGAACTAAAAATTAAGTCAAAGTCATTTCCAATAGTGCATGGAAGAAGTTAATGACATGAATGCATGCTCCTACAGCTCAACTTTAAGAAAGAATTTTAACTCATCATCAGGAAAGTTTCAAATGATTCATGCACAAAGCAAAAATGAGTCTGAATTATCCTTAAGTTAATAGTACAACTGATAAAGGTTTTCCTGTAGCCTTCTGATCACGTGAAAGAAATTCTGGAAAAATCATTTCAGAATTTTTAGTTCTGTTTTTGCATTGGCATTTCCTAGAGGAAAGAAACCGTACAAACACTGCCTTTGATTTGCTAAGTTTCATATAGAAATATGTCATTAAGCAGTCAAAAAAAAATTTTTTTATACCTATTTTAGACACCATTTATTTTGCAGTACAGTCTGTATGATAAATTACATTCACCTTTCAGGAATTTTGATCACTTCCAAAGACACTTTGCCCTCACCAGTTCATTTACATCTGAACTATTTCTTATAATCCATGTCTTCATATGTTTCCAGCAGCTGCACAAGAACAAAGCCCTGCTGAAGAAACATTTCTTTGCAGGATATGTAATTATTAAATTGAGTTCTAATTACAGATCATAAATTACAGAAACGTCTTTAGAGGGAGGATACCCAGAATGCTATGTGGAAATTCAATACCCATTTTGAAGTTATTTGAAAAGCATTAGGGCTTAAAAAAATCTACATAATTTTGAGACCAAATCGTAAATTGTTTAATAACATACAATTATTTTCAAGGTGGTGTTAGACATTACTGCACACAAATATCATTTCCCATTAGCACACAGGGTCAACATGTGTCACTTCTATAGAGCACAAGCAGATATTATGTCTGTGTCATTGGTGTTTCTTGTAGGAGGAGAAATGAATGATGCCTCTGGTTATGGTTTTTTTTTTTAGAAATCTGGACATCAATATGTAGCCAAACTTCTCCAGAAAAACCTCAGCTCTAGCATAAGTACTCGGTTTCCAAAGAGAAACTGCACGCCAGCAACAGATCAAAGAGATGAGAGCAATGACCAAACACTTAGGGCTTGCCCCAGCTGAACCCACATCACAATGGCAGTGATACTGCAGAATTCAAGTACTGTGCATTGAGCAAATACATACAAAGTTTTGAAACCACAACATTAAGTATTTGACTGAAATGAAGTGTGATGGCTGGAAGGCAGAGACCAGAGCCATTGTGGTGTGTAGAAACCTGCATTTTGGCTCTGACAGCTTAGCAAGGAGCCCAGCCCTCCCTCGGACTTGCTGTGCTAAAAAGCACAAGGAGTCAAGCACCCAAAGACGGCCGTCTACAGACCCACATTGGGACGGCTTTGATGGACTGACCAAGGAATGGTCAGCTCTAGGTGGTCCCATACAAGAAGGGCCACCCAACACATTGTTGGTCCAGCCAAAGGACAAAAGGCTTTTATCCTTTTGGAAGAATGAAAGACAGGAGCACGCTGCATTTGATGTATATGGAATAAGGATCTAGTGTGACTGTCTGGGGTAGCTGAAGAAGGAAGACGGGTCAAACCAGGCTGCAGCAGATCCCTCACACTGTCCCAGGCACTCTGATGGCAACAACACAAGGTAGAAAATATTATGGTTCATAAGATTTTGCTGCCATCTTCTGATGAAAAGTTATTGCATGGGAAGCAACACAGCTGCTGGGCTTCGGACAGTAACATGTCTCCTGTGCCCCTGGGATGCACCCAAAGGAAACCCAGTTCCACTGGCTCACCAGCAGCCTGCTGAGCTCCTGTGGAGAACTGGAAACTGGAGATTTGAGCCATGATAATTACTGAGTATTCTTCGATTTTCTTTAACCTTTGCTTCTTCTTTTTTTTTCCTTTTAGTATTTGTTCGTCTCTGAAAATGGGTTAAATATTTCAGCGGCTTATTTAACGGAACATTTTCACATTTCTAGATCTTGAAAAATGGGGCTTCATATAATATGTAGAAAAAAAAAACCAGCCTACCATTAAAATATACTTCTTCTGAAGATAATGATGAACAGCCCACTTGTACTTTGCATTACAGAGGCATAAGCCTTGCTCCTTTCTTGAATGCACCACAGGCAACTTCAGACAAACTTACACAAAGCAGCCAAACTCGAGCAAGAACAGTTCTCTTTCAGTGTCTTGATCTGCAAAGCTTTTCCAGTATCTCAGAAACAATTTATGCTTTTCTATTCCACAATATAAAACAGATCTTTTCATTCCTGTCCTAGTCCTATTTCTTGTACCTTCATTCCCCATTCCTCATTGCAGATGGAGTCAAATGAAATATTGCTTTTAAAGCCACTCTCTTTTCCTCAGAATGTCACGTACACTTCAGCATACGTAATAGACCATTGAAGTTTGCGGATGTTTTTTTCTTTTTTTCCACTTTTCACTGCACTTAGGATAAACTTTAAATTCCCTGGAATTAGACTTAGAAATTATGAATATTGTGTCACCGTCTGCTCCTACCCCAACTCAATCCAAAGGGTGCTTTTCTCAAGAACCCCTCTCCCAGAGAAGCCGTCCAGAGATGCAGGCAGCAGGGCAGTCCCCAGGCTGGGCACCCAGCAGGCCTGCAGCTGGGTTTGCTGCCTGTGGTGGTCCGGGAGAGCACTGCCATACATGCGTGACACTGTCTGAATGGCATTTATATGCACGTACACCTCAGCATTTAGACCATTTCTCTTCTTAGTCTTCTTCACTTTGTAGCTTAGGTAAATGCAACAGCCATGAAGTAGTTGAGTGAAGATGGAGAAGATGCAGCACTGAACTACTCTCCATATCAATTGAGAAAACAGTAACAAAATTAGCACAGAAATTGTGTGCACGAAGTTGGGAGAAAATCTCCAAATCTGAGGAGAGTTAACAAAGACTTACATCTCCATCACAAACTTGGGAAAGACTGAGGATCTCTTCCAGCTGTGTTTCCTACGAGTCTCTCAAGAAGAACATTGCAACATGTGTACATGTCACTTCAAATCTATACAAAATGTACTCTGGGAGCTGGCAAAACTTCCTGGCATTGTGCATACCATTCTGCATCCACTTCATGATTTTCTCACCAGATACTAGATGCAATGAAGAGTCAGGGAGTTGTTGTAAGGTAGGGTAACCTCTCACAGAATATATCACTATCTTCTTTTCAGTAATGAGCTACACAACACTGAACTAAATTTAAGTGATAGAAATGATCATAAATCCATAATATCCTGTGATTATCACTGAGGCTTGTTTACTTCAGCAAATCTAATGCCATCTGATTAAATTTTGTATGTTTACATATCATACTATGAACTTGCTCAAACATCAGAAAATGAGATTGACTCTTCAACAGAAAATGATATACAAATGAATGCAAATCCATCAACTTAAAATGTAACAGACTGCATTGTTTGTTGTGGATGTGGATCTCGATCACTGTCTGTGTTCATACAACTGCACAGCCGTACAGCACACACATTGTTAATTGGCCTGCATCTCATCTAAAGTGCTTCAATTTAATATATTTATTCTCATGCATAATTTATTGCTATTTCTTGCATAATTGCTCTTTTTTTTTTTCAGGAGTTTAATGGTTTTAGTTCATCTATGCAGAACGGTTGGAGAATTTAGGCGTAAGAAGTCGTGACATGCAGGAGCCATCACCAGGGTTCAGGCTCCAGACCCACCTTACGTGAGCAAAAGGCCACTGCTGTCAGCAAGCTGAAGAGCTACGTCGTCATGTGAGCTGCAGGATAAATGACCCTGCAACAGAGCCCAAACCAGGACAGCTTCTTCATTCGAGCCTGATAGGTTAGGCTTCCTATACCTTGATTAAATGCACATTTAAACAACCTTATTAATAAAATAACCTATTAACCAACAGCCTAATTTGAACAGGCAAGATCACAGGAGTTCAAGATCCATCTGAAACCCTCTTCATTAGGACGTGCACCTGTTCATAAACACATCCATTCACTGCAAACATCGCCAGCAATTGCAGCCGGTGCCTCTGAGCACTAAAAGCATCAGGCCCTGCCCCACACCAATTTTCTACACGCAGAATGAGGCCACCAATGTACTAAACCTGGCAGACACTGAATAGTTTATAATATACCCTGCACTTTTTAGCACTCATTCTTCATGAGACCATTTCTGAAGGGTAATATTTTTCCCCCTAGAAAGATGTACCTTGCTACAGTGGATCTCTTGCAAGTAGAAATTCACTTCCCACGAATGATGTTAATTCTTAATAGATAAGAGGAGTGAGCTGTCACATCTAGAAAACAGATCAATGCTCAGAATTTCAAAAGAAAATTAAATAAACCCATAAAACATCTTTCTTTCTCATCTCTTTCAAGACTACTGATAATCAAGAATACCAGTGTGTTCTCCTTGAGGACACTTTCCCTCGTCCTTGATCAAATGACGATTAAACTCCTCAGTTTTCCATAACAAGATATCACGGTCTCTGCCTGTTCTATCTCAAAGTAGACAAACTTCTGTCTTGCCCACAAGATTTCAAGAAACTTGCAGGCATATGAAAAATTCACAGAGATTTGAAGACGACCCGCTTGGGGAAGCACAGAGTACAGCACCACGCACGCTGTGCCTCAAACTGCTCAGTGGAAATAACAAGCAGTGCTCTTCAAAAAAAAGCCTAAATCAAGATTCACAGAAAGAATCTTGAAAAACAGAAAGACAGCTGATCAAATCTTTTGCAATAAACACTAATGAATAAATGATAAGCAGCAGTGTTTGCTTCATTCTCTGTAATAGGGCACAAATGAATCCAGTGGCTGTCAGGTCCCATGAAGAAACATATGGCTCCAGCCTAATAATGCAAATGTGTCCACATTTTGAAGCAATTAAAAAGCTGGCATTATTAGATGGCTTGTAATTTATATATAATGCGTTTTCTATTTTCACCCAGGGCTTTCCTTTTAAATTTATTTCCATATTGCTCATTAGTTGAATCCTGAAAAAAGTTCTTTTAGCACTACTGTGCTCAATATAACTTGGTATTTAATATATTTCGAATATTTTATATGCAATTCTCTTACCTCCTTGTCACAGTTAAACACAAGCTGCCTGTATTCATGTCAAACAGTACATTCTGCACTGGCAGCTTCTCTTGCTGATGCCCACAGATGGAAGTTTCCCTTGATTTTTCCCAACCATCTTCATCTCTCGCTGACCTAGGAGCTGAAATGGCCCCAAACTCATAGCTCTGTCCCTATCCTATCCCATCTCTTTCTTCTTTGATGCAGAGACCGGTTCTGGGGGAAAACTCAATGAGACCAGAAGTTGCCACTGCTGAGAATTCCAACAGTCTTAAAAAATGGTAAACAAAATGTGCTAAATTTGCATTCCTCTATAGATGATTAAGAGCACCAATTGCACAGCAATGTTACTGCTAAATTATTGGTTACCACCATCCTTTAGACTTCCTGGTCAATATGCATTGTAAAAAAAAATTTTTTTTTTTTGTTTCAATTCAGAAATAGAAGTCCTTCCATAAATTCTGGTAACGCTATCACAGTCCTTATACCACGATAAGTGAATGAGGGAGAACAAAGAGCAGCTTGTCAGGATCAGTCAAAGCTGGGAAGAAAGTTCTGGCTGTATTCCTTCACCATTCAGACAGTAGGTTCAAAATTTTCAGCAGAAATTAAAGTAATCATTTTATAGATAACAGTGAATCTACTGGAAGCTCATAAATCAGTAGAAAAAAAAATGGCAAGCATTGGGATAAATAATCTCAATGACTTGAAAATGTGAGTATTTAACTACAACATATTTCCGATGCACACAAAACGTTTCTTGTTCTTATTTACTCATATTTGCTATCTTTATTTTCCTGCTACACAAAACAGGAGGTTCCCCAAACCACACCCCACTCACCGAGCAGTCTCAGGCAACACAACCATTGCCTATTCAGTGCACCTGATGTCCATTATATCAAAGATCTGAAGATATAATTTTTACATTTTTTAAAATATCTATGGATATGAAGGAAATGTAATGGTCTTTAATAGCACGCTGATAAAATATTACTAATATTTTAAATATAACTGAAGCATCATTAATGTTTCTCAACTGCAGGCTAAGATAAATGTTATGAGAATTATTATTAAATGTCTTGACTACAACGTTGCAAAGACAATGATCAATAGATATTCTCAAGTGTGTTAAAACTTTAAGGTTCTTAGCCCTTTCTGACTGGTCCTTAGCTATAAAGAGAAAAAATTGTATGGATTTTCAAAGGTAATGAAGTTGCAGACTCAAGAAAAATTTGCATGCTATTTGTGTTTGATGTATTGCTTCTCGAGGTGGCTTCACCATGTAAATTAACTGTTAATGTGTTGGGTTCCCCCCTTCCCCCTAAGATAAATCACCATGTCCTGAGATTTAAATGAAGATAACAAAAAAAAAAAAAAAAAAGGCTTAAAAGTAAGAAATCTTTATGGATATTTTTTGTAGTTGACTAATGGGCAAATATCAAAACAACTGAAATCGATAATTCCATTAAAATGTAAAAGTCAGTTTATTTCCTCCTTTAACCTTCATATAGGTGTGCTGTAGATTACTACTGAAAATATTTAATAACAAAAAGACACAAGGATTAAGGCACTTGAATTGTAAACATTTGGATCTGGGGGCTTGGGGATCCCGTTTAAGGAGATCTGAAGCACGTCTGTCAGAAACCTCAGCAATCAAGATAGAAGGGGTGTAGGTATTACACTGTAAGTGTTGAATCGATTAACAAAAAGGGTCTGAAAACGAAACCAGTCACAGTTCAGCTGCGTTTAGAAAGTCTGCAAGAAGCAGAGCTGCAAATCATTTTGGCCAGTGCCTAAAGTCAGTGGGATCAAGGGGTGCAGCAAGCTCTGGAGGCAACAAGCACTCCTCTTCCTCATGGAGTCAGTGTGCCAAGGAAAACAATGTAGGAAACCTCATTACGTGCTCCTCAGTAAACGTGTTTGTTTGAACTAACATAAAGAAGTGTAGCAGGACGACGCTGGTGACTGAGCCCGCTCTGGAAGGCAGCGGCCACAGCTTGGTTCTAGAGCTGGGTTCTGGAGCACGCTCCTGCACCCGGCTGAACGCCTGACTTCTGGCAGCTTCCGTGAGATGGGGCTTTCACAGCTTCCATGGGCTCAACGAACAAACTCCTGTCTGTCTCTCATGCGAAACACAGAGTGACAGCGATGGGCAAAGTTTCCATTTAAGAGTGATCCCAGACAGAGGCTCACTCATAGCAACAGAAGCCGTAGTTTCAACGGTTTCCTGCCCAAACCCAGCTAACACACCACTTTTGTAGGAGCACAGCAGCATTGCCTGGTGCTTTCTCCCAGGTATTTATTCACATGGGTCGGGGGGAATCATATCTAATCATCCTCCTCAGGAAAGTCCATAGCAACGTTCCACTAAGCACAAACACAGCCTGCTACTTCCCATTGTGCCTTATAGATCTTTAGCCCAGCATGTTTTTGCCCTTCCACTGGCCTCAGCAACACCCATCAAGGCTCCAGGACAGACACGGTCTCTCAGTGAATGCAGCATTAACAAGATATCAGTCTCATACCTGATGTTTAGAGATGCTCAATTGCACATAATCAATAAAGCTAACTCTGTGCTGAACTGCACCCAGTTTAGACCTATTATAGCAATGCCACATTACTGATAATTACTCTCCCAGCAACAACTTCTCTTGATTTTTAGCTGCAATCAAGCATCAGTTCTCTCCACTTTTTTTTCTGATATCAAAAAGAAGATTAAAGTCGTGCAATGTTTCAAATTCTGACAGAATTGATTCCCCAAATACCCCTGGATTTCAGGGATGTCGAACACACAGTGCATGAAGCTCCCAGCCCCATCTATCCCGGCTGCCAGTGAAAGGATGAAAAGGAAAGTTCAGAGACTGATGATACAAATTAAAATGGTTTCCTCCATCTGAAAGGATGTGGAATTTTATACTAGATTGAATTTGACACCACACCACTAAAGTGAATATAATTCACTGTGATCTTCTTGCCATTTAGAACCAATGGCCCATTCATGTGTAAATGCACAGTTAAAGAAAAAAGCACGACAAGGTAAAGAGACTATAATGTCATCTGTATCTAAGCAATCAGCTTCTTTGTGTCCTCGTGACAAAAGGAAGAGTAAATATTAAACTTAGGAAGGATACAGTTTTAGTGTTATTCAGGAACGTAGGTTTTATTACAAGGTATATTCAGCAGCTATATTTCTGAGAGTGAATGTGTATCAATCCACATTTTATAGACCACGTGAACAGATCACAAAGGCTGACTCACTGCTTAATACTGAATCACACCTACTACGGAGGTAGAAATTAAGCATCCTTGTAAGGAATAATAGCAGCTGATTTAACACACATCTCATGCCAAAAAAAAAAAAAAAGAAAAGAAAAATCCTCAACCAGGAACCCTTGGATTTGAGTTTGACCAATTTGGAGTACAGCAGAGAGACAACGTCACTGAGTAGGAAGGATCAGGTGTGGATTCCAGGTGTCTTCAGAACAAAGCAGTATTAGAAAGGGCTTGGAAAGAAATCTTCTTTATACAACTCTTAAGCCAGAAGGCAGCTAGCCCTAGGGTTAGCTAAATCCTACAGCACTAAGGGAACGAGCAGCTGCTGATATAAAGAGTAGCTTTAGAATTAAGTATGGAAAATATGAAAGCCAGCCCTCACATTAAAAAATAAAAAATAATAATAAAATAAAAAAAAAAGATAAAGGCAGAAGTCCCCTGACTGGCACATTTCTGATGTAAATCCTGACTTGTTTGTATACCCTCGTCCAAAGATCTTCAGACACCAGCTTCCACCCTACCTCAGTGCGAGGAACCCTGAAGTCCTTCCTGCAAATCTTCTGTACCGTTGTCTTGGTAAAAATAAAACAAACCAGCAAGCCTGGGAATTGATGCACAGAACTGAAGTATAATGGGCTGTAAACAAATAATATTTCCACTTGCTTCAGTAGTCTTTAGATGAGATCCTAAGAGCTTTTCCCTGCCAATCCTGCCCAGCCTGGGAAGCTCATTAAAGCATGAGGACGGACTGGGGCTCATAGCACTTTCTACTGGGTAAAAATTGAGCTCATAAAGGGCTGTTTGTAATCATTACTTTTCCTGTCATCATTTATACTCCAGATATGATTTAAGAGAACAGTGCAGTCTTTTCTATTAAGGAGAATAAAATGGGTGAATTCACTATGAGAGGTATATGTTATTGCGTAGCTCTGCCTGGGTATGATTGCCATTCACTTCGTGCAGTTGTAGATGACTACAAGAGTCATTAAGCAGCATAAAATCATGCATGCTGGCTAATTAATGTGGAATTTATTCTCCTTTTAGTTACTTTTGCTATGCCTGTTGAACTCCACCGGTATCAATAAAGTAAAGGTAACATCAGTAGAGACTACAGTAAAACTGATGTAAGCGAAGGAAGTTGAGCTCAGCAAGTTTAATGAATAATAAAAGTCTAAGAAATAGAAAAAGAAAATCAAAATTCCAGCTACATCCATGTATGTATTGTAATTGTACATCATTACTGTCGTTCAGGTAATTTTCCTCAACATTAGTGTTCAAGTGATGCTTTGTAAAGTTCTGGGGTTTGGTAGAAGAGTAATGAAAGTGTTCAGAGAGGTGTGAACAGGGATATAATCCCCACAGAGTTCAAGCTGAGGCTTCTGAAGTTTCTCTTTACTGCCAGCACAAAACCACTCTGACTTCGCAAAGCATCTTCTCAAACTCTGTTTCCATATGCCAGGCGTTGGCACCTACACCTCCTCACATTAGACATCTCCAGGATTCACAGGTTCATTTCTGCCCTCACAGATCCCAAGCCTGAGTTACGCTACTGTAACCTGATTTTAAAATAATAATAAAAAAGTTAAACAAAAGCAATAAAAGTTTGCAACTCTATATTCCGACATTGAAGCTTAAAAAAATGTTTCTTTGATTTACTTTTTCTCCTTCATCCCACACACTTTCCTACAGCCCCTCTCCAACCAATGTTTTCCAAACTATGTTTAAAGAAATGTTTTGAGCTCCTCCAGGAGCGACATCGTGCTGTGACATGTGAAGCTGAGTTAGCTCTGTCATGTCCAATTACGTGACGTGACATAACACAGTTTGATGGGCAAACCTGACATGACACCATCACTTGAACAGATTCCCTTTCCCTCAACCATGAGCTAGTGTCAAACTTTCCACAAGGGAGGTATGTAAAAAATTCATTATCCATTGTTTTTTCAGCTGAAGACTTAGCCCTTGACCTTTTAGTGATGGCTGGAGATGATCAGGGCCAGACACACCTGCCATGATTGCCTTGTATGTTTTGACAGTAATTTTGCTGATGACAGAGGGAAGTTATTGCCAGGTTGAAAACTAACCTGCTCTTTGCAGACATGGTGAGTTTGCTTCAGAAGTGCACGATACATCTCTTGTGCTATAGAAGGTTGTGCTATACAGCCGTAATGAATATTAGGAGTGGATAAAAATGGCCCTCATCTACCAGCTTTTGTAATTTGGGGAAAAACAATTTTGATAAGTGAAAAAAGTTGACGTTTCCTTGGAAAGCATTCATCCCTCAGAGAAAAAAAGAATAGTTGTCCAGTTTCTGAAAACAGTATTCATGGTTTTTTGGGTTTTTTTTGTATTTTCATTCTTCCTTCTCCCTCCAATAAGGCATTTTCTATGGATATATTCATGCTAGCTTAAATTCAAATTTCCACCAAAAGTTAGACCCAGCAGTTGGGCAGAGTAGCAGACACTTTATATGATAACCACAGCAATACATCAACTCGACTTCTCCTTAGGGCATCTATATTTTTAAAGCAGAAATACCTGTTATACGCTGATCCATTTCATTCAGCCTCCTAGTTTAGATATGCATGATCTTTTCCCAGCCCATACACTTGTTCACACGTCATAGTACCAAAACTGTATTTTGGCTAAAGAGTTGTCTGAAATTTATTATAAGCTGCAAATGGATTCTGTTTCATTGGTCTAAAAGGACATTTTTTATTTATTCTCTCAATTTCTATGTTTAATATGAATTACCTAACTTTAATCTCTGCAAATCACGTATGAGAATTTAAAAAAAAAAAAAAAATCAATTTTTCTTCTTCATCCCCAGTAATCAATGCTATTATTTTACCTCAGCTGGCAATTTTGTCAATGAGGCTTGAACCATGATAGATCCCTGGTTATTCCATCAGACACATAGCACAAATGTGTCTCACTGCAGCATCTGCACTGTCAAGCAGTATCTAAGACCATCTACTGCTACACGGTGCACAAAACATTCCCTAAATCCTGCAGTAGGATCTTATGACAGGCCCTGCTCCCCAGGACACAAGCGCTGCCCAGTTAAGCTTACATCACTGCAGAAGCTCTCATTGGTAGCAATCTGGATTTCTGGATTTTCATTGAACAGAGCCATGTTGTTAACTCTTCCCACACTTCCAGCCAAACAAGACTGTGTCGTCTGAATCAAGAGTATTGCCACAAAACACTTGTCCCAGGAATTTACAGAGATTCCCTTTAGACATATAAACAGCCAGGATTTATTGCATTATATTTTCAAAAATCAGTCAGTCACTATGGAAAGAAGATCGTCTCAGAGGACTTCCCCTTGCTCCCCACCAGTGGCTGCTGACTTGCATGCCACGAAGCTTTTAGTTGCAGCAAATTCTGACAACAATAAAAATATTTAAGTTGGCCTTACGCACAGGCCGCAGCGTAGCCTGGATTGTATGCAGTTTAGACTCAGTGTAGTGACACATTATTAGTAGTTATTCCCTAATGATCCCACTTAATCACGAACCCACTGGTGTCCCTGCTGTCTGTATTTATTTCTCTCAGGACAGATGAAGCAGCAGGCATCAGTCTCTGTACCAGAGATCGTGCAAAATCCCCTTCAGCCTGGGGTCCGTGTGCATTGCTGTCGTGAGCTAAGGGCAGCAGCAGCCTCAGCACTCTCAGACAGGGCTGCAGACAGAGAGCACCCAACACACACCCACACCCCACGCGTGTCCGTGGGGCTTTGTGCTGCCCGTGGCACAAGGTGCTGCTTGAGGACAGCTTGTGGAGAGGGCTGTGGGGAGCTGATGGAAGCACGTGGGCATTTAATGCCAGCTGAGCCCGCTGCGCTGGGTCAGACGCCTCCAGTGACTCACACTGAGTCATCACACGCTGCTCCACGCTGGTGGCCTGGAAGAAGTGCTTTACATAAGATGGAAATTTTACCTCATTAAGCAACCTACATCTCATAATTGGTCATATTTTATTCATCCTAGCCCTCTCAGTCACCTGATGCTGGACAATGTTTCCACAAGCAGGGTGATTGTATCCTACTGAAACAAACACTGCAGCATCATTTTTAATGCCCAAAGCAGCGTGCATGTGCGTGACCACAGGTATCTTTTAGTTGCTTAATTAACTCAGAGCTACTTTTCAGACTGTTTAGTTGGTCTTGGAGGACTTTTCAGTGCTGCAAAATTATCCTAAGTAACAATAAAAAAGTTCTTTCCACTTTAACAAGCAAATCCCCATGCAGACGGGCAGCTGCCTGCATGTTCCTGCTTCTGTCTGAACATAATGAGGGTGCACTGATCAGCAGCAGCAGCTTCCACAGGAGAGCTGGGTCCTCACGGCACTGCAAAGCCTCAAACTGGACCAGAGGTGGGGGAAATAAAACATCATCACATTGTGAATCAAATATTTGTCTCCAAGCTCTGGTGGACAGCCTCATCTCCTGCGTTTCGTAGCTGAGGAGTACAGAACTTGGACACCAAGGAAGCTGTCTGACACTGTTACTCCCCAGCTGATCCCCAGGGCTTGCAGCTTTCTCATGGCAGAGTTTAGGGAAGCAGAGGGGATTGCACTGCTTCCCCTCAGGGGAAGGGGAACACCCACCTCATGCCTCATCTCTGCTGCTTAACCAAGCTCATGGGACAAAACCCAGCTCAGCAGCTTCTGTCCTCAGCCCCAGCAGCACAGAGATGGGTGTGGGGCTTCCATCGTTAATCCAAATACACAGTGCCAGAAATATTCTGTCTTTAACTGCCTAGAACTGTTGATATTAGTGTAACGATCTTGTTTATATATTTATGAACCATTAATAAATCATTAAATGCTAATTATATTTCCTTTACTTCCATTAGAGCTGCTCCCCTTGCTGGTCTTTATTGATATGAGTATTTCCAACTCACAAGCACATTCAAAATAACTATTCCATTAAGAATGTCTTCTAAATCATTTACATCTAACAAATGCTCTTTGCTCTGCTAAGAGACAGCATCCATTTATTCAATTGATGTAAGAGGACTCATTAATCTAAAACACACCAAGCAATAACACTGCCAGTGGGTGGCATGTTGGGGGTCAGCAGAGACATGGGAGCAGCCTTAGCAGGGGCCAACCAGTGAGACCATGGCTCATGCTCTGAGTATTTATAGATCACCAGAGCTGATGGATCTCTACCTTTTCACTGGTCTCTAAAATATATGGTTTTAAAGATTCCAAAATACTTATGACAGCCCCATGGCCTCAGAAAAGTGTCCCAGCAGTCACTTTTGTCAGAGAACTCATGCTCCAGTGTTCCCCCAGGGCAGCTTCCTTCTTCCTCCACACCAGAGCTGCTGGGAACACAGCATTGCCAGGAAAATAGTAGTAATAACTTCTTGATCCCAGATAAACTCTCCACTGACCAAGGTATTTTCTCTCAGTCACAAACCCTCATAGGCAGTCCCAAAATGAGATTTTGCCTTAATGGATCCAATGCGGTGCTGTAATTCATTCTGATTGCCAGTTTAAGTTGATGAAAACACTGAAAATGTTTCAAGTGGATTTTTGCGAGGACAGTATTTGATGCCATTTTGTAATTGGGCTCATTCAAACATTTCATAACGAAGGAATCTAAAGAAGAAAAGAACGTAATATTCTTCTCTCTTTTTAAAGAGCTAATAAAACTATTTCAGATGTTGTAAAACTATTTTCTTTCCTGAAGAATACAGGTTTAGACTTTTTCATAAATCTAAACAAACTCAGATACGAAGTTCTTTTTCATTAGTAGTATTAATTACTATTGGCTGTTATAAATGCCAAGCTCTTCCACTCTCTGCCCGCTTCAAGGTAAAGTTTCAGACAGATCCACACAGAAACCAATTGATTGTGCCCCATTACAAACTTCTCCTGCTTCTCATTCTTCCCGAAACACATTACCCTGAAGTATGTTTGAGGGGAAAAAAAAAAAAAAAAAAAATCTGAACTCTCATCATTACTTGAATTGAAACATCTTATAAACATGAGCCAAAATGCCATTGTCAGTAATGACTCCAGGACCTGTTCTGTGGCTGTACCGTTTCCAGCACAAAGAAGGATGGGGATGGGAGAAGGACCCCAAGGGTTTTGGTCCCCAAGGGTTCGGTGAAAATATCAGACCCTGGGAAGCAACAGGAGACCCCAGGAACCTCTCCTGCAACACTGCACTTCTCAACCTGAAGCCTGCTATCAGGGCATTGCTAGAAAACAAAAAAGTGACAAAACGCAATGTTGTCACCCAGGTCACTGAATGCCATCAGATATTGCATTAGTTTGCATCCAGAGCCAAGCTCTGAGCTGTAAACCGAAGCAGATAGGTTGGGTGCGCCAGGGCAACACTGAGCCACCCAGGCACAGATCTATTTGCAACAGGCAGATAAGGTCAGCTGGAAGGCAGAGGTGCTAAGTGCCAGATCTATTTCTGCCTCAGAAGGTTTTGGTTTTTGTTACTTCCTTTTTTTTTTTTCGGTGAAAATATAAATCTGATTGACAAGGTGTTTTGCACTGGTTAAAAATGAAAGCTCTTTTCCATCCCCAAACACATAATTTTGTGCTCATAGAGATCCCATCTTTAATTACCAGCTGCTGCAAATGATCTTCTTATGATCATTAACTGTCATATCCTGAACCAGCATATTTCTTATTGCCCTCAGTGTTCAAATACTCCACCTGTTTCTAATTAGTCAAACTACCAAGGCCTACCTACAGTAAGGCTATTCCGATCCTATACCACAGCTGCTAAATGCTTCAGTTCCTACCATGTAAGCAACCATATTTTTTATTATTAAACGGTATCAACCATCCCTACTACAACTGTGACTGCAGCAGGAGACATTAAAAACATTTTTAATGAGATAACAGCCCAGTCACTGCTAATGATGATTACTTGTATTATCATTGCGATCATTTAATGAATGCTCACTAGCACAAACTTTCCTCTAGCTCAACTTGCCTGAGTTAGTCTCATCAAACAAAATAAGCAGGATTTAGTAAGTTATCATGACCTTGCTCAGCATAATTTTACTTACAGCTTCATCATTAGGTTTACTTATTGCCATTGTGAGATAAGGTGACTTTTCAGACTTGGATACCACTTGTCATTTATAAAACCCTGTCGACTCTTTTGAACATAAATATAAATAAGCATTCTTTTCTTCTTCTATAGAATGCTTCTGCTTCCCCACGATGTAAGTGAGGTTTGCTAATTGCCCACATCAGTCAAGCAGGAGCCAAGCAGCACTCTGCCTGCAGCCTCCCAAGGGGACCGGCTCTGATCCAAGTGCTAGCACGGGCCTCTTCGCATTCACTTGCAAATGAGGAAGATGGAAACATCCAGTTTCAAAACTCTTTGATTTGCAGATGTTAGCAGCTTATCTTGACAGCTATTTAGCAGTAACTTAAGCCAGAGCTAGATGCTGTAGCAATGTGAATGCTCTTTTGCTACGTCCAGAAAGCTGCTGCAATCTGTAGGTGATGGGGAGAGAGGATTAACCTTTGTTTATCCAAGTAACGGCACAGTTCTTCACTCACACGAGGAAACCCACACTGATTTAATTTTCATTTTGTTGCACATTAAAAAAAGTTTGTAAAAGAAGCCCCCGAAGACGGCGTATGAACAGTATATTTTCAGTGAAATTATCTTGACTGTAAGTCATTGCATCGGTACAAGCTACAATTACTGGAAATTCATCGAAAGACAGTGGAATTATTACGTATAAAACCCCAGGAACTTCACAATCTGGGGCTTTAATTAGACTACGGACATTAATAATATTACTACTAGGTGCAGAAAAGAAGCCAATGACTCATGAAAGCATCGTATGTAACAGCCTGGCTCTATATCCCTTTGTGCCTCCATCCTTTAAGCTTTTTGAATTTCTCCCAAATGAGCAGAATTTCACAACGAGCTGTTTAACATGTAGATTACCCTGCACTGAGACATAAAACATTTCACACCTTTCAGAGCCGCTGATTGCAGATGCCGAGACAAGAAGCACGCAAATGAAACAAGCTAATGTCCTGCTGAACTGTGGATCTACAGCATGTTTAATTTAAAATGAAATCTGTAGCCAGCAAAGAATAGAAACTGTAATTTTTAGTTCTATACATAATTTATAACAACCTTAAGGCATTTGCAACATCTGAAATTAAATAGGAAATGAAATTATTCCCCGAAGGTGTTGGGGTTGATGTTAGAAATGCATTTAGAAATAAGTACACAAATAGTTCACGCCATTATTGTGTGTATTACTCAGCAATTCTCCTCGCAGGTCCCTGGCCACGTTTCTCAGGATGTTACCTTGGGCCTCCTGAGGGCCCTGCCTCCAGCACGCTCCCAGCTGCCCCTCGGAGAGGCATTCCTGGTCCAGCAAATTGTTGCTCCTGACACCAACCCATAAAAAGCACACTGGGACTTTACAGCTGCTGAAGGGTGGCTGAAAGTATTTGTTTATTTTAAGTGCAGAAACTAAATCTGCTGTAATTGTAGGCTAAGAATGACGGTCTCCTTTCCATTGAGCCCTGCCTCGCATCGCCTTCACACGTTTTTAGGAAATACACTTATTCCTGCTGATGCTCTCCAATGTCTGCTTGAGCCAAGAAAATTATTTCTTGCAAACATAGAACCAGAGTAAACTGAAAGCACTGGAACTTGGGCTGGAAACTGGCCCTGCCCCCCCACGGGGCACTGCAAGGGAAACCACCTCTGAAGAAATCACTTTCACTCTATAGCTTCTTGTTTGGAAAGAGGCATTAAGAAGCCATGCCAAGCTTGCAAGCCAAAGGTACATCACTGCTCACCATTATGACTGCATATGCAACTTATTTTTTTAATTAACAGGAAAAAAAAAAAATGGAGATGAGCTTCTGGTAGTGCCTCCTGTCCATCTATTGGAACACTTTCAGGATGCTCTGAAGCACGGAGGAAACACTCCCTGCAGGCAGCTCTCTGATAGCGTGGGGATCCCCTAGGGAGTGGATGCATCCTCACTGTATGGCATCATGTCCAGCCTACAGACACACCTCCTGCACCTGCAGGAAGACTCAAAGCTGCTGTCCAGACAAGTGTTGGGAACCTGCAGGGCCAGGGCTGGATTTCCTGCACACCTGGGCCTCAGGGACACAGAGAAAGGATTAGCATGACAAATGCTTCTGTCCCATAGAAGTGGTAAAAATGGGAACTCAGGAAGTATAAAGTTTGTGGCAGTGTTTGTTTTTATAAAAGATTTTTTCCATAAATATCAATTACCAGAGCATTTCATCTAGTTTCCTTGAAAACTCTGCTTTTACGCATACCATTAAGTGAAACATCACTTTAATAAATGGATATAAATAATACAGAAGAATAATTCAAATCTGCTTCTATAATATTTATATAAGCATTTCACGTTTTTAAACTAAACCTTTGGAATAGTTATATCACATCCATAAGAGAAACACCAATGGACCTTCACGAACAAGCCAAGACTCTCCACCCTGAAGTTTCTCTCTTCACATTTGCCTCATTTAATGTGGAAGGTCTAACGCTGGACCTGCCTCGGAGTATTTAGCCATTTTGTTCACCAGAAAAAAAAAAAATCAGCTTCTGAACAGTGTAATACAAGCCATTTATCATTAATTATAAAACTAACTGAAGAATCAATACCACTGTATTGACATGTAATATTGTTAGAAGAATCATGAAACCACAGAGTAGGCAACCAGCACAACAAATTATTTAAAGAGTTGAGTGATCCAACGCTCTATCTGTTCAGACAACACCAGCTGAATTAAAATGGACAATCTGATTTGAAACAAAGTGGCTCTGGCAGCCAGGAGGAGGATGGAGCCATGGGATGCTGTAAGCAATGCACTAAGGCAGCCAGTCTGGGAGAGCAGGCACCTCTGGCACCCAACAGCCAGCCCAAAGAGCCACTGCCATCCCCTCGGTGCCACCAAGTCCCTTCCACTAAAATACATCGTGTCCACAGGGCATGGGGGATAGAAGGGCAGGGAACATCCTGCACAGGATGCAGCCTATGGGTACTGCAACTCACCTCAAGCCTAACGTGAGTCCTCCCCAGGCAAGACTTGCGCTGCCTGGGGGGAAAAAAAAGTATGATGATGAAAAAAACAAAAAAAAATAACATACCTCACATAGGAGAAAAGTCTCTGTACTCTGGAAGCAGAATTTGAAGACTTCCTTTATCCGGGGGTTTTGTCCCTCACAGAGCCTCAATTTGTTCTTCCTTGATTGTTTTCTAACTTTTTCAATTATCTTGGGGGGCATCAATTTGTTTCCAAAGTCAGGCATTAATTTAAAGCAACACTTTTAGCAATCCTACTTGTTTCTTTCTGAAGGTCTTTTTAATGGCATAGGCATCTGCATAGCCCATCAATCTTGCCTCTGTGATATCTTGAGAGCTATCTCTGTCATTATATAAGGGCTGCTTCAACAGCATTTATTAATTCAAAAGATTCAGTTATCTCATTATGCGTTACCTGGAGAGTCTTTCACCAGCTGAGGACACATATTTAAAGTTCTGCTACAAGTGTCTCCAGCTTCATCTTCCATTTCTTGTATCCGAAGTAGATATGGTTATCAAAAGAATAAATAGAAATAATAAAAATATATGATTAGAGAATAGAGACAGTAGGAAATTAGAAACCTGAACCTTTCAAAATGGTGGCATGGAGATTTCTTTTTCCTCCTGAAAATACCAAGGGCCATGTGGGCTCTGCTGAGTGGGTAAACCATTACACCTGCTCTTGCAGGGCCTCACCCTGACCCAGGAGCACTGCATCCTGCAGAGACCATACCCAGCCACTATTTGTTTTTGCCACGCTTTGAAAGATGCTTTCAGAGGATTTGCTTTTTGAGAAATAAGAAGTTTCTTGCATCCCAGTGCACTCAGTTTGTTTTCATCATTGCCGGCAAAATCTGAGCGATGTCACTGCATTCAATCCCCCGTTCAAATCTGATTTCTGAAATTAAATACATGCTTCTGAAGCATGTGCCTTGTGAATCTTATCTACATTTTTGGCTTTTTCTTATCATGAAAGATAATGAAGGCCTATTAGGAAACACTACGTTTTCCATCGCAATCATGCAGAAAGTATTATTAACAACTAGCAAATCGAAGAGACATTTGTTGCTTGGTTTCCCACATTGGTTAGTCTGTAAGGGTTGGTAATTGGACTCAAAAATGAAATACAGCATTTGAAATTTATTTGTGATTGTATTTTAATTAAAGGCAGTAGGTTGCAGCTGATTAACTCTACTCAGCCACATGTTGTGGTTCCAAACCACGCTCATAACAATGAATATTTATGGTTTTTTCCAGCTGTCTATTTAAGCCATGGCTTGGTAATAACCAATTTTAAGGATCCCTTCCTGGCATCACCACGAATGCCATTATACATCTAAGCAGAGCGTTTGTATCAATGACACAGCGGAATTGAGATAAGTACAATACTACTGTGTTTCACGCTCTGCTACAAGGGTGGCATTGGAGAACTTGCATTGTAGGCGGCTTACAACATTTAGAAATGGTACACTTAAAATAATTATTTGAATTCACATGCATTTTATTTCAATCAGTGCTTCTTTACCTCCTTCCACAAAACATCACTTCAAGAAGGGCTCGTAAAACAAATACATTAACCAGGTTTACCATGTTCTTCAGAAGTAGTGAAAAAACATCACAGCTTACCTCTCCTGCACTAGGCCAAAAAGTTGTTATTGCTGCTAAGTGAAATAAATCCTACTTGTTCGTTGTGACTGCCATTTTTCAACCATAAAATACCAAGTTCAGGCTGAAGCTGGGAACGCAGAGCTCAGCCCTCACCCTTCCTGCTTTTACATCAAACTTCCTTTCACCTCAAGGACCAATTATTAGGCATCCCTTTAATTTCTGACAGCATTAAAGAAATTTAATTAGGCCAAAATTGAAAGCTACTGAAAATGGAGATCCTTTCTTCTCCTACGTTAATTTGCAGTTTTGCTTGCATTAATGCTAAATGATTACCAGCGATTTGCATTTTATTGTCTAAATCATCACAGTGAGTTGTAATCAGCAACATTAGTACCAGATTAATTCGAGTTAATTCAGGATCAAATTCTGCTTCCAGTTACATCATGGCCAACTGAAGTAACACCACTGGGAGAGGCAGAAGTTACCCTAACAAGTCTCAAGTGCTACTGCCTGGTGCTCACTGAGCAGCTGGGGAGCATGGGGCAAACGGGGAGGCTCAGACTCCTCCATCAAGACAATTCTGCAGGAAAGTGATCGTTTGGTGCTTTTGCAAAAGCAGTGTTCCCCAGCAGATGCAATTTGCTGATGGTCATCCCATCTTGGCTATCAAAAAATCACCTCCAGAAATGGCTCTGCATTGCTGAGCTGCACAAGCCTGACCCTCAGGAAGGGCTGATTTGGGTTGAGGTTCCTGTTACCCTGGCACAGATCCTGATGCTGCATCAGGGACTTAGCATGGGAGATTTCTCCACACAAAGCAAACAGCACCCAGACTTTTTCACTGTTAGGCTGAAATCAGGGCTATACTGCAAGGAGCTCGCATTACCTTCATATTTCCAGTGGGGATGAGTCATGAAATATTATATTTTTTATTTAAATTTAAAGTTACCTATATCCTTAAGAGGAAAAAATGTCCCACAGATGTTAGCGTTTGCATTATGTGAGCGTTTCCAGTCAGTGCCACTTAAAGAAGCATTTTTAGCAGAAGTTGGTTTCCTGCCCAGAATATGGGAGTGCAGAAATCATACAAATCATTGTCAAGTGCATGCTTTTGTTCCTGTGAAAGCGCTCTGAATTAAACCCATTGCTGAATAATGAGGAACCTGCTTCATCATTTCCTTGCTCTTGTGAAGCTCAGTGTCCCTTGTCTTCATATTTCCAGCCTGTTCCCTTCAAGTTTTTTATTTTCTAATCAAATTGCTGTAGGGCTGGGCTGCAGATGGGAAAAGCTCAGAACTGACATAATTATTGTAATGCGTTCAGGTACCTAATGAAAACAAATCTATCAGCATTTCCATTCCCCACTCCTGCCTGGGGGATTTCTCAGAGCCGACTTCTTTTTCCATTTTGGGAAAACGTTCACGTTTCTGATCATGAATTTGGACAAAATAATAAACAACTCAGGAAAATCATTAATTAAATATGCAGGAAAAAGAGCACGAGTAGGTTAATCAGAGCATTTGTTCTGGAGACTTCAAAACTCTACTTTTTTATTTTTTATTTTTTTTTTGCTGCAATTACACTTCCAAAGAAAATTATTACAACTTGAAGGAAGAGCAATCTTTCCATTGTGAGATTGTCACAAACAACAGCTCAGGTATTTGGGCAGCTTCAAACTCTTCTTCGTACATGGCGCTCAGCAGTCCCACTCCTCTCACCAGCCCTTTTCCCCCTTTGCAATTCACAATTTCCCATTTTCCTGCATGCACAGAGGACTGTTTTCTGGCCACCACGGCTGGTTGGGAGAGTGTGGCCTAGTGGGTTTGGATGGCATCTATGGAGCCAACATGAGCAGCCCAGAGGTCCACACTGAGGGGCAGAGCCCTGGGAAACCTCCCCACCACTTAAAGTATTGGGATAGGTGGGAACTATGCCATGCAGACACCAAGATAATAAGCAGTTTTGTGACAGCTAGGGCTTATCTGAGCACATGTATGGCTTCAGAAGCCTATTGATGGGGAAAAAATAAAAGGAGAGAAATTCCTACAGCACTGGGAATCAACTTTATGAAGAAGCGAAGAGGGAAAAAAAAAAAAAAGAGAGGAGAAAAACTTATTCTTTTTGAAATACAGACATAATTTTACACTTCCTCACAATTAGAATCTGAGCATACATTTTATAAGAATACTTGTTAACCAGCTAAACAGAATCATGTGCTGGTACACACTGACACATGAAAGCAGAGGTTTAGGACGCTATTCCATCACAACACCTGTTTGTTACTTTTCATTAAAAAGGGCCAGACAGGGCAAACAATGCTTTTAGAAAGAAAAGAAAAAGTCTACAGGATATTCTGATAACCAGGCTTACCAGGTATGCTTTTTCTCAAGACGAAACCTTTGTGACAAACAAACACACCTGCTGAATTTGAGATGCAGAAATCCTTCCACTTTCCTCATTCTTGGTTGTAGCCATCCTGTGCTGCAGCAGGCAGTATGGGACCAGGGCTCTGGAGAAGGGCTCGGCTGTTCCAGCTGGAAAGAGGAGGAAATCAGGCATGGGATGGAGCCTGGAGCTGTGTGTCTGGGGAGATTCACCTTTTGCCTTTGCAGGTGGGCTGAGAAAAGCCAGCCTCAGGTGTCCCACATCATATGCCAGCCCAATGGCCAAAGAAAGGGTGACAGCCAATAAAAGAGTGTTCCAAATTGCTGAAGGACTATAAATACACCACTGAAGGAGGAATTCTATTTACATCACTGGCAGCTTCCCCTGGCTTTAGGGAGATGTAGGATTTTACCTGCAAAAGGGTTAAAGCTTTTATTTTAAATACCGGTAATTATATCTAAAATTTCTGACTTACAGTAACAAAAGAATATAGAAAGCATTGTCCCCTCTCATTTCTAGAAAGCAATGCAGTCTTTTAAGGTTTTCAGAAATATTTTTAGTCCAGCTGTTATGCCTCAGAGTTTCAGAAATTTGCATTTTCACCTTTCTTTCATGCATGTTCTGTAGGCTTTTCCCAGCAGCAGGCACACAAGTGAATACCAGGGCTCTCTTCTTGTTCAGGGAGTGAAAAGAGATGCCGAGGCTTGTTCAAGCCCCTGAATATGTAGCTTTTCACTTATATTCCTTTTTTATGCAGTTCGGGCTATTTCCAAGAGGAACAAATGAATTCTCTTCAAACATTGAATTTGGAGGGAAGGTTGAGAGGGACAAAAGATGGTGGTTAAAACTAGATTAAAAGATGAGAAGGAGGAGGACATAATCTCAGAACAATTGGAAATTAAAGATTTCGTGGAAGAGAAAGGGCCATGGTGCAGCACTTGGGGGTCCAGCATGAGCTACTGGACCTGTGCTGCTCTCCCCAGCTCCCCATCGACGAGACCCAGGACACCGTCATGGTGGAGCAGTGCCTCAGAAGCAGAGCTGCCTTCCACACTCCGAACCAGCAGAGGCTGACCAAGTCCCCGCGCTCCCTTTCCACCTCCACAATGAGTTTTATTGAAGCTGAGCTTTGAGGCATCTGCCTCGAATTATCAGGCTCTCTGCTTCTAGATTGCTCATCTTTTCAAAGGCACTCCTCTCAGTGAACTGCTGCACAAGATGGCCACCGAGCTCTGACAGAGCCTTACTTCATTTCGTTTCTAACAGGAGTAGCAGCAGCAAGGACCACTTTCATCTAATGATCGTGTTTTGCAGACCTCACAGAGCCCCAGTGCAAAAATAAACTCTTTTATTTACTGTGCATTGCCCACTTAATGACTCTTCCAGCAAAAACGCAGGCTGCGCTTTCACAGTGGATGCCAAATGCCATTGATTATTCAGTTTTTGGAAAATATTCATAATCATAAGGAAATAGGAAACCAACTGAAATAGATCAACAGTGCTTGGGCACACAGTTCTTTTTTTCAAGGCTCAAAACAGCAAGACTAAAACCATGTTAATGTTGCATGCTGATCCCACAATGTGGCACAGCAGCACAAGAAGCAAGATTTGGGGTTTTTTTTCTATCTCTAAAGAATCTAAACTTTAGGTTAAATGTTGAGACTACTTAGGAGGGTGAATGGGTTGGTATTTGAACCGGAAACCGGATCCAGATGTTGGATCTCCATTGTGGAAGGGATGAACATCCCGGTACTTTCCCTGTTCCGATCACATTTCAAATGTAACATCAGATATTCTGAGAAAAAATTCCTGTCATTGGGATCTTGCATTTTTAAGGGATAGTCAAGAAGTTCACTCCTGTGAAGTTGTGTTAATTTGATTTACGCTGTCAATTTGTGGTTGGGGTGGTAGAGTTAGAAAGGGAAGCCTGGACTGATTTCCAGGGCTCTATTTCACTCTCAGCGATGTGTGCTGCTCACTGCTCACCCGTGCTTCTGGCAGGGGGCTGATATAGCGAGCACCAGGCTGCAGGAAAGTCCTGCAAAATTTCTCTGTGTGGGAAGGATGAATTCTCCCCACTCTATAACAGGAGATGTTTATTACACTGGAAGGCTGACAACCAGCATTTGCTAAGCAGAAAAAGATCCTGTGCTGGTTTAGTGGGCAGGAGTATTCATCTACCATGAAAATATTAAAAATAACAGATACTCAACAGCTGTACATTTCCCAAAGGAGACAATCTTGTATCTGTTCCCAAAGTTGAACTGTAGAGTCAGGAACAATTTAAAGAAAGACCGTATTTTCTCTTGAGTAAGCCCAAAAATTGTAATTAACCACTGAAGTGTTGTACGTCTTTATATACTGCCAGGTTTTATGATAGCTGTATACTAAAGCAGTACGTTTACTTCTAAAATTATTACTGTATAGTTTAAGTGACCGAATGAAGGAATGGCTGCCTAATCTCCATCAGCTCTTCTTCTGAGACCTGACACAACATGATTGATCCTGGCAGATTTTTGTGCCTGGAGGTTGGATTGCACAATGATTGTGATATCGGTGTGAGATTTGCTTATAGTTTAACATAACTCTGTGTAACACAACTGCACGTTGCCTATAATTTTGGCCTTTCACTGGGATAAAATGACAAACAGATGGGCACTCAGAGTTTTGTGAATAATTTCTGATTATTTAGATTTTTCCCTGCACCACCACACTCTTAAAATTAAAAAAAAAAAAAATCAGTGTTTCTATTTTGATATCAGAATTTATTAACAAGGAGGACTAAAAAGAACTATAGAGAAGAAAAAATAAACATTTGCCAAATTAACATTCCCAAACTTCTACGTGTTAAATGATTTATTGTCAAAGATGTGTTTAAGTTTTAGATTGAAGGAAAGGAAACCAAATATCTCAAAATATTAATAATGTTACAGCTTTACTTGGCACTCCCTCTGAAGGACTTACAACTGGAGAATGCCAACTGTTGGCATTGGGCATTTATGCCTTCACTCCTTCTGCGTACCTAAACACAAATGTCTTCCAGATAACCCTTCTGGCAGAAGAACGTGCCAGCTGGCCCTGCCTGTGAAAGCACAAGCTCTGCTTTCAGTGCTTATGGGGTAACACTCACACACAGGAGTGCAAAGACCATGATTAATCATCGTTATGCCTGTCAGCCCTGCAGCAGGCTGGGAAGGAAGAAGCCCTGTGACACCCTGCCATGTACAGTGTTGTTGTAGTACCTGAAGGCACCTCAGCAGGTGATATCCTGCCAGCATTCCTGCTACAGAACTGATTCTGCAAGGGCTGCTTTCACCCACCGCTACAACCTGGTTGCTCGTCTTGGCAGAATCAGCCAAACTCAGCCTTCTGGACTGCCTCCACGGAGACGAGGAGATGCTCAGGTTTGTCGTTTGGGTGTTTCTTAGACTGAATAATGAGCATTATTAAAACGATAGGCTATTTAAAATCTTGGAGTATATGACAATTTTTAAAAACAATATTTATTTATTTTGCCATGAAATTCAAGGGGAGAAGAGACAAGTCAATGGAGAGGGTTTCCAAAGTCTCATGCCCAAATTTCAGATGAAGCATTTGTCCCTTTGAAGGCACCTATGTCCCACTCTGCCCCTCACCAGGAGGGATGTCCCCTGTCAGTGCACAACTCTGCAAGACCAATGCCATTGTCAGAGGAACAGAAACAAAAGTGAGCACCTTCAAGGCAGTTCTGGAACTGAAATCAAGGGAGAAGGGACAAATATGGAGGACAAACATGAAGGAACACAGCACTGCTTTGCTCAGGATTTTATTTTGACTGTCTTTCATTGTAATTATACCTAAACACAGTTCACTTCTTCTGTTGTACAAATGGTTGAACAGGCAAGAGAAGGGAACAACACGCTCTGCATTCCCTGGAGAGAAATCACAAAGGAACAGGGCAACCTGATGAAGCTGCTCCTTTCCAGAGACCATACACAGCAAAAACAGTTTAATCAGCTAATGTCTCACTTCTAATTGACAGCCACCGACGCAGACCCTAAAACCTACAGTTTAAGCTGAGTTAGCAGAGGAGCGCTGGTGATTTTCCGTGGGAAGATGTGCACTGCAGACTGATTTGGTGTTTGCACATTGCATATTATTCATTCTCAGTCAGAGGGATCCGAGCCATTTCCTCGCCCCTGTGAGCAGATCCAGAAGCTTGTTGTCAGTGCCTGTTTTTTCAAAGAGGCATGCGATAGCTGAGGAGTATGAAAAAGTGGCACATCTATATCTAGAGGGTATCTCTGTGTCACCTTTGCGTATTCAAAACAGGTTTTATTTATCACTGTTGCTTCATGACTTTGAACTCTCTGGAGTTACCTTCGCTTTTTCATCTTAAATACGAAGTTGAGTCTCTGAGTACTTCTGCATTCCTGTCTGAGTCACACGGGACAGCTTCACCCTGGGCTATAGGCGACTGAGAAGACTGAAACCCCCAACATCCTCAGCTGAAAGAAAAATAAATCAAAAATTCCTCAGTTATATTTTAAGGAACATCTACAGGAGAGCAGGTTCTTGGTCCATCTCAGGGGCAGGGGTGTATTTGGGCCTTCAGTTCATTTGTTTTGTGGGTCTGTGCACGAATGGGCTTAAGTTAGAAGAGAGGGGACTAAAATATGAGAAATATTGAAATTGTTAAAAGTGACATATTTTCTAATGTTGTAAAATGAACTGGAGGTGGAAATATGGTTGGTTCCTTATACACAACATTGTCTAACTCCTTCCACGTAATTAAAGGTTAGAGTAAACCATACCTCCCTGGTTCCAACACAGCAATAAATCCTGAGCTACATAATAAATTAAATATTCTATTTCTCACAGTCACCATCAATTTAATATTCATCCCTAAAAGTATTCTAATTGATGCACGTCACATTGTCTTGTCTTCACTAGGACTTATGCTGTGTGCAATGTTAACTAAAGTTTAGGTTACATCTGATGTATAATTAATGAGTTACCATTAGAGAAGCAGTGAGCACTTCTACCCAACCACAGCCAGTGGAATACAAACACCAGAGCTGTCTCCTCACAGGGTGGCCCTGATGGAGTTCATTTACACATAAGCAGCCTTAACAAGTAAATAAAGATAGAAAACCAGAGATTATCTTGTTAAATAAAGTGGACCACAAAAGGTGCAGCACTAAGAGCAATAACGCTGTTTGACTACAATTTGTTGTTGCCAGAATCCATTGTGCTGTTCTTCTTGGGTTAGTTTCTTAAATAAAGAAACATTGCTTTAAATAACGGCTCGAAGCACAATCTCCAGTTCTTCTGAGAAAGGCAGAAAATCTTCAGCTACCTCAGCACTGGAATGCAAATAGCTGCCATCCAAACAGCTGGCTCAAGCTTATAGCCCAGGTCACGGACTGGATCAGACTGATGGCCATGATCTGGCCTTTAAGAACAGATAAACCTACACCTGAATCCATATAGCCATATGTTTCCAGAGATTTCCTTACACGGTCTCAGTGATTTACAGAAGCACTCTCCTAGGGTGGGATTCCTGCCTGTGGTCAGACAAAAAATGTGAATAGATGGGCTTTCAAAGGGCAGCTAGGTCACTCCAGCACACCATTTGTTATAACTGATCAAAATTATTTTAGTTTTAATCTTTTTTCTTCTAGAGAGAACCAGTACATGCAGTATACCCACATATGTGTATCAGAAAGAAAATAAAATACATTTCTTGTCATACATGAAGACAAATTACAGTTCTCATCAGCATCTGAATTCCAACAGAGCTTCTCCAGAGTTATTAATATCATGTCAAAAGACAGACCAACGTTCATTAAATATTTATTTGCCATGCAGGAGGTTTCAGCAGGGATATATTCTGAGCTTTGTTAAGCAGACAATACTTCAGTGTTGTCTCTTTTTCACAAGATTATTCTGTGACTTTCTTAGATTTACCCCAATGAAATCGTACAACTAAGAAACTGATGAAACTAAGAAAAGGTGGTATACATATTTTAATGTCTGATCAAACATTTTTGGAATATATGAATCTGTGTGCACAACTATGCAACTACATTCTCGTGAGTTAGCCCAAGACAACCGACCACAGCATCTTACCTTTGGAGATACACGGCACTGATTTTGCAAGCAAACTTGAAGATGGATAATAATATTAGACTTATATATGTCCTTTCTCTGAGTGGTGTATGGGATTGTAATATCAGAGAAACAAACACGGAAAACTCTTCCAGGGTGTTATGTGGAATTTTTATGTTTTTCTTATCCATTATTGTACTGGTATAGAGTTTAATAGCACCCAATTCCAGGTCTGCTGGAAGCACTTTTGAGTTTGCCAGACCCAGCTCAGCTGCCTGATCCCCCTTCTCCACCTGGGAACATGTAAAGATGGCCTTGGATTGAGAAGAGAAGCCTGATTTCAGCACTAAAGATAATGGGCAATTTGAACTGGAAAAAAAAATAAAGAAAGAAAGAAAGGAAAAACAGTATAGTGGTTGAATATTGAGTCAGGCATCTCTCATTTCGTTCTAAGGGGACAATATTGTTCCTTTCTAGTGGGCACAACATAGTTGTGACTTCATCAAAACACAAATATGGCTGAAGAAAATTTGTTTTACTTCAGCCATCGCTTCCCAAGAAGATCAGGCAGATAAGAAAACATAACTGCAGAGTTGTCATGCTTTCAATAGGAAAACCAGAAGGGCATAATATGTACTGTAATAAGGTATGAACTGACACCTACCTATTGCCTGGTGAGTCCAGAGGTATTTTCACCTGGAAGCTTATTTTCAAGGACTAAGAGCGTAAGAGATTTGGACCATTCATTTTAATTATAATCTCTGAGAACTAAGGGCACAAGTGAGGGAATTTGAGCCAACTCTCCAAGTGCTTAAAATGATGTTTATAAATTCTTTCAGAACAAAATGGAGGAGAAATATCCCTCAGGTTTCCACCCTGGAACACAGTCTAATTCAGGATATTTCAAACTCAAATCAGCATGAAAAATTAAAACACTGATATCTTCCATAGCCAGGCAGCTTAATGCTAAGCTACTAGTGGTGAGCCCCGTGGCTCACCACAGCCTTGTGCTTCCCCAGGGGCTGCAGTCACATCTCCACAGCCAAAGCCATCCAGGAGAGATGGTCCCTGCTGGAGGTGCAGCCACGTGCCCATAGAGATATGTTGATAAAGTTCTTTGGCTTACGCTCTAATTTTTATTACAGAAAAATCTTCAGAAAACTGTATTTCATCATGAATTTATTCTTCACTGATGAATCAACCAACCAGGTCCAATGCTTAAGAAATTTCCCCAAAACAGAGCATTCAGTAACTCCTGGAGTATTTGTAAATGCAGCATAGCATTGAATAAACGTAGCCCTTGCACCTGACATTTACCCAGAGCCTGCACGAAGCTCCACCACCCTTTGGGTACAGCAGAAGGACAGGTGCCCTGGGGAGCTGCTGTTCCTTAAACATCAGTACAGGGAGCTGAGCTTTTACAGTTTCATCCCTGTAGGGTTTTCTTTGCTGTCAATGAACACCAGGTGTTTTCTGGAAGCTGTTAAATAAAGCCATTGTTTCTTCCTACCTCAATAGACTTTGCTCAGTGAAGTGCCTTGTCCTGAGTAAAAGCCCTGGTGCAGCACTCAGCCCAGCTCTGTCATTCTGTTTTTGCCAGGGAGAAAGGGAGATGACAGACTGGTGCCTAAACGCTGAGCAACAGCCACAGAATGAAAGTTTCATGGAGCAAAACATGCTGGTTTGGCTTTCTGTCATATATTTCCCAGTTGTTATGCAAACATCGCGTCTTGCACTTGGGTCTTCTAAAGTTTTTATGCACTGGAGTCACCGTGCTTGCCATCCTGTCCCTACAGCTAGAGCAACATTTTAGCCTTGCATGCATAACGCTCTCCTTTTTTCATCAAAACAATTATAACAATGTAAAATGTCATGTCAGGAAGAAAAGTTTGCTGGTATTTTCCTAATTATGCAAAATTGCTTTCTCATCACTCTGTTTGCCTCTGTTAAACTCAGGCTTCTGGCTTTAATTGTCCCTTTGGGCTACCCAGAGAGGTGGATGTGGAGCTGGCAGCTCATGCCCCGATCCTGGCATCCCCAGAGCCCACAAAGGAAATCCCAATCTGATTTCTGGGTGCACAGCAATGGCAGTGGAAGGGATCTGCCCCACACCACAGCCCTCGTTGTTTATTCTCCCATGAAGAAAGAAAATATTCATTTTTAATTTTCTAAACTATTCAGGCTGGATGGAGGGACAAATTCCAAAGCTGCAGTCCCAGGACTGTTTTAGAAGGATGAAGGAAAGCCTTTAAAGTTTGCCCATAAAAAAAATAATGCTGTAAAAAGTAATGAACTCGCAAGACATGGAATGCAATAGATAAACCAAACCTACAGTTCATGATACACTTTGTTCTTCTGTGCACAGAAACATGTTTACTATGTGCGTATGATTGTAACATTTTAATAAGAAGCACAACAGTTTTGTCCATTTGGTCCTTTAATGTGTTTGAAACACTATCTAGGATACCTCTTGCACATGACAAATGGAGAAAACTGGCTGGCTGAGGACTTCTGCATGGATAGAAATGTATTTTTGCACTGAGCTTGGCTCAGTCTCAGGCTTTGCCATCTGTAGCAGAAAATATTTCATGTGAAGTAGGCTCTTGACTGTGGTTAGATAATAAAGGATTATACTGAAAAGGTTTGTCAGCAAATATCTGCGAGCCTGTTCCAGCAAGCTGTGTGGCAATGACTTCAGCAGACCTGGGGAGAGGTGATGGGATGGCAGGCACCCCTGTTGCACACAATATGGCACAGCTACCCACAGCAAGGGATATACATAAATGCTAATACTTGAGCTAGACTTTTTTTTTAACAAAGCATGTAATTGAAAGAACACTCTTTTATACTTCTGATAATATCAGTTGCATCCAGCTATGGACTGGAATACAAAGCTAGCTGCAGTTTAACTCAGCGAGGGCCCTATTTAGCATTCTTGCTGCCATAAAGTCCTATTGTCTCCAGCAGGAGCTCTGCCTGGCTAAAACAAAGGCAGATCTGAATAGGGACAGAAATAACCCCGCTCTGCTCCAAAGCCTCCCAGCACACCTGCGTGGTCAACGTGGGGCTGGGATGTGCAGGCACTGCCCTGTGCCCTGCTCCAGCTGTGCTGGGGCTTCCCGACCAGCACTGTCCCTGCTGCTCCCAGGGACCCACACAAGCTGACCCTGCTTGGAGGAAGGGACACATAGTGTTGGCTGTTGGGCTGGAAGGGGGAGAACAGAACAAGCAAGAGAGGGAACCACTGCAGCTCCTGGGTTTGATTTTCCCTGTGCTGGCTGCTGAAATGTGTACCAATCCCAAGGAAAAAAAAGAAAAAAAAGAAAAATAATAATCGATAGCAATAAAAAGACCACAATCTGAAAATCTCTCATAGCTGAGAATAATCTATATCAATGTTGCATTTAATCAAGCAGGTAGAGTTCCCTCTCCTTATGGTTATCATCTCCAAAAGGGGCGAATGTTGTCATCTCTACAGTTTCAATTCTCCTAAGCAAAATTAACATCGTGATTTATCATCCTTATCTGGATGTCCAATAAACAAAGGTGCGTGCTTATCTTTTACTCTCCTGCTTTCCACACAGTGATGGGATTTCCTTCTGGAGGTGCAAAACAGAGCATTATTCAATTACCTTCCCAGCAAGCTCAGAGAACCAGTGCTCCCAGTGCACTTCCAGCAGTGTCGGTAACTGGGGCAGACAACGTTTCACCAGAAGTCTCAGCCAACGTGATGAACGTGGCAGGTTCTCCCCTCCCAAATCTCTGGGCATGGATGTCCAAAAAAGCAGCTGAGTTGGTTGCAGTTTTTTTGTAAGTCATTTTAAATTAGTCTTTTTCCCAAGGAGGCAATGCTTCTCCACCATTTGTCCCACCTAAGAGCTCTCCCCAAAACCCTCCCACACCAGATCCTCATGCAGTGCTCGAAGCAGCAGGATGTGCCAGCACTACTGGATGGGCACTGCTGTTTCATCCATCTGGCTCCATAGAACAGCTTAATTGCTCCATGCAGTTATGGGTACTGAGAGGCAGCTGGAGCTTCCCAGCCTCGCTGGTGTCTAATCCACAAAGTGCTTCCAGAATGGAAACACCGAGAGTGGTAAGGATTGCCTACCTTCCTGGCAAACCTACACACGATTGGTGATCACATTCTGATGGGAAAACAGAAAGGATCACCCCTGTAGGCACTGCCAATGACCGGTCTCTAAAGGAGCTGAAGAGTTCTGCAGCCTCCAGGTAGAAACCTTGGGAGTTTGTCCCCCATGTCCCAGGCCAACCAGTTAGGGTTGGGCTTTTACACTGATTGTTACGGGTTGCTAGGAAAACTGTGTGTTTTTCAAGATGATTTTCATTATTTCAAGTGGCAATTTAATACATCCAGGCTGTCAAGAGAGGGCCTGTTTTATCTCTCTGTATTGTTCATAGGTACAGCGAGGTCTTATCTCCTTACTCCGTAGGTACAGTCATTTAAATTAATAGAAATCATATACTAAAAAATGTGATTTTCAGGACAAAAAACACATTTTTTGAGGTAAATAACATAAAATCATAGAATGAAGTGCCTTACCACCCACATCATGAAGAATTTCATGGCATTCAAACACGGCATTAACTTTTTCATCTCAGGAGTTTGGGTGGTTGCACCAAAAAATCCCTCACTCTTGTCATTGCTCTGACTACAAGACTCAGCAAGTCAAAGGGGCAAAGTCCAGGAGAGAGAAGAAATTCATCCCAAATATCCTTTTATGATAAGTCTTGCTGCAATAATGTATGGCAGCACATTTTGTAGATTTAAGATCCTGTTTGTAAGTCTGCAAAATATCCTCAGAGAGAGCATAGACAGAGAAAGCTGCTTTCTGACAAGTTTGCAAAGCTGTATCATTTATTTCCATTCCTTGAGTCCATCTCAGCTTAAAAACAGCAGAACACATTAAATTTTAGTTGTGATAATTACAGTAGGGCCAGTTTCCCCACAGACACATGAAGTTATATTCTGGCACACAGTTTTATCCACAGGGCTGCATCCGCCAGTTCCATCTCTCCTGTAGTTGTTGGAGCTAATGGGGGTCACAGTATATTTCACATACATTATGAAAGCAGGTCCAGCAACCTTTTTTTGTCTTTTCCCCACTTCTGTATACTTTATCACTGCAGATGAATGTTAAGTTCTTACCGTGAATGTCAAGGTAGGATATTAAGCAGGATTAATGAAATTCATGGTCAGCTTTCTGCCTTAAGTAAAAAAAGAAAAAAATCCTAATCCTTTGCCTATTCTACTTCTCATTCATTTTTTATTTTGTCTTCTAGGAATTATAAAATTGACTACCAAGGAGATTTATGGACAATTTTAGAAGCAAATTGATAGATCTGGGATTAGAACTTTTGTAGGTTTTCTGGTGATTTAATTAAATTTCCTCTAATATAATCTCATGTGGCTTTTTCCTGAAGAGGAGAGCTTTTGCAGTCAATAGTATTCTTTTTTAAAAAAATATTTTTTAGACCATGGCAGTCTGCTATCAAAACAGATGCTTCAAACACGATGCTGGGCTGGCTGCCAGCTGCTCCGACGTGATTCTACTGGCTTCCATAGGGTTGTACCGATCTATACTGAAATTTTGAGAAAAGAACAGTGATTCCACCTGAGCAAGCCCCACTCATGCAGTTTTATGTAATTAAAGTTGTTTGAGAAGGAAGCTGCAGGGTCAGGTGAGGCCGTTTCTGTCTTCTTCTATTGCACACCTTTCTGATGATGACAGAAATATCATCTTAAACACGACTGCATACTTCAAAACCATGCCAACAGCATTTACCTGACATGCACATCATTGTATTAAAATGTCCAGGGTAATTCTGGTACAGATAAAATCCTCTGGAGTTCCAGAAGACAGGACAAGTCACAGGCACAAGCTTTGTCACCCTAAACATTATCCTGATATTCAAAAAACCTCAGCAGGCTGCAATAGGTTTTTCAGTGACCTTCAGACAAACACTACTCCAGATGGACTTCTGGCTGTTTCTTGAGGAGCACTTGTCAAGGAAACACAGGTTGAGCACTGTTAATCATCTCCACGTTCAGACTGGAAAGCTATAGGCAAGCTAGCTGCTTGGGCTGGGGGGTGTTGGGATGTTATTAAAGCTCTTCCTGTCTTTTCCCAAAGGCTTCCAGAGCCATGAGCTCTCTGGATTTCCCTGGCACACAGAGGTAGGGTTGAAGCCCAGCTGATGGCTTCATAAGGGAAGAGACCTTCTGACCTTGGGAAAAAGAGGCAATGTAGGGGAAAAAAAATAAAAAAGAACTATTGTTTTCCTATTAACACCTAGGTTTTCCTTATCCAGCTACTACATGCTGCTCTGGTTAAAGTGACCCAACCACACGCACATTTCTTTTCAAAGATTGAAAAATATGAACTTGACAGATTTTTACTAAGAATGTGTCAAAGTCTCTCACAGCAAACTCACAGAAGAAAACATATATGCTTACCTATGTACCCTCAAAATTCAAAGCTCACTTTTCTCCTGTTCGGTAGGACGCAGGATGTGTCCCTGAACATGTCCCTGTGATTATTGGTCTCAGGGCTTTGCCTCCATGCTATGGGTTCCAAAAATACTTCAAGTTAAAAATTCGCCTCACAGCTTAATAAACTCATAATCCAGTTGTCAGCTTGCAGAAAGACTTTCTGCATTAATGTGACCACATTTGAGTGAAGCCACAATATTGCACGGTGCTTGGCCATGGCTGGGGCACAACTCTGACTTGCACACCCACGTTCATAGCTTCTACCTCTACTTAGGCTGCAGACTGAGATTTTAGCATGTGTAAAATCTGTGAGGGTGCTGCATCTGCAGTAAGTTCCATATTACCATATAAATCTGTTGTTCTCCCTGAAAGTCATTTAATTGTAAATCTCATTGCTTAGCTTCCAATAAGTAGCATGTTTTTGTTCATGCTATACAGTGGGTGATGTCGAACAGAAATACGGCACAGAATTCTTTTTCCTTTCTTCAGGTCGTGGTGGTGATTTGGGGGTGATTCTAATAAATAAGAAACATTCATAACCATATGGAGCTGTTCACAGTTTGCATTCTGCAATGGCAAAGCCAATGCTGCAAATAGGACTTGAAAGCATCACCAGGCACCGCCAAGGAGATGCTGATCCCCCCATAGTGCTCTGCTACTGCTGACTGCCCATGCAGAAATCTTGCTCCTCTTGCCAGCAGCTCCCAGCCTAAAAAAATATTAATATTCATTAGAACTGCCACACTTGTCTACTGAAATTAATCAGCACATCATAATTAGCCAGAGACCTGCACAATTTAGCAGACATTTTAATAATTCACAGACAGTGACCTGAAGAGTTGGTAGCCCAGAAGAGGACAAAGCCAAAGGCTAGGTTAGAGTGTGACGCGTTGGCACGGGGAGGCCAACGCTTGCCAGCATTGTTTAGCACAGGACCAAGGTCAGTGGCAACTTAGTTTGGAGATGCCATTGCCCACCCAGAGGGGTTGATGCACTATTTTAGAGTAATGCATGTTTACAATGAATTTTTCTCTGGCAAAGACATTCTTCCCAAAAGAGACAGCGGACTGGATTTACCCACACTGGTGAGCACAAACATGGACGGGTTTCACACTGGCTTTATCTGCAGATATTAGTGGGGAGGGGACTCTACTGTTGTAGAAACTCCAAAATTGTCGTTCTATCAGAAAGTTCAATGAGCATAAAATGCGTTTTCTCTGCAGTGCTCATGGAGCTGTTCTGTCATCCTCTGAGGATCTTGTCTTGGGACAGCAAAATTAATGTGAGCAGATTCATCTAAGGAGCTATAAAAACTAACTTGCTGGAGAATCCAAGCTGCTTTCAGTACTTCATTTCTGAAATGCTATTTTTTACTTCAACTTTCCAAACTGTGAGGAAAAAGATAGTGTTATTACTGATAGCAAAATCTCACCCTGATAACTTTATAATACTTTATTTAATATCCATTAATCTCTTTGCATGAAAACAAACTCTACCTTTGCTTATCTGTAAGCAGATTAATGTTTTCAAATGCTTCCACCTATCATGAGCTTTCAGACTTGCAACATCCAGCATTGGCTATCTACAACAGCACAAACGTGAGACCAAAAAGTAGTTCATGAATTTGGGGAAAGTGATGGGAACTTCTGCAAACTCGTTCCCTTCCCTTTGAGGCACCCATTCGTGAGCAATTAAGGGAAAATTCTGCTGCACCATCAGGAAGCTCGGAGCTTTCTGCTAACTAGCATCAAGAGGGGTTCTTCTGACAGGGAACTGAACCTGATGTTAACAAAAATTAAAACCAAAGGATGCATTTGAAGAACTTGGGAGCCTCTCATTGCAAACACTACCACTTGCCATAGGCTATTATTTGGTCATTTTTTTTTTTTACTATTTCTATGAAAAACAGCAAGAGAAAACAGAACACATCAAAGCCAGCACACAGCATTTTCCAAGTGTAGAATTTGGCTTTTTGGGATTCTGCAGACAGAGGGAAAAATTGCACAACTATTGCAGATAGAGATCAGTGCCAGGCTGGATGTCCCTACAATGCCCCAAAAATCAGCAGCATCACAGCTCCAGGTAACTGGGGGTGGGGAAACAGATCAGCCATGTGGGTAAATCATGCTGAGCTGTTACTCAGGTATGATTGTGAGATAATGGCATGTTTTGGCACTTATGACAGCTAAGTTATTTCATTAAATTAACATTTGAATTCAAGTAACTTAGACCATTAAACTCACTGTATTATTTACTTCCCAGTTAGAGCTGACACAGATCTCAGCAAGTCGGGTGCTAGTGGATCATTTTGCAATTATTTCTCTTGACAGGTTGAAGGTGGCTTTATGCATGATGAATACATGGTGATTTTTTCTCTTTTTATTTGCTTACAGTCTTCATTCTGCTTGACTGGGCACCAGATAGCTTCCAGCAGCCACGCCAGCACTCGGTGAACCCAGAGCCCCCACAGCCTTCGGACAGGAGCTCCCACCCCAGCCAGGCACCCAGAGCTCCTGCCTCATACCTCACCTGCCTGCCTCCAAGCATTGCCCAGCAGAAACCCAAAGCCACTCACACTAAGAATCAACTTTTGTTTACATGTCTTCACTTGCTGCTCTGAATTAAAAAAGGAGAAATTTATGCTAGTGGTTGCAACATCTTCACCTTTCCTTTGCAGTCTTTGCTTGGACTTGGGTTTTGCTATTTCCAGAGTAGCTTGTCCTCTCACTGAGGATTGTCTCCTTTACAGTAATTGCAGCTGCAGGTTTGTGTGGGCTGAATTGGTAGGCAGAAGAGATCCTGCTCCCTTCTAAAGCCAGACAAACAATTTTGTGTGTTACGCAGCCCGTTTCCACCAGTTTTAAGACATGTCAAGTTTCAATGACACCTCTAAGCTTGGGACGAGCAGCAAAAGACAGGCAAAATTGTCATTTGAATGAACAAAAAGCCACCACTCAAAACCAAAGCCACTTCCAGGCTTAGCACCACATCTTGCCCTTATGGAAGTCAGTGGTGACTGTCACCAAATTCTCCAAAACTGAGATCTGGGCCTAAAGAGTCTCAAAAGGAAGCAAACACCAGCAAAGACACCAAGGCACAGAACCTCTGTGTACAACTTCATATTCCTGAGCTGTTTTCCACTTCAACCAATAATGCTTTTGTTTCAGTTCTGTCCCAGCCGTCAACAATTTCCATCTCTTTCTGGGAAAGCATGCTAAATCTTTGCAGAAAATAATGAGCTACTAAACATGACGTTAATTAAGTGAAGGAGTATCATGGCTTTTTCCTACATTAGTTGGAAAGATCTCTGCTGTATGTTCAGGCTTTCTTCTTGCTTATGACTCCACAGTAAAAAGCCCCACATAATTTACAAGTGCTAATAAAAACACATAAATGTTTTCATAATTGTTTGAAAGTTACAGCACAATCAAGTTTACAGCATAATCAGATCATATTCAGGGAGAAGCAGTCTCGCAGCAATTTTTGATGCTGGCATTTCCATTTTTAAGCTTGCATTTATCATAAGTTTATGTGCTTTTATTGCAACGGATGATCATGTCCCATCAGAGCTCAGTGCTAATCTGAAATCACTAGCATTCCTTCTCCTCTCCTGGAGTACAATCTCTGAGACTGAGTTTATTATTTCGTTACTGAAAGCCTGATTTATTTAAATTGGGTGGAGATGAACGTTTGGCATTTCTGTCCTTGATTTTGCAGGCTACTATGGGCTTTTCTCTTTAACTAACTTAACATCCTCCCTGTAGCTCAAGACATAGCTTTTCCTGTGTTTTTCTGAAACAGAGAGATGTTGAATGCATCTTTTAAAAAATGCTCTGTGGCTGAATTTACTCTTTTGACCACGTTTTGTTTCCACCTCATGGAAACTCCATGGCTTCGTGTTAAGCCCTTCAGCTCAGGGAAGAGGGAATCTGGCAGAGTCCCTTCCAGACACCCACTAAGACCCTGCAGGAGCTCGGTCAAAAAGCATCCTTTGCTCCAAAATATCGTGCTGAACCTAAATGAAGAATGAAGACTCCCTTAGGATCAACCTGGAAAGGAAAACCCACAGCAAAGTTGCGTGCAGCAGCCTGGCTGGTGTCTGCATATGGAAGCCCCAGAAAGGACACAAGTTAATTACATCTGGCATGTCTTTGCAGTACAAAAGCAGTGACACTGACTGCGGCAGATACACCCTAAGGTCTCAGTGATCCCAACGTGCTCCCTCACTGTGGGAACAGCATGATGCTAACTAACACCTGTGCTTTCAGCCAAGCAGCACCCTTATCCCAAGCAGAAAAAGCATACATAAAAAAACCAAACAAGTACAGTCCATACGTTATGCCAACAGCATTTCTTTCAGCTCCTTATCTTTTCAATAAAAATATATAAATAAACTGCTCCTTTTGTGCAGAAAGCGTCCCTGGGCTGGCTGCTCTGCCATCCCTGAGATCCAAGTGCCATCTCGTGTTCGCACGCTGCATTTCAGGGAGATTTTCCCCTTTCATTTCAGCAAAATACCAGCTCCTGCATGCCATGGAAATGCCTGTAGAGTGTTTTTGGTCTTTTAATACAGAATTAGTTGTATATTGAAATGCCAGCAAAGCCATTTAATCATAAATACAGCTGCACATTTTATATACATGAACTGCTTACACAATAAGTTCTTTGTACTTACCTTGCACAGCCTCTGGAAATCCCACTGCACCCGAATCCTTCCAGTCCGATGCAGTACAGTTATGCTGGTTGTAGTCCCATGCATCTCCATACAGTTGCAGTTGTGCCAAAATTTAGTTTGCAGGAGGGAATCAGTAGAAGTCAGACGGTGTTGGAAATTGTACGTTTGCTGAAAAACAACGTGTTTATGACGATGAACTGCTCAAGTATCAGGGCCAGATTTCCTGAAAAGGCAAGGTGAGGTAAATTAAGAATGTTGAAAAACTGAAGCATTCTGGCTCAAGATGTTTCTAACGGTAAATCAGAAAACTTTTGGTAGTTAATTGTTCAGCTACATTCTAAAAAGAAAAGAGATTTGTGAAAAAAAAGTAGGAGTTCAGCTTTTTAAATGGAGATTAAAGCATATGCTCCAGCCAATCCAAATTTATTATATTGCTTTTTAATTTTGCCAAAATACTACCCCTAAGGCAATCCTAGAAATACATTTTATTTTCTTCAGTGTCAACACCAAATCTAAAAATGCCTTTGCTCTCACAGCCCCCATTAAGGTGTACATGTTTTGCTGACTATTCTGCTGTCCTTACATTGAGCAGTAAAAGCCCTGCTGACCTGAGCTCAGGCTGCATGCAGCCTTCAGGAGCTCCACATCTGGCTCTGTTTGAACAGAAGTGACTGCAGCTGTGGCACATACACACACGTGGACCCATCATGCAGCATTATGAATGTTACTACTGCATTTTTAAGAAATCTATGTACAGCATAAACCCTCTCTTCACTGATTTTCTCTAAAAGCGAAGAGACCTTTCATGTTCTTTGAGTTCATGGCCATTGCCCACCACCTCTCATAGCCAGGTGTGCTCTGAGGCTCTGCCACCAGAATGACAACCCACAGCCAGGATAAACATTACCAACATATTATGAATTAACTGAAAGTCTAATGCTCTGAATTACTGAATGAAAATGCTGTATTTAGAAAAACGTGCCGTGCAACTAATCATGCAGGTATATATATGCCCTCGCTTGCAAAGTAAGCTCTCTGCTTGTTTATTTACAGTGCATCACTTAAACTACTGCAAAGCTTTCCCTTCCAACTACCACACCAAATACAGGTTTGTATCACATCCTTCTCCAGAGGAAGGACAGGAAGGGAACTAAGACTGATGCCAGGACAGAGGACAACTCTTGATATTCTTAGGCTGACATCATTCACAATAACAGATTAGAAGATGCTATCTTCACAGCCCCTTTTCACTTTAAAAACTAATTGTAAATTTTTTAAAGTTTCAGATTTGTGAAGCACTCAAAGAAAACAAAAAAATAAGAAAAAGCTGTTCAGTACATGCAGTTTTATCAAGCCATACGGTTTCCTGATGACCACTGGCAGTTTGATATTTTGGGGTGGGACAATGTTTTTCCACTGAACTTTCGCGGTCCAATGCCTAGTGCTGCTGTTTGTATTTCTGCTTCAGCTCTTCATAGCCAGCAGCCTGTGTTTACAGGCAGCACGGTGCTTTTACTGAGCACAGGGCTATCACAGCATATCACAAGGAGTTTGGACCAAGACCCACTGAAGTAAATGGAAAGGACCCTTCTGGCTTGAGTGGCTTTTACATCAGGGGCACATCTCCATAGTTTTCTCAAGCTCCCACAGACAGCTCATCTTTTGTGACCACAGCAAGCCTTTATTCCCTCCGCAGAGCAGGTATTCTGCTCCCAATAATACAAGATCAACAGGCAAAACTCCACTGAAAGAGCCATGTAGTGCTGATGTTTTCTTTCCGACACAAAAGCACCTTTCATATAAAGAAACAGCACTTAGAGTTGCATCCACCTCCATTTCAGGTCAGCAACGATAACCCTGGAAAATTGGCACCTCACCTGGGAGAGAGTGCAATGCCTCATGAAGATGAGGAGGCTTAGGAATGGGCAAGGGGAATTAGCATGGGAGCTGCTCATTAAAAGAGAAGAGCTTTAACTGTTATTTTTCCACATCTCAGGTACTCGGCTCATATTTACCAGCGATGTTGTTAAAGCTTAGATGTGGTGACCCTCCCTGGGCTCACACGGGGCATGAGAGCCCCCATGGGTAACACCAACAGGAAGGGACTCACCACAGCACCAGCCCTGGCACAAATATCATTTTGAATGGGAAAATTAAAAGTAAATTGAAAAAAAAATAATAAAGGAAATTCAGACTGAATACAGAGAAACAACAATAATATGAAATTGTCTGGAAAAGCACAGCACATCCCATTGTCTGGATGCAGTGAGTGGAACGGTGTACAAGCAGTTCGTGTACCAACATGGGAATGGATGAGATTAAATAATAAAGTTTTCAGCATTGGTTGCAGAAGTTACACCGAGTAGAGAAATGGTTGTTATTTCTGTTCCAGAACTGCTGTATGTATCCTTGGGCTGGATGTTTTTTTATCTTTGCTAACTCATGTCATGATTGCTCAGCCAGACCAAGCAATACTTAGGAGTCAGAATGCAAACCAATCTGGGCATTCAACTGGTGTGGGAGCGGGATGCTCCTAACACCAGCACAAAGTAGTTTTCAAAAGCAAAACAAGGCTGGAAGGGGATGGCAGGGTAAGCATACAGGGACCATGCCACAAGAATCTCAGCTGCATTCAAGGAAATCATCTCCCAATATTCCTTTGGCTCCAATGAAGGTGGGTCAGGCTAGCTGCGTTCCAGACTGCTGATCATATCCAGCCGTATGCCTCATCGAGTTTCTTCATTCCTCATTGAAAATGTGCACAAAGTATTGAAAATATTGAAAATACAATAATGGGAATGCTATGGTCACAACTAAAGTATATATCAGGACTATGTATAATAGATCTATAATGAATAATTAAAGAAATAAAAAAAATTATTTGAAATAAAAGAAGTAATTTGAGTTTTAGATCCACACCTACAAAAATACATCAAATAGCATGTGCCCTACTCAGATGCAACTTCTTTGCTGTTTCTCCCTACTCTACATGCTGTTTCCTTTCATTTTGTATGTACCTAAAAAATTCCCCAATTGTATTTATTCATAACTGATAGATTTCATAAAGCACTGAATATTGCCCTGTTTTCCCATGAATAAGATCAGAATGACCAAGAATGCTCCAACTTCCATAAAATCCCCCATGGACACACCCTTGCTCTGTGGCATCGAGATGACGCACAGCAAGGCAATAGCTTTTCAGTGGAGCTAAGGTAACGTAGACTCACTGGAGATCTCTTCCATTTTATATCCTATCACCCGAAACAAAAGTGAGACTGAAACCAAGGAAAGATTAAAAATAGAAGTGAAAGACAAAACTGCAAATTGTTTTCACACGGACTTCATTGAGCATGCAAGTCACTAAGTAATAATTGTTGGAGCAATGTCAGTTAAAAGACCAAACAAAATCAGAGATTTACAGCTCTTGCACAGTTTTCAAGAAAAAGTATCTGTAGTGTTTGTTTTCAAACCCTTTCATCTTTTACCTCTGTAGAAGAGATGTTTTCTCTCTGTGTAACCATACGGTACAAAAACAATCCCTCCTGTCTTGGAGCAAAATATCTTACAAAGGAAATTTCCTTAATCCTTTTAATAGCTCTTCTAAAACAAATGAAACCTCTGGGGATTAAAGTAGTACTTTTTACTCACATTGCAGGGCCACCCATCAAACCCATATCTTTCCAATTCAGAGAGAAGGATGTGGTGGAGAACCATGTCAAAGGGCCTACTGAAGTCCAGGTAGCTGACATCAGTGGCTCTTCCCTCGTCCACTGATGCAGTCACACCATCATAGAAGCCCAGTAGGCTGGCCAGGCCAGACTTGCCCTTGGTGAAGCCATGCTGGTTGTCCTGTATCACCTCTCTCTCTTCCATGTGCCTCCAGGGGCATCTGTTCCATGATCTTCCCCAGCATAGAAGTGAGGCTGACAGGTCAGTAGTTCCCTGGGTTGTCCTTTCTACCCTTCTTAAAAGTGAGTATGACAATTTTAAGAAGGGTAGCAAGGATGGCCCAAGTCACAAACATAAGATAGGTTAAGGGCAATTAATGAGCTAGCTCAAGTGTGTGTGTTTGTATTTCTGTGTGCATATTTCCAGCATATGCATAACCGACTACTCACAATGTGGATGCCTCCTCTCAGTCAAAAATCAGGAAAATGTTTGAAAATCCATGAACATGATGAACAACATTGATTAGTGCAACTGGCTTGCCACAGCACTTGTTATCCACCTTCACTGAGTAGTACATTGAGTTCATTTTTAGTAATAATAATTCCATCACTCCTTTGCAGAGAACAGGTGCCCCAGATATGTTTCTTTCTATTTTCCTCCTAATTCTGCCAAATGAAGCTCCACGGTAGCTGCCTGTGACTCGGAGTGACAGACTGACAGGTGTTGTCAGCGAGGTGCCTAATGACTGCGAGATTTGTTTGTCTTTTAATGGAATTCAATAAGGCATAAAAGCAAGACAAAGCAGCAGCATGTGCAGTTTTAGGAAGCCTTTGGCAAGTCAACCTTGCAAAATGTAAAAGCCCCGAATATTTTGATTAGGCAACAAAAGGCATTACCTATTTTTGTTGTCACAGATCCGATTTTTTATCGCGGATTGAGATGCGGATGCTCCCAAATGCACTCACTGTAGTTTATGCTAGGAGATCTTAAACATAAAGCTTTACGTAAGTTAAAATCAAGTAAGAAAATGTGACTTAGAAAGATACTTTAAGAGTGTCTGGTGTTTCTAATTTGGGAAAATTGGGAATCCTGCATCATGGATCTGCATGGCAGTGCATGTTTCAGCCATGATAATGTCCTCTCCTCTAAGGAAACCAAAGCTGGGCATGGACGTGCAACCATTAGGATTCCTATGAACCACCCCTTCCAGACTCCAGTGCAACTCTGAGCATGGAGCCCCTGGAGCAGTTTTCCTTCTGAATCCCCAAGCTGCTGAGCGTGTGGGTGAGGCTGCACTGAGCCATGGCTCAGCACCTCATTGCTGCTCCATCCAAGCATATATTTTGCATTAAGAAAATGTTGATTGAAAAGTTAATATCTCCTCCTTCTAGCCTTCCACAAGCTTATTGACTGTAATAAACTCGGGTTCATAACTATATGTTTTTTGTTGTAAATAAAGGTGAAAATAACAGTAGATATCATCATCCATCTAGTTGAAAATAAAATTAAATTGCAAGTGTTCCTGCATAGCTCTAATATTCTTTAGGAGTCCCCATCTATTTCATGTGATCTGCAAGAACACCCCAAAAAGGAAAACATCCCACAGTGGTTCCCATGGCTGCAGATCAGCTGTGCCAACAGAGGCTAAATGTATAATGGCACAAGTACTTGGCAGCACGTAACAATGGGAACAGCTTGTTGCAGGAAATTAAGATTTCTTTTCTGGTCCAATTAGGTTTGCATGTAACATGTTGAGACATTAAACAAGAAAATCGGATTTACCTTACCTGAACACACAACTTCAATGTTGCATTTTTTTTTCTTTCTGTCCATTGAGTTTAGATTTTCACCTGCATTAGCATTCTAATGAAGGACAATCATAACAAGCTTCTGAAGCTCAGGAACAATGCAATATGCATCATTCCTTGATACCACTATGTCATAAAAGATTATAAATACATTTCCTATTATCCATTGTTAAGTCTTTTTTTTATGTTGATTTTTTAAGTAAAATTCACATTTTAACTCCAAACTATCAGCTGCTCTTCCCACTGGAGCATTAAGAAGGTGGACAGGAATCAGCAGCTATAGCCAGCCTTGAGAAGGGAGCCTGTTTCATGGGAAATCAGAGTATTCTCTGAAGGAAAGAATGGATGAAAAGAAGAAACCTGCACAATAGATGCTAAAGAAAATCCTCGTTATTCCTAATACATAGCAGCCATTGTTCAATAGTTTGCCTGTGTGAAAAGTAAAATGTGACCTGTGTGCTATTGCCAAGGTCAGCAAATGCTGGTTGAACAATCTGAAGTTGCCTGAGGCCTCTTTTACCTCACACAGAAAAATTCATTTCAGCAATCTTAAAACTTCAGAAAGAAGAAGAGGTACAAGTTGAAAAGTCTGGGCCAACTCTAGATCATTTTCATTTCTCCCTGCTCTGAGACCTCTCACCTGTGAATCCTCTCCTGTCAGGGCTGGAAAGGCAAGTCTGCACAGGGCTTGGGAGGTGACCCCAAGGACGCAGTCTTGCTGGGGACCACACTCCAGACCAACCTGACCCCAGTCACCCACCTGCTGCAGGCCAGCATCCTTCCCACTGGGAAAAACAAACAGAGCCTGTGTGCAGTTCTGTTTTTATCACCCTGCAGAGAGAGGTAGTACACTGTGAATAGAACAGTTTGGAATCTGCCAGGTTTTCTGTGTTTTTTACTATCTGCATAAAAGTGATTTATCAAAGTGCAAACAGAAAAATGGGCAATTTAATCGGGCAACTTTCACCATTGTAAAATTTGGATGGGACAACCTGCTTGGAAGACTAAGAACCTCTAAATACTACTGCTCATCCATCAAGCCTGGGCTGAACCAAATCCCTTTTTTAAGGTTTAGAAGTATCTGATAAAGCACTTATTTTTACTTTTCATGCACCTTTGAGCTTTCAGGTTCTGGCTGAGTTCAGAGGAGGATGAGCTGAAGTACTATGACAAGATGTAACTGTGGACTGAAATAGAAGTGCCATCACTCTTTTCTGAGAGGTGGTTAACATAACGTTACAAGCCTAATTCATAATCATTAGGGATTTGAATAAGATTACCACGAGCAACAAAATTTTCAGGTGCCTGCTACTACCTAACAAACCTGAATTCAAAATTTGCAAAGGCACATACAGTGTTTATTATTAAAACATTATACAATATTCTTAATTTTAACTTACCATCAACTTCCATGGACTTGTATCTTAGTTGGAACTGAACTTCAGAAATCCATATGTGGAGGAAATGGAAATACAGGCAGACATTCCTATCACTCTGTTGTATCAGCCCTTTGGATAATGATGCTTTCATGAGTAGATTTACCTCAACTTCCAGAACATTTCCAAAGTTCTTCCTTCTCTTGACCTTGCCTCTGATGAATTCCTCTTATCTGGTTCCTGCAATCATTTTCTTTCTTGCCAATTGCAGTCCCAGCATTTATGTTTCCTATTTTTAGGGATAGGGGGTTATAATTCAGACACAAAATTTTCCTCCAGCTGAACCATATAACAGACCCTCAGCCCAAAAGCAGTTGTAAAGAAATAATAAATTTGTGGATGTTTAAAGTAAAAGAAGTTTACTAGCTTCAGAATTGTGTTTTTACGTCGATAACTCAAAGAAGGTACTGTTTATTTTTAATGAAAACATGCAGATCAACCAAGTTCTTTTTAATAATATTAAAGTTTAAAACTTTACATCAAATATAGCCCCCAGAAACCTAGTGCTAGATTTTCTTCCTTTCAACAGGGCTTCATATTTCCTTGTTACATTTCCTTTGCACTGAGATAATCAATATCGAGGAGCAGTTGGGAAGAAGGCTTAGCAGCATTTAGGACAGAGACCGGATAATATTCTTCTCCTTAAGCATTTCCATATGGCTCAGAAGGATGTGATATTTAGACACAGTTGGACAAATCCTGGCCGGTCACCCAGTGGAAACATCCAGCGACGCGCTCCAGCCGCAGCCCACCTGCTCTTGGACGCTGCCATTGCCACCAAGCCCCTCCCCAGTGATGTGCTCTTTTGAGAGAAACACATTTTGGTCTTCCAAGACTCAATTCTCTTCATCTGAAACTGTGAGAGAGATGAGTTTTGTTTTCATTAAAGTGTTTTTGTTGTTGTTGTTGTTGTTGTTGTTGTTGTTGTTCTTTTTTGGGGGGGAGGGGTAAATTTAGGGAGGCAGCCTATACAGTGGTGTCACCCTCCAACTGTGATTGCTGTCCCAGCCTCAAACTATCTTTCTTTGCACCCCTTTGGTTGGATAAACCCATAGTACGGCTGGCTCTTCTTCGCTCTCGTAATTAGCAATATTACCAGCACTATTGCCAGTCTCACACAATATGGTGTTGTGCTCAAACATCCCCTGGAGGAGCTGCATCTTCATGAAGAGTCTCAGCTCGTATTTAAACAGAGGCAGCACATCCAGCACACAGAGCGCAGGGGATGACTGAAAATCCCGACCCTGAAGGCTAAAAACTTGCAGCTATTTGAATGTGTAACATTAAAAACAAATTCCCTGGTTTTTAAATAAGCTTGGCAATACAAAAGGCATTTTCCATGTGTTAGAACATTTGGGAATTGGAAAACAAAACGATTACTAAAGTGGAGCGTTACATTTCTTATTAAGTCTTTGATGATTGTATCACCTTAAAGCACTGTAATATTGTGCAATTCTGCTTGCCACCCAAAAAGAGAAAATGGGATTTAAAAGAGAAAATAGTGGATACATCAATCATGATTTGGGCATAAACTTGATGAGGGAAGTGTAGAATGGAAAACTGGTGAATCTCATTGCATACTACAACTCAACTGCATGCTACATACGTGTCTAAACGTGACACTTAGAGCAGTTAACCTCTTCCACAGAGCTGCACTGTTGGTGCTGGGTAAATATTCATTTACTAACGTCAATCACTGTATCTGTGAATGGAAGACCCAATATATTAGCTTTTGTACAGAAGAAATTCTTTTTTTTTTTTCCCTTTTTTTCCTCCTTCCTTGCAGGAGTGATAAGATACAAGCTTCATTTCCAAGTACAGAAAGAACTAATTTTACACTTAAATACACAAGTTTGCTACTTAGTTAATAACTGCAGGAGATTACACTCTATTTCTTGATAGGACACTACAGAGTAGAAAACTCGCTAACGTTTAACAGTAAAAATCTCTTTCTACAGGGTATATTAATTTGCATTACTCGGAATAGGTTGAAATTCTAGTAAAAAAAAAGTCACAATGATTTCAAAAGGGCAATTTGAAATCTATCCACATTTTTACTGGTAGTGCTATACATCCTGCATTTCAGGATCATTAGGGCTTAGGAAACGGTGCATCAGAACCCAACTTGGATGTTCAGCCGCAGATTCTCGAACAAACACTGCTACTTTTTGTCAAAAACTCTGTTATAATTTCCTTTGAACAGATCTCAGTCTTGTCTCTGTTTCATCCCCTTCTCCATTGTAGCCTCTAATGGGCTATGTCAGCCAGCCCAGTTAAGGTTTAGAAACAAAGTTGCTGTAGCTAAAGTAAAAGAACACAAAAACATTCACATGCTGTGCTGAATGCACGAAAAAATGCAGCCCAAGGAACTTTATTAAAGAACTGTGCTCCAAAATCATCATTTTTATATTTAACTGGGGCTTCAAAATATCATTAAGAATTTAGGTCAAGCACATGATGTCCGAAGGTTCTCAAGTAATGCAAGGATAAAATTATCTGCTAGTAATTTACGTCCACCAGTGGGTAGCAGCAGGTAGCAGTTAATTGAAAAGTGGCTTATCTCTAATTATTCTTCTATATCCTCCTTACCAGCCATGATAGAAAGCACACACAGAAAAACATACCTCAGTACTGCTGAGTAAAAAGTATATTCGGAAATATTCTTTATTTTAATCCATGTTTTGCGCAAAATGCTTTGCAAAATTCTTTCGTTTTTATGCTAGCTATATACAAGATGTTTTCTGAGTTTGACACGTTTTGTGACGCTGTTCGCAAAAATACTGGATTTAATTCAACTCTGCGATATTTTTTTCCTACATTCTGCTTTTTTCTGGAAAATAAATAAATAAATGGGGTAATGGCTCGAGGTGCTGGAACTAGATACAAGTGAGTCAGAGATGTTCCACAGCCTCTAAAACTACAAAACTATTCTTGGCCTTTCTGTGAATTTCTTTGGAGACTGAGGACATTTGGATCCATCAGCAGCCGATGGCCCTTAGCTACAGCAGCGATACCTACACTGAGTTTCACATTTCATTATTCTGAAGTTCAACTCTAAGAAATTGCTTTTTCCCTTGTTAGGAAGAGCTATAGCTTCTCCTTAACCACACTAGCCCCAAGACCAACAGTATATCACTTCATTACCTCTGCTCCTTCGTTCACGAGGTTCCCTTTCCAGAATATACTGTCCACAGCCACAACTGCATTTTAATGCTGCCATGGGGTGCCTGCACAGGAGAGAAGTGCTGGCAGCTGCCCACAAGCAGGGAGCAGCTCCTGGACAGCCTCTAGCATTTGACAAACTTGATGAGATGATGTGGGAGTGCATCAATTAGCAAATCACCTCATGAGCGGCACGTAGAGCTCTTAGTATGGCAAATACTTGGGAGAAAATAGGAAACGGGAATTCTTTTTTCTGTTGCAGGGAGGTGCACAGCTTTTTCTGGAAAAAGATGGAGAAGAGTCAGCAAAACAACTGGTAGAGCAAAAGGTCAGCTAAGAAAATTGCCACCAAGGCATCTCTGCTTCTCCCTGCACAGTTCTGTGAACTGTTATGAGAATACGTTATTATATCTCATCCTACCAGCTGGAGGAAGAAAATTGCCTTAATTACACTGAGCAGATCTCCTCTTTTTTCAGCTGGAAGGCATCCTGCAGCCAGGACTTTCCCAGGAAGCCCCTCTGAAGTCCTCCTGCAGCTCCAGCTGCCCTCTCATGTCAGCGGTGGGTCCTCCCACGGCTCGGTGCATTGCCTGGTGCAGGAGCAAAACCTCACAGGGGGAAGGCAGAGAGATTTCCCCTCCAGAGATGAGGGAGAATTCCTAGGAGACAAGAATCCCAATTAAATGTGGCTTTTCTCTAGCAGATCTGCTTGATAGTAACCTTTAGAGGCTAAGGGTTGCTAACAGAGGTACGCAAAACTGTTTATTCTCAGACTGCAAAGGAAAAGCAAAATTTTGCAGTAGCAAATTTTGACACAAGCTGAGCAAACACCAAGTGAAGGTCTGAAAAGCCTTGCAAGTTTCAGACTAATATTTGCATCTGGAATACCATTTCATGACGGGCAAATGGTCTTGCACTTTCCCTGTACCTTGCGATTACATGTTGTAATAAAAACGAAGATTTTTCCCACATATACATGCACAAGCATTTACCTTGGATCAATAGCACTCTCGGTTCATATCATGGTCTCGATTCAAAACTCTGACCCACATGGAAATACAAAGCAGCCCTGGTAGTTTAAAGCACTGTTATTCTGAGCTGTCAGGGGATTAGCTGAGGGTCAGAATAGCAATCCTCTACTGACACACTGCCTGCCTTTACGTATCAACTAGTAGCTACATACATACAGTTTATATATATCCCAAAAGGAAACATCAATACAAGACAAAGGACTCTGCACACGTACCAGACTCAAAGCAGCCTCAGCCTGTGATAGGTGTCAGCAGAATTTGGCTTTTCCTCTGGCCCCTACCCCCAAGATTTCAAGTCTCAGCATTAAAAGCAATTGTATAAGTTAAAGAAATATTCATCAAGCATAGGGAGAAAAAGATAAAATAGGATGCAACTCACCCTTCTGGTGCTTTGGACAGAGCTGGAAAGGGCTTGATGCACAGGTTTCCTCTTTTCATGTCTTTTTCCTGAAATAACACAAAACCATTTGTAGTATGAAGAAAAATGTCTTATTTTTCCACCATCCACCACAGAAGTCTGGAGAGCAATACAGAACAGCCATCAGCTTCTCTTTCTTTTTTTTAATCCTTCACTTTCTGGAACCACTCATGGAGCAAACTGCTGGCACCAGTGTGGATTTACAACAGGGTTTGGGAGCTCCAGCACTGCGTGTACATGCGTGTACAGTGAGGAAGGGAACAAGAGTCAACAACGCTCAGGGACACCAGAATACCTCTTTCCTGGGGTACTCCTCACCATTGAATAACTGGAACTAAGTGGAAGACAACAACTGGGTTCACAGTTTCTCTTATTGCTTTCCCCTACATTTCCCTGGAAGACTCAGCACAGCAGATGGACTTGATTTGGGCTGCAAGGAAGCCACAAAAGCTGTAATAACCTGAGGTAGTGACCATTACACATTAACAGGTGCCTTTCTTCTGCCATTTTTGTTCTGTTCGTATAGACTTGTGTTTATGATTTCTGAAGCACTGGAAAATTTCCCACTGATTTCCAGTGGCATTGTGATCCTGCCCCAAACTGGGATGCCAAATGTACTGCAGCTCCCCAGGCACAACTAAATGGCCTAAATTCAGCCCTGGCTCCTATTTAGCCATGGGAGAGGCAGCCCCGAACATGAAGCTCAAAGCCATCGCTCAGCAACACCGCTATGAACAGTTGATTTTCAACAACTGGGGGCAACGAGGCCCAGGGACATCACACACATCTGTGGGCTCACTCCAGACATAATTTTGTTGTAATCCACAAAAGTTCTGGAAGGGCAAAGGAGATGGGACCTATGAGAAGGACACAAGCGAAATTAAAAAACACTTTATTAAAGGGACAATTTTTTCAGCTGTGCACTAACAAAACTTTGTAGCAATGACAAAGAGGGAAAACTTTGAAACTGGAAAACAAGATCATATAATGATGCTGAGTTTGCAAGAGTATAAAGTAAAACAAGCAAACCGATTTTCCAATTGCATTTAATTTGAAGTGTTTAAGACTTAAATAAGGAGAATATTGCGGAAACTTATTGGAGCCAGAAACCATTAGTAGACTCTAGCACTATATTAGTTTAAAAGGATTCTGTCAAGTGCAATTTTAGTGTTTTAATTTTTTTCCAATGTAATTACTGTCGGTGCAACATTACTTAACACTGTCTTTGAAGCTGGAGAACAGTGCTTACTTTCTCACCCTTCCCTGACATCTAACCTTCCTTCACGTCTTCTACAGAAATACTAAACAGGGGTCTCATCTGAGCTATAATTTGCTTTATTTGATTATTGGGCACCAGAGTGATCAATGATGTTCCTTATTCACACCTTTCCATGAAGGTGCACAATACTTTGTAAGCAGATGTAGCCTCTTGTATATTCTAGGACACCCATAGGCAATGAAGAAAACAATCTGGAGCACCGTTACAGACATGAGAGCACACTTTGGAAACAGTTAATGCAAACCTGTTAGCTCCTTTGGAAAAAGTACAAAAATACACACCTAAGTGTGAACCAGTCTCTTTGTATTACTGAACTCTCCGAAAGAAGCATCTCTGCCATAACAATCCCATGATGCAAGATCCACAATTTCACTGGATTTGAGTACCAGGGGCTGACATGGGTCCAGCCCCATTAACTCTGGGTGTAGGAACCAAAGCTGGAAACAGACAGCCTATAGGGCTGAAGTGACACAATAAACATCAATTTTGCTTTATCTTGTTGACAGATTCTCATTTTTATTTTATTAATTGAACCTCACTGCCACTTCAGTCTCTGGTGGGATATAGAGAATTAAGCATCAGTGTTTAAGCAAGATGCCTGACTCTAGAAAGTTTCCATGAAAAGTTGCTTTGCCTGGGGAAGCTGACTTACGAAATATGGGCCATGCTGATGGGAAAGCTGCCGACTCGCTAACGGAGCGACCGAGACGTGTCTGAGCAGCAACTCGTGGGAGGTGCCAGTCATTTTCCAGAGCCAGGCACCCAGTCTTGTAGATAAATGTGACTATGAATACTTTTTGCAGTAATGAGCATTCCAAATGGCATGAGGTATTTCTGTCTTTAATGTTCCCTTATCATTTTTCTGTTTGTAGTGTCGTTTGGGGGAAAGCAAAGATCGTGTTATAAATGCTTCAATACAGAAGAATAATTTCAATTTCCTTGTTCCTCCATAGACTTGGAGTTCCCCTCAGTATATGAGTTAGCTGTCTTCATGAGGTGAATATTTGTAAAACTGCAATAATAAAAGCTTTGCTTTTCTTGCCATGTTGCCATTAGGAATATTTCATTTCTTTTTATACTTTTCTATATATTTTTTTATATTTCTTCATATAATCGGCACACTAGGAATCTCTGAAATCAGGGAAGACTTCTGCAACCATGACATGCAAGTATAACTTGTATTTACATCATTAGATTTAATATTTCAGGCAGCAAAATCCTCTGAAAAATCCAAGGCCACTGCTAGATGCAAACTATGTGTGCCTGTGCCTTGCATGCTTCAGAAAAGGGCCCTGTTTTAATAGATTATTCAAACACCAAGTATGATCCAGGGAAATTCTAAGCCTATTTATACTTGTGACACTTTTATAGTACTTAAAGAATCAAAAAATGTTCTGCCATCACTTACTACAATCTATCTGCAATAGATTTTATATCATTTATTTTATAACATCAATTCATACAGAAATCTCTCTCGAGTAAAGTTGCTTTGAATAATTTTAAACATCTTCATTCTTCCAGTAACCATTTATTATACATATCACATTTTTAGAGAGCACTCTCAATTAGAGCTTTTTTTATGCTGTATATGAAATACTCGTATTTTGTGCCAAAAACATCTGAGAAAAACATCTACAGGCAACACATTACTGTAACAGTCCCCACTGCAGCCAGTTTATCATTTGTTTGAACTGCAGCTCCTCCGTGCTGAAACCACTGCACTCAATGGGGCCCCATGTGGGCTCCCTGCACTGACCTAAATCTATTCCCACTGAAGATAATGGTTAAACTCCCAGGGTCAATCCTTAGTACTTTTGAAAGTCAGTTTGTCAACACTGGCATTTTAAGGAACATTTTCCACAGGGTCATCTATGGCCTTAGCATTTGCTTTAAGCTAGAACTTGGCATACAAGATTTCATCACCGGAGAACGTTTTTTCTAGCAAAACTCAATCTTACTCCTCCCCCTCCTCTTCAGAATTGATGTTGTCAGTTTTATGCTTTGAGTAAGAAACAGAGTTTATTAGTTTAAGTGACTTCAGAAAGGCTGGCTGAGCATCTTTAACCGCACACAAAAATTAGAAGCCTTCACAAAAATGACAGGCTTGAATTTTCAGTCACAGGGAGTAAGTTCTCAGCTATTTCCATTTCACATGGCCTTATTCCTACGCAAGCCTGTGGGGATTTGGAGATCTCCATCTAAATTCATACTGCACAAAAGATCAACAATTACCTTCAAAATCTGAGATCACAAATATACTCACCAGAGCAAACGAGAAGTCTGGAGATAATTTAAGCCTGTAGATAGTGACTGCGCAAGGGGGTAAAGCTTTTTGTCAGCCTTTTGTCATTTCAAAGAATTCTGTGTCCTAACTTTGAATTCAGACACAAAAGTAAATGTAAAGATAGCTGAATCCATGCAGCTATCATCATTGCAATATATTTTGGGTGGTCCTGTGTGGAGCCCTCAGGAATTGGACTTGATGATTCTTACAGGTCCCTTTCAACTCGGAATATTCCATGATTCTGATATCATGAACAATCTTCTTTTGGCTCCTCAGTAGGTGAAAGAGGAGGGAGCCTGAGAGTATTTGGGCAACATCTGCCTGCAACTGTATGAACAAAATGAGCAAAGGGTAGAGCAAAACATGTTTCATGTACAGATCTCCATTCCTAATAGCAGCAAGGAACAAAATAACCACATTATGTTTCTGTTTTTAGCTACCATATGTTTTCATAAACCCTAAACATTATTTTTAGAGAAAATCTAGACAATTTCAACATCTCTGTAGGAGAATACATTTTCAGGAAGGTTCAAGTCAGACAGCCAACAATCCTGCAGGGAAGAGGACACAGAAGAGGAATGGGGCATGAAGGAGTTTCCATGCTCAGTAGCCCCCTGGTGCTGCCGTGCTTACTTCTGCCAGCAGCTCTGCCTTGCACAGGGGGAGCAAAGTGGTCAGGAAGGAGAAAAAGCATTACTGAATCACAGCACAGGGCTAAGCATTCTTCAAATATCGTTTTGTAGGAAAAAAATGCACTTTGGGTGTGAATGAAGCTCTTGAAAGTCTTGGCTAGAACTGGAAATGGGATATGTTGTGCTGAAGAAGTGGACTATGGCTGAGATATTTCCTCTTGATACCTTCCCCGAAATGCTTCAGTTTTCCATTCCCAAATGATGCTGCTCATTATTTTCCAAGCACCAAAGCAAGCATGCTTTCAGCTTCCAGCAGCAAGCAGTGAGGACACAGGTGCTGCCTGACAGCTGCAGGACACTTAGGCTACTCGCTCACTTATCAAAACTAAACTAGATGCAATTATAGATTGAACAGTGAAATGGGGAGGCACTTTTCTGCAGAACCTTTATGCAATTGCAATAGTCCCAGAACTCATGTTTGTCTCAGAGCAGCCACCAAGGGCCATGCTTGGTAGTCAGTCATTCCCTTTCCAGCCCCCAGCAGATGGGCACCAACTCTTTGCAACAAATCCTCCAACATGTTTTGTGGACCAGAGGTACGTCAGACAAAAAAAATGTGGGGTGGCCATTCAGAGGGTCTCTGGAAATCCTTCACTAGCAAAGGGACTAGGACAGATCCTGAATATTAAATTTTGGGCTCATACAGTACCCAAAATAGATATGATTGCCTTTTTGTTGTTTGCCTTTAATAATAACAATTTTATTTAGCAACAGCTTACTCTGCATTCCCCAAGCCTTAAGCTTCTGTAAAAAGTTAAGTTGGGGTTGCACATCTCGAGGCATCAAGCAATGGGAAGCCTGATCCCTGGCAGCACTTAAAGTTCGAGATCCAGCTTTCACTGCATCCTATGAAAGATGATGATAGAGATGACCACAAGGACCTTAAATTTCTAGCCCTAAAACAGTCTTTGTTTGTCACTTTACTTGAAAGCTGCTGCAGCAGATGAAGAGATCAGCTCCCCCATTAGCAGACACAAAAGTCAGAGCAGGGAACATCCTCAGCTGCACCAAGACACGAGGCAGCAATTTTCTGCCAACAAAACTGGAAGATAAGAACTACAGGGCCTGGTTCAAAGTATAAAGCCAGTGAAAAGCACTAAAAAGCCAGATGAATCAAAGGTTAAATTTCAGCCTACCCTAAAAAAACAATTTTCTGGAACTTACTACTCAAATAACAGCTTAGATTAATAAAAAAAATAATATATACCTCATCTTTATGAGATGCTAAGGCTTTGACAAGTGTAATTTTGTTCTGAAGTAAATGTGCTTCACATACAAACTCTAGAACACTGAAGTTCTATGTCTTTCACACTTTTTCGATAATATATTAATGGTGATGGCAGGTGTTCATGCGTGCTAGGTGTGAACATCCTATTGGTTGAAAAATTAAAGAATATGGTTGTTCAACCAGCATTTGAAATCCATTATTTTCTCCCAGGCTTATGAAAACAATTTTCATTTTCATTAAGGGGAGTTATACCGCTAGAAGCATTTGCCTTCCAGAAAGAACCATAATTTAAAGCTGATTCTGCAAGCAGTCTCATTGCAAGAGCACATCTGGAGCATTTTGAATGTGCTGAGTGCTGACATAATTAAATAGCCTTCGAAACAGTTGATTCAGTCTCTACAGCTGGGATGCTGCAAGACAGGCATGTAGCTTGTTCTATCACTCATAAAACAGGATTGTTTGATCTCATCTCAGCTAAGCAGACAAGGAAGAGAGGCAAGAAATGAAAGGACTCTACTTTCCCCTTGATTTTTAAAACTGAAGGGACAGCCTACATCTTTGATTCACCACGCGCTTTGTTTTGTCAGATGGCTGCTGCTGTAAAATAGGAAAGCTTTTTTCTGAGAAAAGAGGGGGAAAAAAATCAAAAGAAAAAGGGAAAATGGAAGAAAAATGAAATGCAAAGCATATAAAATAAAGTTTAAGCCACCAGGAAAAGTAATCAGGACCCATCCGGTGAGGACCATATCACACTGCCATTAGGGCTGAACCACCACCATCAACATAAGAATTCATTTTCCACAATGCCCCTTCATACATAAAATTTAAAATCACACTCACCTGAAAACAGCAGAGGATTGTAGAAATTGATTTGCTCATTTTATGCTGCTTCTTCATCAGCTTTTATAGAGTAATAACACAGGTGAAGTCCTGGCTTCATTCACTCCCAGGCCTCCTGGTGAAGTCAGCCCCCAACTTATAAAGCAAGAACTTTCTGAAAACTTGTTGAAGATGCCAATTTAGCACATTGTACTTGACAGGCAACAGTTTTAATATCCTGTTAATTCAGCTTTGAAATATTTCTAGTTTAAAATAAATCTATTGGTGAGTACAAGCATCTGAACACCCCAACTCTGCAAGCAGGTGTGTGCTTACTTACATAAGGCATCAACCCATCATCAAGAATCACACGCTTAAACATGCATAACTGGCTTTGTGGGGCCTCCACAGAATAACAAATTAGGGAATAACAAATTCTGTACGTAGACTTTAAGTCTTCATATCAACTTCAAAGGCAAAGGAGAATCCCAGGGACAGGATTTCATCATACATACAAACCGAACTCAGCCTCAGGCTTCAGCAAAACGTTGACAATCTGTACTGGTTCTACTTGAAAACCACTGCTTTCTGCCAGTGAAGCATTGGTACGAATCAGTCATTGACACTTCTAGGAAGCTGTAGCCAAAACTAAGATAAATCCTGGAGATGGTGCCTGAGCATGGGGCTCAAAATCCAAGCACCGAAGATAAAGCTGGGGTGAAAGTTTCTGGATGATGAAAAATTAAGGTGTAATGACCTTTGACAAACAAGACAAGAAGTTCCACCCAGCTCTAAGGCAGCAGCCTGCTTACAAGCCTTTAGGTTGCTTTAAGGATAATCTTCACCTGCTGCTACACCATTGTACAAAGGGAACTGAAGAAGTATTTGTTAATATTAACCTGCAGTTTATGTCTTAGAGTTACAGAAATTTGCTAAGTCATTTGTCTGCTACATCTTAAACGAAAAATAAAAAAGCAGAATGCAATTTACTGGTAAAGTTGGAGTAAAATTCAAATAGCACATCAGGCCTTGGGGGCTGTCACGAGGCTTTTGCCTCTAGGGTATAGCAAGTCTGCTTGTACATTAAGAGAAATGACTAGAAAAGGTAGAAGAAGGTAAACAATTTTTCCAAAACCAGCTGTTTTGTCACTTCGATCAGTCCTTGGTAGACACAGATGCGCTGCATCACCAGGTGCTGAACGGACTGCAAGCGAGCAGCAGATTGCAAATACCCAGTGATTTGCTTTTTCTGCGCCATTGCCATCTAAGCTGATCATGAAAAAGAATTAATAATTAAGGGTAATTATCTGACTGAACACTTTTTAATATGCTGAAATCAGGCCCGTGTTGTTTATGAGCCCCTTATGGCTGCGCCTCCGTGGATTCTGCTGCTTCCCCATGCGGATGGGGATGGTGGGGCTGGGGGCTGGCCCATGCTGGCCTTACCAGTGAAACTTTCCTTGACTGGACATTCAGTCTTGCCTCTCATTAATGCCACATTCCTCTTCTCCATATGCCATTTTTTCCCTTGGCTGTTCACCAGCCCTGAATGCCAGAGGTTACAGGAACGGAAAAAACACTTACTTCCTAATTAAAGAGTCATTTGGCAATATGTGCTGTAATTTCACTGCCTTGGTTCTTTCTTTTATGTGCTGCTTGGCTGGCAATGACTTTTGCTAAATAAAATCTCAACAAAGGAATGAAAACCCTGTTAAAATAAAACATTGATTTGTGACCTTTATACTAAAAAGATCCCCTTTCTTTCCAGCTTTGTTATTATAAAAGTATGCACTGTGAAAGGTTAAGAGATTGGAAATAGACACCTTGAATAGAGCTCTGCAGAGTAATACCTTAGGACATGCCAGCGAGGATCAGGCAGTATTGACTGCAGTCCAGGTGCAGAGTTTCTCACAATGCCTCAGCATCTTGGTAAATAGGTCTGTCTAAAGCACTCTGCTGACATTGCCAGCCTGGGGCTCCAGCCGTCACTTCAGAAGCATGAGGAAGCCAAAACCTCAGGAAAATAAGTTTCTGAGCTACATTATTTCCATCAGTGTGTACGTGTTTAAGTCCTAGTGACATAGGTATGAAAACAATGAGCATAGCCGAGCTGGTAGCTGACACATAACAATTCTTCCTCCCCATAAAAATTAGCAATAACAGCACCAGCCACCCCAATCCTCATGTGCAAAATTGCTCTTACACCATTGCAATGGCATTTTGAGAAAGTGCATTGGAACAAGTTTGACCAGCTGAATATGTGAAAGGCCACTGACTTTGTGAATGTTGGCTTAACGATACTACATTCCCCAGTACAATTACCTCCCAAAAGTAGTGATTCTGTGCTTGAACTGGTACAAAAGACCTGTAGACGTTTATTGATTTTTGAGACTCAGCAATTACACAAAGCAAGCACCACGTGGCCAGGTCTTCAGGCTAACACAGATATGTATAGATATGTTATATGCAGGCTAACACACGCACACTGCCCAGGAAACTAGCACAGAGTCCTAATTTCTGACTTTGTTTCTTGGACTAAGTGCCCACAGAGGACTCCCAGGTATTTCAGCTCTCTGATGAGCTGCTGTGGTTTTGCACACAGTGCCAGCATTCCAGATTTCCATTTTGCACCAATTTTTACATGGCTTTCGAAGCCTAATTGCCTTTTCCAATGTTTTTTCAGATGGTCTCACTTTTCTCGTCATAACTCACAAAAGCCACAAGAGATGCATGGGAGCACAGCTGCTGTGAGCCAGCTCAAATACAAAGCACCCATCACTTAAATAACTAGTTACAGTTGCACATTTGTAGGCAAATCTTTCAGTGTTTTACCTGAGATAACAGGCCAGGATGTTATTTGTACATTTCATTTTTATGTTCTTACAAAACCTTTGCCATCAATCTGTGTGTAGTCCAGATCTCTCCTGTTATCTTCTATCACCTTTCTGCTCATTTTTCTTTCCATCTCTGTGTCCTGTAGGTCAGTGTAATCAATTTAAATGTGATACTTTATCTCCTGCCCAGAAGTCTGGATTTTGCTTTCTTTTCAAGGATTTGTACACTTCACATTAAAGTCAACTATTATTTCAAAAGTATACAACAAATAAAGGCTATTATATCACTATCTCAAGTCAAAAACCACTATGACCCAGCTTTGTATCCATTTTCTTTAGTTATACATATACCATGTTTCTTCACTTAAATGAAAAATATTTTTACATAAGGGGCAATGAGGAAAAAAAAACAACTTTTGCTATTTAGACCATTGTACATTGCTTCCTTGTACAAAGGATTTTTAATATTGAAGCAATAATTTCAAAGCAAATTGGGCGAGTGGGGGTCACCAATTCTCTTTCAGAGGCACTGCTCCCCAGGAGGGGGGCAGCAAGTTTTATTGCGCTGTCTCTGGTTAAGCGTTGTGTAAATTATGTGATAAAAACAGATGGTACTACTCTTCCTAGATATGGTTGAAAAAATTGGACTTGCTTAGAACAGTCCCTAGGGCCATTTCTAGGAGCATTCCTCTAGAAGGAGAAACAATTATTTTACTTTTGGCTGCTATTTTCTCCTGCTGAGGGAATACATGTACAGTAATGATGAACTCTGTGAAGGGTGAAATGAACGTTGCTGTTTCAGTATCTTCGGTGCTGAAGAGTTTTAGCTCCCCTGGACCCAGCAGGACTTTGCTAGCTGCAATCACACACTGCCTTGAGTTTGCTTAAAAGCAACGCTTTGCACTGTCTCCTGGCTGGAATCAATGGGGGCAAAGAGCCAGGCAGCAGCAAAACCCTTCCCAGCAGGGCACACCAAACACCTTGCTTCACACACCCTCAGGCCACGCTCACCGTTTCTTTTCTAGCCTACGTCAGTATTACTGGTGCATATAAGTCTACAGGGTTCAAAGAAGATCAGCCAGCACTTCAAACACCTCAGCCACCCTGCGTGAGGCAGGAAATTGAGTCTGCCTTTCAGATCTCAAGTTTTTTCCACTTGTTTATGGGAAGACACAAACCAAGGAAAAGCTGTCTGAACACGGTCAGCACACTGCTGAGCTCAGCTGTGTACCATCTTCTACACAACTAACCTTTACAGCTCAGCTTAGCACCACTCAGGCTTTGCTCATCTGCTTGTTTTCCAGCCCATGTTATTCTTCAAAAAGAGGATGTCTAAATTAAATAATATTTTCAAGTGACTTACCACAGTGCTAAAAACACACATATCACAAAGGCTAGCTCACTGTGGTCGTTAGAAGCACATTTTATAAAACAACAAATATCTCAGCTATGTACTGCCTACAATTTCTGGAAATCTTCCATCCAGTCAGAAGCCCTCTTCAAACTTCATTTATCCCAATACACAATGACTTGTTCACCCTTTTCCAAGCCAGTCCTTAAACTTATACTCAAATGACTCATGAAAACCCAAGCTTTCTATTTGCACATAGTTAAATCTCTTCCTTAGCTGTACAAACACTGACACTCTACCCATTTTCATCTTTTCTCTGGCTCTTGGTTTGCAGTCAACACCCTTGGGTACCAATGCTGTTCACGTACTCCTCTTTTACAGGTGCTTTCAATCCCATTAAAAAGCTCCACATAACAGCTCATCCCTCTTCATCTGTTTTTCATGAAGCTAGGCTAGGAAAGGAGGATAGCACTATATACAATCTACCCCATACTTCTAAATAATCTTCCAAAAAATGTGTAAAATAACTATCATTGACACCAACAGTTTCTTACTTTGCTTAGAGGCAATCACACTATTCGGTAATCTGTGTGGAATAACTTGGCACTTCTCTTTCAATGTGTACATCTCATCAGAAAAGTTTCCTTCAATGTATTTGACTAACACAAGGCTGTTCACTTACTCAGCATAAGCACACCAATTCTTCATTTAAATCATAATTTCAACTGAATTGGACCCCATGGAGATCATCTAGTCCAAACCCTGCCCAGAGCAGCCCCACTGCAGTAAAATGAGGTTTCTCAAATCAGGTAGCATGGCCTTAGCATGGCCATAGCCTCTCCATGCAGAGACTGACAACGCCAAGACCTTCTGCAGTTGACCTGTACCTTATTCCATATGTGATACTGCCTTCATTATCCCATACAAAGGGCATGCTGGTACAGAAGGACATACCCACTGCAATGCTTTTTATCTGCTTTAGCACCACCAAGATCTGAGGTATGATCCTACAGCACCTGTTGGAATTTTTGCTCTTTGTTCTGGATTCCTGGTGTTCTCAGTTTGCCATAAATCTTACTGCATGATAAATATATGTATTAATTAGCTCCATGAAATTAACTTAAGACAATACGGTAAAACTTCTTTGGAAATCTGTTTTTCTTTGTCTTTCTCTTATGGCTTATCATGCTTTCCACAAATAGAGCAGCTTCTCTAGGGCATATACATTTTCATTCAAATGCAATTAATTCTGATCAGGTCTGCACAGATTAACGTGCTCTTGGGTGCTGATTAGATAGAAGAGTAATCTGTTTTGAATTAAATGTTCAGATTACATTACGCTATTTCATGCCGTTCATCACATTAGGAAATGAAAAGCGTTGCTTTACAAGAAACAGAATCACTGAATGAAACACTTCAAGTCTATCTGAGATGCTGCTAGGACAATCTACCATCTCAGTGATTATTCAATTTAATTTTTTGCCTCTATTCCTTCCACTGAGATAGAAGTCACGGCAGTTAATGAAGATAAAGCTAAACTAACTTGAAAAAGAGATAGACAGTTCCCCAAAGCCATTGAAATGAAAGACATAACGTTGTAATGCTTTAAAATATCTTTGTTTTCTTATTATCCTTGAAAGCTGCAGTCACAGCCCCAGGATTTGCTGCGCTACCTTTATCAAGCACTGGGTACGCTGCAGCTCTGTGCCATGCTGACTCCAGGCAGCAGGGATGGGGAGCAACAAACCTCAGCTGAAGACCCAGCCTGATCCCATTGCCCCAAACAAAGCCAGAAAGTGCTTTGTGTTGCACCACAGCACACCACGGATGTTTCCTTCCCAAATGGGTCTCTAATAACCCACCTAAACTTTTGTCATACTTGCCACCATCTCGACTCGCAGCAAAACAAATTCCTTCTGAGCTCATAGCCCTCGGTTAGGCTCTCAATGATTTAATTAAAAGGGAAAAGTTTCCTTCTGCAGCCAGAAGGCAGCCAGAAATATTGGACAGTTAGCAAGAAGAGGAAAACAGCTCAAGGATATTGTTAAAAACATCTGGGTAAGAGAAAAACGCAAATAATTTAACAAAGTTGTGCTAAAAGGAGACCAGGCCAAATACTGGCATTTAAACTAGGTCTAGACCTGAAATTACTTGCCTTAAGTTTAACCTGTGCTGTGGAGGCTCTTTTTGTCTCACTGGTCAAGCTACAGCTGGAAGCACCAATTCCAAATTACTAACAGAATTTTCAGCATCCTTGTATACAAAAGGTGCATTATTCTCAGGAAAAAAAGAGACCATTCTTCTGGGATCCAAACCCAGGTTTTTGGGCTTACACATCCAAAACCTCAAGCACTTATCAGGAGCACACAGAACCACCTGAAGCTTGTCTGCCTCTCACAGGGAGGTAAACAAGATTTAACTATTAAATCCCAGAGTTCACCTTCTGCTTTTATCCCACCTACTACTCAAGGGGAAAAATTGAGTTTGGAGCTCTCATGAAGAATGCCACAGTGACAGCAAAAGAAAAGTGTCCTGGGCCAAGAGCAACCACTGAAGCACCTCTCTGAGCCACTCACACATTTGACAGTCAAGTAGAGGCATGTTCTCCTCATCAGCTAAAGGAATAAACACCATGTTTTGCCCAATAATGTTGGCTATGTTTGTTCAACCAAACCCATAACATCTATTATGGCTGTAGCATACTCATTACTCTTCCTGAATGCTGAAAAGCATAGAGGAAAATCTGGTTTTAACCCTCTAATACACAAACGATGGCAACAGCCTAATGCAGTGATTCCACCAAGCTAATTTCCAAAAAGCAGAAAGGGCTGAGATGTTTCTGTAATTCAGGAGACAAAATGACCACTAGACAGATGCTCACTGGAAGATAACTTTTTTTCTTAAATGCCAGGTTAAATAATCCTTTAAAACCCTCGTGAATCAGAAGCATGCAGGTGGGTTATAATGGTCCAAGGCAGCAGTTAGATCTTTAGCTTCTTTAAAAATAAATAAAAAGTATCTTTCTTCTCCATGGATACAGGCTATGTGGTTTGTGTCCTCAGGTTTCTAAGCCTTAAGTGGGAGAAGATTGCCTTTCCTTAACCCATACATAGAGATAATTAACCAAAGACATTCAGCCATCCTTTGTCATTCAGGATAATTAACTTAGCTGGCACATAATCCGTTTGCACAGGGAGGTTTCCTTTTTTGTTTTTATTGTTTTATGTCTTTTTTAAAGAGATCATCCATTTTTCCTTGATTTAAAGCATAAGGATATCATCTGCTTACCAGCAGTCATCAGAACTGACAGTCAGCAGCTCAGCAGCACCTGAGTCAGCTCCCTCAGTACCCGAGGTCGTACCTCCCAGGCTGACAGATTTACAAACCACTGCCCCTCAGAGCCTTCCTCCTCTCCCTCAGCCATCTCAACCTCAGCCAGCTTGAAAACTCCACTCATTGTTCTTACTAAAGGCAGAAAATGTATGAGCCAAGCACATCAGCCTCCCTTTGATATAATTACTCTCATTTGTAGTGGAAATCTACCAACTCTCCCGTGTTTCTTTTCGTCCTAGAAACCTTTCCTAGACCTCTACAGTTTTGCTTCTGTCTATCACAGTTGTGCATTGCATCCTATTTCCTCTTGGTAAAGGTTTACTTGCATGCTTTCTTTCAACATTCTGTTCTCAGTCTCCTCTGAGACGCTGTCGTCAACCTTATGATACATGGTCTTAATTTTGAAAAACATTTCCTGCTATTTTCTGCCTGTAGAGCCAGCCAGCAGCACAAACACACACAAAATGCTGCGACTCATCCAGGCTATGGGAGCCAGACACGGAGAATTGGAGGAATTGCATACAACCGCCATAAATTCAGGACAAAGTAAAGCACGGGACCATCTCCAGAAGCACTGGAGATATGCCAGTCCTTGGTGGAATCTGTTGGTTTTTCTCTCCTCAAACACAGCTATTGCTCTTTGCCCACATTTTGTTGCTAGGCACCTATACCACACTTGCCTTCAGAGGTCACATTAGGCTTAGTCACATTGTATAGGCTGGACACCAAAATGCATTTCTCCTACAAATCAGGACTTTCCAGGGATCAGTCTCCATGGAGATACCTGAAACTGATTATTTTTTTGCTAGCGGGAACTCAGAGAGCAGGCTGGTTGGCAAGGAGGAGCAATGGGTGAGGATCTGGCCAAAACTGAATGAGGTTTCAGAGCTTCGGCAGCCCTCGCCCCCAAACCCCCACACAGCCCCATTCCCCTGGGAGACTCCCAAGGACAGCAGCGCACAGCACCGGTGCACGGCACCTTAGAGACCCTCCAGCCCTGGGCTGCCTTTCTGCTCAGCACTGACCCCAAGGGTGCCCAGATTATTCTTCATCCCTTTTCCCAGCTCAGGATCAGCTGAGTTCAGTTTTGAGAACTCGCTCAGTATCTCCTTTAAAACCTGACTCTTAGCATGGACTGAAAGTTATTCAAGTATTTCAGGAAGCATCTTACAGGATTTTTACATGTACAAATCAAAATCACATTAAGTGTGAATAGCTACTAAAAGCAAAGAGTGTAGTACTTGCAAACAGGAAAATTCTGATACCTCCACCTTCAAGAGCCTAAATGTGTTCAGAAAGTTGTGCACTGGGTGCTGAGCACAGGCCTGAGGAGTAGACATTACAGATACAACCCGACATCGTTTCAGAAATGTCACTCTGAACGCTTCCTAGGCCAACACTGTATCACCACTCCTTTGAATATTCTGGATAGAATTTTCCCCAAATGCCTGGCAGTACATAACCCTAACTGCTGCAGTGCTGATGCACGCTTCTGTTGAGCCACCAGATGCTCTTTCAGTTATCTGGACTCCCAGAGCCCACAGGTGCCTGCACCCTGGGCAGGAGGCACTGCTGGGTGCCTGACACTGACTCTGATGCTTGAAAGTTGGTACCTACTTGAACTCTTTCCAGGTTCTTTTTAAGTCCTAATGATGTAAATGCAACATAAACCATCTCTGTCTGTACAGCAGCTCTTGCTTATGCTTGGTTTTTGTGGTTATAACTTACAATGCTTTTAGTGTACTCATTCCTATTTGCAGCTCAGAGAATGCATCGAGAAGCCTCTTGTTTGCTGGTGCGGAACCTGTCTTTTATGTTCTGAGAAAAACACTCAAAGTTGGATATTTTTTTAATGTCATTTTTATGCAGTACTTGACAACGGCAACAAAAACTGAACGCTGAAGAATTACACTTTTAAAGAGGAGTTTCTATCAAGCAGCTATTCTTGTCCCAATGTAATATCTCATTTTCCCAGCAGTTGATTAAAATCCATTCTGTTCCACTGGGATACACCCAATGACACTCCCCTGATACAGACGCATACAGAAGAGATAAAAGAAAATCATATATCATTGGCAATGCTTAGAACGTTGTTAAAAGCATATATTCAGCACCTACTTATCTTTTATGTATACAGATATCTGTGGTGACAAATAGCCTATTATGGAACGTGATTGACAGAAAATAGGAAGTAGAAACTGGAACAGAATACTGAATAACCCAATGATCATTTATTGGTCATATTTTATATTGTTCCTCTAGTTTTATGCACTTTCAGATTACCCACAGGAGAACGACAGCAAGGAAAGAAAATAGCACTGTTTGTTTGTGGTCCCAGCTAAGAACTGGAGTCAGTTATGGATTTCTTCAGTACTTAAGGCAATAAGTGGTGGGTCTCAGGTTTACATCTGTATAAGGCGGGTGTCATCAGCATCTCTACATACATCTCCAGGAGCACTAGGAGGCTCTGACGCTACAGGGCCTGCCAGAAGAGACTGCGAGGACTGTGTGTTAACAGAGACCTGGCCCATGCTGCCACGAGACACCTAGAGGAGGGGGAAGAGACGACAACATCTTAATGTCCTGAGCCCTTTGTACATCCCTACTGCATCTCCCAAAGGGACAGCAAGAGGAGGCACAGTGAAGAAACAGGCCATGAAACAAGGAAGGGTGAGTGAATAAATGTTTTTTTCCATTCACTTGCCATTGGCTCATCTTACCCAAATTGTACACATCAGTCACATCCTAACATTTGAAATTCTGCTTGTTACAGATTTACAAGGTTAAACTCAACTTTCTCTTCATTTGTATAGGGGTACTGTGCCTTCTCTTAAACCACACAAGAAGTGCACTTACCTAGGCGGGGTAGTCAGCATTCAGCAAACCCACTTGGATAGGCAGATGTGAGACTGGGAAAAAAAAGCTTATGGATGAAGCTGGTTTTAGAAGTCCAGTGCAGCACTAAAATGAAGTGCACAGACACTGAATGACTGCAGCCTTGAAGCAAAACTTAATTCGACTCCAATGCCTTTGTTTCTACAACTCAAAAAAAAAAAAAAAAGCACATTTCAAGATCCCTAGCAGTTGTATATTGCCATTCATAAAACCAGAGTTGACCTTGCTTGTGCATCAGCACTGATGAGCCCAACTGGGACAGGAGTTGTCAGGACACCTCACAGCCTGACGGCCGCATTCGTACATCAGAGCCTTATCTCTGCTTTTCTCAAGGACACTTCTGCACAACACTTTCAATAAAATGCTCACCACTGAGAGCAAGAAAATCTTTGAGCTCCTTCTTGGATTTCTATTTCCTTTCTCATCTGAGAAGCTTCTCACTCATTTTAATTGAAATGCAAACCTCGGTGAAATCTCTGGGAATTCTGACATTGGTTGCAAAAGATCCAAATGTAATAATTTAATGACAGCCTGCAAAAACACTGAAGGTTTGGCATCTGAAATTCATTCACAGACAATCTCAAACAGTGCTGGGCTAAAGTTATCGTTTGACTTGGAATCTTAGTGTGTGTCTACTGAACTATTTCGCAGAAAATTTTCAGCAGTTACTGTCCCAAATATGTTATAACTGTATGCACAGTTATATACAGAATCATGAAGCAGAAAATTGAAAAACCCCTGTTAGATAGATCCGTGCTCCACAGTCCTGGTGAATTAACTAAGGCTTTAGTGGTCATACAGACAATCAGGTCTTTTATGGTTTCATTTGACAGTATAATAGAAAAAATACATAGGCTTTAAAAACAGTATTTTCAGAGCACCTGTGCTTACTAACTCTTTAAGCTCCAAGGGTTACTTTTGTTCTAAGTACTTTTCATCTTCCCATCCATTTTCTTCATATACTTAAGACAACCACATAAACCTTTCTCCTTAGACAGAGAAATCTGTAATTACCCAACTGAGATTTTTTTTTTTTTTTTCCATGAGCATCAGCTATCCCCTGCTGCTAAAGATGGGATACTGGTCACATACTGCTGACCTAATCCAAAATCACTGTTCCTACAACCCAGCAGGTAATAATTCTTTTCATCCACTTCATTCATTTCTCCTAATCAATCATCGATTCAAGAAAGCTCCTTGCATTCTTTTGTATCTATCATTTAGATGGGCAAGCAATACATATTTAGCTCCATTAATATTTCTTCACACATCAAGTCATCAATCTCTCTGGTCCCTTAACAATTTTTGTTGCTCTTCTGTGAATACCTTCTGTCTTTCCCAAATCCTTCCAGCACTGGAAGTGCTCACCTGAGAACGCAGCATTTTAGCTGAGCTCTCACAAAAGTACAACAATTAAAAATGAACTCTTCCTTGTATTTATTAATTTATTTACTTACCAGGCACTCCTAAAGCAAGTTTTTTATTCCAAATATTCAATCTGCAGTGGCAATGCAGACAGAACTTTGAAATTCACTCAGTTTGCTTTGGGAGATTTTTAGACACTGTTTTCTGTCATTTTGATCTCAGTTCATTTCTAAACGCCTGAACAAAGCAAATCTCTCGTGCAACACCGGCCACAAGTTGGCTTGGGTTTATGTGAAGCACTGAAGAACATGTTTAGAGGGAAACACTGCAACTCACCTCGCTCTTCTTGATGCTCCTGAACCTTTCTTCTTTCCAAACACGGAAAGATGGAGACAAAGAGTTTTGAGAAAAAGGTCATTCCTAAATGGGTGGCAAGGGAAGCTGGGTGCATGCATGTGGGTTAGCTGCTTTTCAAGCCAAGTAAACATCATTAACCTGTGCGTGTCCAACTTGTGCTAGCATAAAATGAGGTTTATGAACCAATACTTTGAACCCTGTGTTCATTTAAAGCTTTTAAAAGTTACTTTATCCATTCCGCTCACTAGCTTTTCTGATTTATTACAAAAAGGTGGAAGGTCTTTCCTCCCATTACCAATTACCTGAGCCATTCAGTTCTCTTTGATGTATCTTTGCATGAATAAGTTTATTTCCAGACTTCCGGGTCCCTACTTCTTTAACTTAAAATATTTGTCAAACAAGAGCAATTTTCTACTTATGCAGAGGCTAGCTAATTAGTATGGCAGCCTGTCATTCTGTCACATTGCCTTGACAAACAATATAGCAGATTAAAGAGTTGCTAATTGGCCGGTACTGTTAGAAGTAATTTCATAGTGCTAATGTACCAAGAAAACATTAAAAAGTTGCTTTGATCAGACTATGGAAAAATTAAACAAAATGAGCTTGACAGTTTTGCAAAATTAAGAGCATTGTCCCATAGAAGAAATCCTACATGCAGGTTGCACGTCGTGATGTGGGATTAAGGAGCACTACTGCTACCTACATTGCAAAGATAATCCTGCCAACAGAGGAAAGGTCCCCAGGTTTCATCCTTGGATGTGAATGCCATTAAAACAAAATAGTGCGAAAAAAACACAGAAATCATTAAAGCCCGAAGAATGAATATATTTAAGACTATAGATACACAAGTTTCTTATAGGAGTGGAAAGATGTAATGAGTAGCAAAGTACTCTATTTCATCATGAAAACCTGTGACCAAAAAAAATCACAAATGAAAGCCCCAAATCAACCTGAACTGCAACCAATCTCTCTTCAGCCACTGAAGAAGAGTTAGAGAAGATTGCAGATAGGATATAGCATGCCTTTCAGTTACAATCAATTAAGCAGGAGAAGACAAGATAATAAGGGTAATTAACAACATTTGGACTAGGCTAGGATTATAAAAATTACCAGCAATAATTTTGTTACTTTCAGTTAATGTACCCTTGGATGGATTCTAAATGGATGGGTAGAGGTAAGGTCAGCGATCAGTGTTACATTTCCATACTTGTCAAGCCAATGAGAAAGAAATAAAACTTAAGTAGCAGGAAAGACATTAGCCAACTCTTCTGAAAAATAACAGAGCACTCACTTTTTCTCAGGGGAGAAAATGAAACAGATAAACATTTAGAGACATTCAAATGGTATTCACAGCATTGTAAATATTGAGATACGGAAGTTTACATGAGCTTAAATTCTCCTTTTCATTGCCAAGACCTTGCTAAGTCTTCATATTTCTTAAAAAGTCTGTAAGAGATAGAAAACAATCGCACTTGGGAAGACAATGTCTCCTACCACATCTTGATCAGTTCACTGAACGAGACAGAGCTGCTCTAACTTCTTTTGCCTCAGTTTTCCTGGGTCCTGTGTGGGAAACAAGAAGGAAAAATCAAACAATCTTCATGCAATCCCCTTGATAATCATAGCACAGATCATAAGACAGTGCATACTGTCTCCCAGAAACTGAAAAACAGAAAACTAGTCCTTTAGACTAGTTAGGAATGCCCAGGTATGTGTCTACCACCCTGTGCAAGAGTACTTTTTATTACAGAAACAAGTTATGACAAAAAGAGCAAGTGAGCATAGAATTTGGAAAGCCAGTGGGGTTACCAAACCCAACGGGAAATCCAACCAGTACCAGCTATTGCCGGGAACAATGCGTAGGAGGTAATTTTTGTCAACAGAAAAAAAAATGTAAATGTTGAAAGTCAAACAAAAGGCAAAGAGAAAAGGACAGAAGATTCTTTTCTGGCTTTCTGCTTCAGGCTCTGTCCTTTAGGAGCCAACCATGCAGTCCATATCAAAGGAGGAGCTGGCAGTTGCCTGGAGAATGGCAGACCCAGAGCCCACCTGCTCAGCACAGCAAGACTCACTCTGCATTTTTGGATAGTCAGCAGCAGATAGGGCTTTTTGGCAAAGCAAAAGGCAAAATTAAGAAGACGTCTGCTAGCAATATGCTGCTCTTTAGCAGCCTCCACTTGAGTTCAAGACGCTGCTTTTTTTCACCCCCCTCAAAAGCCCTGAATCCTCTTATGGGGGGCTCCTGAAAGAAATAAATGTTTCTGTATTTGGAGGGATTCATATGTACCATCTGCTGTTCTACAATTTTCTTGCATTACACTGGATGTGTTTAACACATTAATCATTGACATGCCATTGTTACTCATTACAGTAACTGATGTTGTCTAAACTGATGAGCAAGAAAAAGAATATATTAAATGAATTGCAGCTAGGAAGGAAAGCTACTGACTTCTCCTTAGCTCCTTCCCAATTTAAAACACTAATTGAAATCAGTCTACTCCTTGCATCAACAAATGAAGGATAATTATGTTGTTCTTTCAACCTTGTGTTCAGAGATTGCATTGATCTTCACTATATTAATAAGTCAAATTATTCCTTCATTTCTGCTTGCTTTATAAGTAGGAAATGATGCAGGAAAGAAGCAGGATGTTGTTCATGAACGCATCCACTTTTCTTCTCTTTCTTGTTTATCATTAGTGGTTATACTTCATCTGCTGCTTATCAACATTAGTTCTTAAATGATCTGATGCAGGCTAACAGAATTATTTTGACCATAAATGTAGCTTTTTAAAACAAAAACAAAAAAAAACAGGAATGGCAGCAGAATTTTTCCAGGTTCCTAGAGCATAAGCAGTTAATATCTGTAGGCTGCGAGGCGCAGATTCATCTGCTTCTCTGCTGTTGAGACCTCTTGCAGGGCAGCTGGTGCTGCAGGTCAAGGTGGCAGTGAGTCCTTTGGAGAGGCACCAGAGGAGAGCAACAAGACCAGATAGGGATGGGAAAAGGGATGGGAGAACCTGGAGGAGCAGGTGTCTCAGAAGCTTTCAAGGTAAAGTGGGCACTTCCAGGATACTTAAAAGACACTTGCTGAAAACCAGCTGCCAGCAAATGAATTTCTGTTGGCAAACAGTTTTGGACTTGATGCCCACGTTACCTAAGTCAGTCCTTCAATCTGCACAGATCTAGAGAAGTAAACAAACTTCGGTGCATTCTCATGCAGCTATTTTGGATGCAGCATCAGAATAATTCTTGAGGAAAAGAGCTATTTGATTTTCCTAGTAATTGAGTTTTGATGCAAAACAAGTATCCGCATAAAATCCTTGTTCTTTTCAGCAAATGGAAGAGTTACTTTCAAAACTGCAATATTTTAGAAACATAAGCACTAACAAAAAAACAATTAGTCCAACAGCACATGACTCCTATCCAAAAAAAAGTTTTATTTTATGCATAATTTAATTTCTATTATGTTCAATTCTAGCTCTTGCAATGCCTAAATAACAAGGAAAAAAGTGAAAAAACTGAAGGAGAACAAAACAGTTTTCTTAAGTATGCTGTCTCTGGATAGTATAACATAATATGCAGACTGCAGTAAATTTAACCTCTTATTAATATGAAGAAGAAAAATGAGAACAGTGTAGCAGTGTTGTTAATGGGCATTCATTTAGCACAGATTGCAATTACAATCTATGCAGCAGCTCAGAGCTGTTCTACTGAGCTATGAACGGAGTTTATGTTGCAATTCACAATTTGAAGAGTTTAGAACAAGAATGAAAATTACACTTCTTGTTGAATGACTAACATAACAATTTCAAGACATATTAAGCATTAAATAACTAATCTGGTAAAATGTTTCATTATTCAAGTCTCATTTGAACTCTTAAGGGCTTGGCAAATTGCACTCTGAGACAAAGTTGGTTGGATCAGGCAAAGGTCTAACCAAGTCATGAGACCAAGGCAAACTCTTCATCCACTAGTTGTTTATCACTGTCATTTTTTCCTAGTCAATTAATTAACTATGGTTATTTTTTTAGTTTGTTACACTGAGTATTTCTCCAAAATTTCACCAAACACAAATCAGCTTTGTTTTAAGAAGCAGCAAATGATAAAACTTCATTTTATAGATGTTGTATTAGATGGGGTCAATCGCAACACATTGAGCAATGGACGTAGCCAAACCTTTTGCTTCTTAATCCACTTCCCTATTTCCTACTTAGAGACACTTTCAAACTTCTAATTAATCAAAACTAATACAGACCATTCTTGTTGGGTTCACACCTAACATGTAGAAATGGCTCAGAGTATGGGGCAAGCCACCAGCTCAGCTGCCATGGAGCACTAGGATGATCATCACCTCTGTATTGACTGACTCAGTGTCAGGGAAGGCTGCCTTTTCATCCTACCAAAAAGCACAGAGAAAAAAAGCAAACTCCAATGAAAAAGTTTACCCTCACTAATTCAAAGGAAAAAGGAGGGTGCTGCATCACAGCTTGGCTTCCACCAGCATGCTTGACCTTGTAGGCTACAAAATAAAAAATCCTTGTAGCTGTGTTGGTAAATAAACTGATTCAGGCTGACACATTGGTGATGGAAGAAGTGATATACATAGAACATCAAGCTGTCATTTCTACAAAATGATTTTTTTTTAAACTAGCGGCACTTCACAAAGTGCCTTAAAACACAGCAATCTTTCAGACAATTTTCTTATGTTATAACATCAAAAACAAAAGGGAATGAAGGGTGTATTCAAGCGCTGGAGGACAAAAAAAGGGCGTTTCGAAAACCTTCAGTACTGTAATTACAAACGGGACAGTTGCTATCCGTGTAACTTTGAAAACAAATATTTGGTGCACCCTGAAATTTATTATAAGCTTCATGCAAGTTTTCTGAATTGAAGTATCCCTACTTCCATCACTTCAAGCTTCAGTTATATCCAAGCTGTATTCATTTTAAGCAACTGTTAAAGCAAAATAGGATATAATCAGTAAGTGCTTGTTGATACTTGAGCCTTGCAAGACAGTAACCATTCTTGTTCAAACTACCACTTCTCCTGTGACTAGAGGTTTCAGTGACAATCATGAACCTGGTATTCTCGACGCAGTAGGAACGCTCTGAAAAGTGGTTTTCTCATGCAAATTATGTAGCCATAAACACCTACATACCATTCACCCCAAGGGAGCACAGACACTTCTGGATACCACAAGCAACAACGTCACGTTGCCCAGGTATGGGATTGCATGTCTGTTTGGTTCTGCTGATCCACACCTCTCATAAGGGATTATAGTGCCCAGCTCGCAGGCAAATCTCAATGCCTGTTTGCAAACAATTAATTCATTAAACTCCTATGAAAATTTAGGAAGAAGAGCAAAACTTTGTCGTTATTTCACCTTTAATACAGAATATATTTCTTTACTGAAAGTATCAGTTTTACTAACACAGTTAATTATTGTTAATATGACCGGGATTTATCATCTATGAGTAGTATTGCTGCACTACTTTGAAAATTTATGCTTATGTCTATCTGTTGTGCTTTGAAAATCATCATCATTTTACAATTGACAGGCAGGGTATTAAACAAACTTCATCTTTTAAAGCTAATATTTTATGAAAGAGCTAGAGAAAAGACTCTCCCAGAAGATAACAGTCAGAATTATTTAAACCCAAAGCCCAAGGAACCACATAGTGCACTAACTGAAATAACTCTGAAATAACTCAGCAGCAGCCTAGGGGAAGCTCTTGGGAGGGCAAAGGAGGGCATTTGGGGCTGGGTGGGCAGCTCAGACAGCTGTGTGTGGCACAGAGAGCACAGCCCTATGGCATGTGCATCACTCCCTGCGCAGGAGGGGATTCACGTTCAATCACTGCAACCACAGCAGAGGTGTATGGTGGCAATAATTTTTCTTGAACTTTTTATGTGATGGGGCAGGCAGCAATGACATTTCATTCTGAAGCTGAAAGCTGGGTTCCCCATGAGGTTAACAGAAATTAGCTGCTGATGGGTATTCCCTACATGAAAACTATTATTTTAATTGACTGAATGAAATTTATGAGGCAAAAACAGAGATGCTTCATTTTTGTCTTTTCTCTCTTCCATCTCTGACTACAGTCCAAAGGCTGGAAAGCTCCCAGAGCAACGCAGCACAACAGAAGAGCTCATGGACAAGACCATCAGAAGTGGATTTGGAGTTGATTATCAGCAGGAGCAATTTTCTCCTGGAGGCTGTAACACCGCAGATCCAGACTTTCATCCTTCAGCAAGGTACTGGCTCACAGAATATAGAACAGCAGCTGCATAAACCATAACAGCAAGGAAAGCAGCCACAGCATTTCTGAGAAGAAAAAAAATAGCAATAGCATGTATTTTACAGAGGCATGGGCTGTCTTGCTCCCCGTGTTACAGGCCATTTAGATATTCTTTCAGAGCCAAAGTACCTGCTGCTACAAAACTCTTACTGCATTGCATTTCTTCTTTTGCAGTGTAATATCCACTACCATAGCTTTATGTTTGTCTATAATGTGAGAGCTTATCCAGAGGAAAATAAGATGGAGCTGGGCCAAATGTTACATCGTCTGTTTCAAAGGCAGAATACAGCAGCATGCAAAGCCACTGTCTGCTGCTTCTCTCATCCACCACTGAACAATAATGACAGGGAAGGACCTTCAACAGGAGCCAGTACCAAAGAAGAAAGGACCCAAGGTGAACTGGTCCAATTACAGACAACAAGAAATTTAACTTGATAAAACTTCTCATACATCCATCTTAGAGCCGCACACAGATACAATGATTAAAATTCTGCATAGCTCCTACGTGAACCAAAAATAGTTTTTTCAAAACAATTAGCTCAAGCAGAAGGAGCTTTTTCCAGCTTTGGTGTACAAATGAGCCATCATGGACTGTAAGCACTGTAGGAAAGAGCCTGCACGAACTTGCCTTCTGTTCTGAGACTGCAGTAGTCAACATCTACATTCACATTTCAATGAAAAAGGAAGATGTATCGAAGTGAGTCTGCTATTAAAGTCTCTCTTCTCACTGGCAATCAGACTGACACCAGCAGTGAAGAGTTCATAATCATCATGACTACTACGAATATTTATCGCTTGTTCTCAAACTGGTTACTTCTGAAAAATGCTCCTTGAGAGTGCCCACAGAAAATAATTATGCTGAAGAAAAGACTGAAAGAACATTCTAGAATGCATTAATTCACTTTGTACTGCAGCTGCTGTAAAGTAACCGCGTTCTGTGTTAAGCTTACTTTATTTTACCTGGTGGAGCAAGTACTGCAAATTAAAAATGAATCTCTTTAAGAACAAGCCAAGCTCCTTTCAGGGGATGCGTGAAACAGCTGTCAAGGGAGACAGCAGGGTGAGATGCATTGAGCTCAGGTGAATGAGACCCCTCCATCCTCCCTGGCAGGTACTGAAATCCCCAGCAGCAAGGAGCAGCATCCTCCAGGAGATGCTGGGGAGTGCCCAGAGGGGTAACTGGGAGCATAACGAAGGCAAACAACAAGAACAGGTGCTCAGTCTCTGGTTTCTTAGCAATATCTGGATTCTGGATGACAGTCATCCAGAATTTGTTGGGAATACATCAACCCTGTTTGGAGAGCATTGCCATCTAGTTAACGACAACTCCGCTCACCCGGCTAACGTGGCTCCAGGAGCCTGAGAAGTAAGTTTTCTCTCTCAGACATCAGAATCATTTAACCCAGTGGCTCAACAACAAGAGAAGGCTTTCATTTATAAAATATGTGCACCCCAATGATCTGGAAAACAGGCAAAGGAAGAGAAGCATGCTCTGCAACCCTGCTCTGTGAGAAGAGGAACAGAACAAAAGCTATGCTGATTTTAGTCTTCAAATGGATTTCTGCTTTAGCTGAATGCTGCCTACCAAGGTGGATTTATCAGATCTGCGCAAGCCTGAACTACCAGGCAGCAGCAGGACTTTCCTATCAGCTTAACATCAGCAGGCTGCACAACCACTGCCAGACAGGCTGGGGAAGTCACGTCTGTTCAGAGAACACAATTCTGGTCTTTTAAATTGTTGGCTGCACTTTAGTAAAATCACTTCAAACTATTCATAAAGCCACATTTTTTTTTCCCCCATGAAAAGAAGCAATAGTCTTCTCTTTCTTGCTGTCCTTTCAAGAGACAGAAAATGCTAGCATGTCTTTGAAATGCTTCCAGGGCTGGAGCAGGAGGCCCACCTTCAGTAGTGTGTTGCACCAACGCCAGATCTCAGCTTACTTCCAGGTACTTGCAGATCAAAGCATTGCTTTGTGGCGTAAGCCCTCCATGTCTTGAAAGGTCCATACCCGATGGAATCTGCTAAGATTGAATTTGTCTTTGAATCATGAGTGCTCAGCTCAGTACCTGCCTGACCACACCGGATGCACCCTGAGATCTGACAGAGCCCAAGGGTGGACGTGGGCAGCCATGAACAACAAATCAGGGACCACAAGGGATAAGCTACTTCGATTATACAGTGACCATTTAGTTGCATCTATACGTTGTATATACATTAATAAATTCCTGATATTAATAGAACAATAATTCCAAAGCTACAGAAATGCTCTAACACGATATGAGGGAATTCAAGAGCTCCGGGCTGTGGTGTAAAGCAGCACTGAGTGCACCCCATCCGTTATCTGTGCTGCTGTGGAGGACTGCCCACATGTAGAGTGTTGTTTTTGCCCACTTGCTCAGAAATCTATTGCCACACAGGTATTCAAAAACTATCATATGGTCACAGCATGCAATATTAGAGACAGATTAGAAATCGTTTTGACCAGGAGGAGGAGGAGCAAGGTACCTCAGATGCTGATTCTAGGAAACCTCAGCTTTAACTTTTTTTTTTTTTTTTAATTAATAGTCATTTCTGTTGGATATTTAAGTGGACTGAAAACATTATTCAAATATTAACAAATCAGTAAGTGAATACCTCGAAACAGTAATATTTTAATAGATGAAGGCTATTAAAAACAATCCTTTAGGATGAACATGTTCATTCCAATTTACTTCCAACTGCTACTGGTTATTCCAGTCACAGCATCTAGTAATGTAGAAAGCACTAAAACGAGCAAAAACAAAATTTATATTCGCACTTTTTTTCCTAAGTTTTAGCAATCTGTCTTGTCTCTTTCTTCTACCAACGATTTTCTTGTTTCTTAATTCAAGATATTTGAGAACAACTATCAGACCATAATGAAAAATAAACTAATGACAAATCAAATAGATTTCAAGACATGTAGAAAGATGCTCCTAAAATGTCCAGAGGGGCTGCCTGGTCAGCGTCTCTTTCCTTTTTATCACAAGCAAGCAAGGAACAAAACCCTGTCATTATGATTCTTCACGCGGTGCATGCGTGTGTGTACGCTGCAGCTGAAGTCTCATCCACTGGCCCAAAGCAATCCTGGGTGTTACTGATACAGAGCAAGAAGTAATACACAGAATGGAAGACGAACTCGCAGAAAGCAACCAACTGCTCTCACAGACGGCCACCCCACAGGTTTTGCTTGCTCTACAGAACTGCCCAGAGGTGAGCTGGAGAGATGCTCTGCTGCATTGCTCCCTGCCAGCACCCACCTGCAGCATCTCCCTGCTCCCTGAACAAAAGCTGACATGGAAATGCATGAACACTGCTAGTTCTGCATGGAGCACTCTCAAGTCAACTCCTTAATTAACTCAGGTGAAGTCCCTCACTTCACTAAAACACTTGAGCAAAAGCCACCATGCATCTGTGGTTTATATTCTGCTGCTAAGGTAAGAAGAAAAAAGCATGAGAAAGCAAGCAGGCACAGAGCTTTGCAGACAGGGCAGGGAGAAGCAGCAGGGAGCCAAGGCCAACAGGCAGCAGACACCCAGCAAAGGCTCCTTGCAGAAAGGCTGCAGCAGGATTCTCACTGCTGGCAGTGTGCAGCCACTTCAGCTGCTGCAGGTTAGAGCCTGCTGCAAAGCCTTTGGGCACAGCTGAAGCAAAACAGCTGAAGCCCTGAGTACAGAAACCAACTGCATCAGGGCTCTTAGTAACTCTGGAGGCAGGGAAAGATGGAGAGAGAAGGGGAGAGAGGTGAGCATAGGCATTTGATTCTGGGGTTGGAAATGGGTGGTTTTCCTGCAGAGTGCCTTCCATTAGGACAGAACAGTGGACAGCTGGGAAATGTTTACTCATCTCTGATTGTTAGCAAATGTTCACTTGAAATGTAAGCTACAATAATATGCATAGGGAATGACAACATAAAGCCACAAGAGTAGGAATGAGGGGTTCCTAGTGAACTGGAAAGTATATATACTGTGCTGGTGTGTGCTCTGGGATGTCCAAATCAATTATTTTTAAATAATAAATAATCAAATGTTCTAGTGAAGAGCAGTCCATTGGCCAAGAAGCCACCTCCCAGCGCTGCCTCAGCTGTGCTGGCACGAGGGCAGGCTCACACCGCTCACTGCTGCTGGACAGCTCAATGAGGAGCCACATTTTCATGTTCTGGGGCTGCAGCGTGTTAAAAAATGCCATCAGAAGCCATCTTTAAACTGCTTGCCTGGAATTTCCCAGAAAAGCTTTCTTAATTTCTAGAACAATTTCTTGAAAATACAGTTTCAAAACTTGACTGCCCCAAATGAATTCAGCAGTTGTGCTTCCCATCTCTTTCCTTGGCAGTACATTGCACCAACAGCCCTGCTTAGAAACCATTTCCCACTCTTCCAGAGCGCAGGAGCAAGTCTGAGGTAAGTCATTTACATAAATCCATAATGCATCCATCAAGCTCTTAGCTCTCAAGAGTGTTATAATGCTAATAGAGAAATGACAAAGGAGTAGTTTTATCTTCCCAGACCCAACACCTCTGTACTTGACATCTCTGGCCCAAAACGATAGATACAGCTGCAGGCTTTCCACTGTAGTATTTTCATAATCCTTGCTTTTGGGCACTGACAGTCTAAAGCTGTCTGCTAAGGACTGCAAAAATGTTTAACGAAAGCAAATTAGAATGTTGAAGATGGCCCTATTTTATGAATGGATGTTTAAAATGATACTTGGAGAGCCACAGCGAGCACCTGCAGAACAGCCCATAGTTGAATTCATCAGCACTGTAGGCTCAAAACCACTGGGCAGAGCACCCCAGATTTCACACAATAGCTCAGAAACTGCAGGAACAGAACACAGCACGCATCACTCCTACGAGGTCTACCTGTTTCCACTATGTAGGAATAGCGCTGAGAACTATAAATACACTTCCCCAAAGCTTTTGCTAGCAGAAGAGTAACAATTTTTCACAATATTTTGCACCTTCTCCTCAGGCCATGACACCTCAGATATAGATGTGGCGGAGGCCCTGTCCCTGCAGACATTCGAGGTCAGACTGGACCTCGAATCTGAGTTACATCTGAGCAACCTGACTGAGCTGTAGGTGTCCCTGTACGTCGCAGGGGAGTTGGACTACATAACCTTTAATGGTCCCTTCCAACTGTAAAGATTCTACAATTTTAGACAAAATCTTGGATTATAATTCTGGAAATACCTACACCACCGCCCTACCTTCAACGTTCTATATGAAGAAACTTGGGACTGAAGTCCAGCAAAAGCATTCATGGGTCTGATGTATGGTAACCAAAAGTAACTTTGGAGATGGAAATGAAGAATGGATTGACAACTGCAATATACTTTACGTGCATGTAAAACACCTAGCATACTGTTTCACCTCAATTTTTTTCAGCCCCAGAGTAGGAGGATATGAGTTATAGTCAAGCAATCTAATTTGAGCTACTCAGTGCCCAGAACTGCTACTAATTGCATCCCCGATATGCCCACCCCTCTTGCATTAGCTATAAGAGAAACTTAGATTCTTTACTTCTCCCCTTTAAATTGTGCCTCAACATTTGGTCTGTTTTTTGACATTTATGGGAAGATTTATTTTCTTCTTTTATTTAAAGTGCTTTTATTGTGAATGACCTCACATGGCACTGTATGTCCTTCGAAAACTCTTAGCAATAATTGATCGGTTTTCCAAAGTTTGGGGGGTGGGAGGGTTAATGTCTTTTCTGTTAGCAGAGTTGGGCATACAATACATCTGAAAGCAGTTAATCCAATTGTCTTTCACCCAAAGGTCGAATATTCCCAAAACAACGCTTCAGAAAACGTAGTCTAAATGAGCAGTGACCTGCATACACAGCAGCCATCGTCATCTGAGCATCTGTAATAATTTCCCTTTACGGAATCCGCACAGGGTACAGAAGTCCTGTTGTAGGACCAGAAAAAGGAACTGAAGCCCAGGCTTTTGGAGGCAGTTGCCCCAAATCCTTTCAAACGAGCTGATCTCCCTAGACTAAGATATCTTAAACACTGAAGTCACAGTGTACCAGAATATTTTCCTCAATAGCTTCTACCATAGCCAGGGGCCATTTCCAGCACTGGGGAACTGCTTGGGAAATGCAGGAGCAGGACAGTGTTTTGCACACCAAGAACACACCACCTTTTATGGCTGAAACACCAAGCCAAACGTGCCACGAGCAACTCAAACTAAATCTCATCTCAAGAAAGCAATGTTCCTACAGGAAAAAAAAAAAAAAACTAAAGCTGTAGCTTGACCCAGTTCCAGATTCACTTGATGAATTTTTGAGGACTGAAACAAAAGTTGACTTTTGCAAAGCAACTCTTTTAAGCTTGAAAATAATGCATAACATAAGCATGAAATGTTGAAATTAAAATGGAATTAAATATAAGATTTGGAACTATGCAAAAACAACTCAGTTCTTGTTAGTGTAGGGTTTGAACATCACCTCTTTAGGTGCTCTTCAATGAACACAGGCAGTGACACCGTCTGTGAATCACCCACTGCGCACCTCAGCTACTAAAGATGCACAGAGGGGACGTGAAAGCAGACAAATTTTGAAATCTCGTTCTGTGTTATCTTTATATTTATTAAGGTCAGCTGCAGGAAACAGAGTAATATTTTATCAAATAAGCCCTTTCACACGTGTTGCACATTGCACTGCTTTGTGTGTCCAGAGGAAGGCAGTCCCACAACCCAAGTACCAGAGCTGCTGGAAAGGCAGAGAAGGAGGGAGGGAAGGAGAGGATGGAAATGACATCTCAGAAAGTTTCATTTAGTCAGATATTGCTCTGTTTACAGAAAGCCCAACTTAGTTAATACACAATTATTTAATATGCAATTATACACAATTTACCCAATAATCATAGAAACACTAGGTTGGAAAGGACCTACAAGACCATCTAGTCCAACTGTCCTCCTATCACCATCACTACCCATGACATGACAAAGAAAGGTCATTTTTAACTTCTAGAATTGAGGGACAGATAACACAAAATGCCTTTTCCTTTTCCCAAGGAGTTCTGGTCCTTTCTGTGTTTAAACACTGCAGGAAAATCCCTCAACTCCCAGTGGGCCCTCACCTATTTCCATAACAGAAGGCTTCAGAATTACGAGGTACCCTTCAGAGGTTTGTAAACCCATTGCTTTTCCAGAAAATATTCATAGAAAAGGCAACTCAAGGATCTGACCTGGTTGAAAACTTGAGAGGCTGCACACCACTGATCTCCCAAGAGTCCCTTAAGTGCCCTCAGGGCTCCAAAACCTCACCAGCAGCAACAGCCATGGGCTGTGTGCAATTCCGTGCACCTCCCAGCTCAGACAATACCATGTTTGTGGGCTGATACACCTCACATCATCATTTGTTCAATGCAAGCTGAAAAAGTAGATGGAACATAAAAACAGCACATTTCCATTGGGTTGTACTTGGTGGCCCTGTTCTAGTTTTATAAAAGATGCATATATATGCACACACACACGCTTTTTGTGCATGGATATCTTCATTGCAGCTGCCAGTAGGTGTTCTGTTTTCCCCACCTGTACTGAGAACATTGCTGCTTGCATTTAGATGTAGATTTACAGGTAAATGGGAAAACCAGGCAAGGAGTTACCAACGGAAAAGTAGAAGATGATAGCTACTTAAAGAGATTAACTTTCTCATTATTGTGTCACTGCACGCTGTAATTCAAGCAGCTGGTAGCCTCATTTCTGTAACTATGGAAAATTAAACTGGGAGAGAAAGCTCCTTTTTGTGCTGTTGTTTTCATGGCTACAAGACTTCGTTATGTGCCTTTTGTGCCTGTGGTCCTGTACAGGAGGCTCAGCGTATAAAGGGCAAGAACAATTGCTTGTCCTATAAAATTTGCTTTTCTTTAATTTGCTGGAGAAGTGGTCCTGAAAAAGTCTTCAGATAATCTGAACTAATTTTCTACAGCAGTGTTAACATCTCACCTTTCCGTTGCACAACAGAGGCAGGCAATAAATGTAGCAAAATTAAATTTTCCTTGTTTAAATGGGTTTTTTCACTGTAGGCTGCTAATTTTTGAAACAACAAATTTATCTTTTATAGAAACATATGTAAAACACTGCAATATACATTATGAAAAACAAGAGTAACTCATTTTTACTGCTGGTGAAGATCCTATGGGCTGATATAAATCTGTGCCATTCCCCACATTTCTATGGAATTTTGTGCAGCATTAATTTCAGCTCTAGCAATATTATTGCTGGGTTAGAGCTGCTTCCATAAGAACACTTGGAGCAAATCTGTCTTGGAGCATGAAGAAAATTAAAACTTTTTTTCTCCCTTATAAAATTATCTTTAAGCTCCTTTGATCTCTACTGTTAAAACCAGTGCTGTGGGTTAAATCAGCCCATCTTTACTGAGGGACAGGCAGAAACCTTTTTCAGAGGAAGCTGTTTCCATGTGGGCACCTCAGAGATATTTAAAAATCCATGCAGAGTATCTTTTACTCGTGTTCAAATTAACTATATGGATTGGAGAAACTCAGCATGTATCATTAGCTTTGGAATTAGTTACTTTCCTTTCAAAGCATGAGTAATTTGTGTGCCTTCCTATCCCATATGGGATCTACGAGCCTTTTATTGAAGTAACAGCTAGAGAAAGGTAATTACTGGAGAAAAACACAGGAGAACTTAAACAGATAATAGCCCACATAAAAACCTCAGGGTTATCATTTCTAAGGAAGGTTTTCCCATCAGCCTCAGCAAAATGCTAGGGGTTTGCCTTAACTGGTTGGACAGACTGGAAATCTGGCTCATGGGTCACAGCATCCAGGTGACTTGCTACGTACATAAATCATCGCTGTTCTGTCCACCAAACCTAGTTCTTATTTGCAAGAAGGCTACTCTGGTCCTCTTTTGGCAATGGCTTCACAGGTGAACGAGTAATTCTCCAATTGCACAGAGCCTTTTTCCCTAGAGGAGGGCTGCAGGAAGGTGACCAGCCAACTGCACCTGGTGGTTTTCATTTCCTCCTGCAACAGCAGGTTCCCATCTAGAAGTGATGAGGTTATCCTCTTTTTGGCATTAGTGATTTGGATGTAAATCTGCCAAAGTAGACAATAGTGTAGAAAATAGAGAATAATTTCTTTGTACCCAAATGTCTCAGCGTTGTATTTGCGCTGATACGAGATGCTAGAGCTGACTTGAAGTCTACAGAATCATTACCTGATATTGGAAATGAATTCAAGGCAAATATTTCAGGCTGATTAATTCACTTACAAGGAATAACTGAAGACCATGTACTATTACAAAAGAGAAATCTAGAGAAACAGTTTGCATTCCTGGTTCAGCCCTGATCACTTGTGGAAGTTAAAGCAGCTCTACGCACATCAGCTCTCATTTCTCTCATTTTATCAATGTTAGAAGTTTTCTGGAGCAATACCACAAGATGGTCTGTCTAACACACAACCCAATGGGTATTTCAGATATGTAGTTCAAAATATATGACAGTAGTGGTTGTTTTCAGTTGAGAGAAAACACTGCTTAACACAACCACCAAGCAGTCACTTGGTGACTTCTGAAAACTGATAGCTTCTAAAAACTGATACTCTTCTCAGTTTTGCTGAAATAGAAGAGAAAAATCTACCAAAAACTTACCTGTGAAGGTGAGTCAAATGTTGGCCAATGCAGTAAGGCAAATAGAGCAGCTGAGTGCTTTGTTGTTCTTTGGTGATGCTTACGACTTTGGAGTCAGTTATATGAAAAGCTGAGTGAACAAATCCAAAAAAAAGTTGGTGAAAACCAGAAGGAAATGTGGAAAACATCTCACTAAAGCTGTATTATTTCCCTGTCCTTTGACTACTTAGTTCAGTTAAATTCATGATCCATAAAACAGAGAGCAATAAAATCCATTCTTTGTTGCTGCGTTGAATTAAAGTATTACTAATCACGCTTGAAAAAACATTGCTCTTACTTAGACACTGTTGTTTTTTTTAATCAGGAAGCTGAGCAATTGCAGATATTATTTCCCCTTGACAAGTTTCAGCCCCAGTGTTTCTTAATGCCCTGGTACCCTAAGGACTCCCATGAGCACTAAATGCCAAGCGCTAGCACGAAGACAGAGGGCTCAAACTATCACAGTCAAAAGTCATGTAGAGAATAAACCTTGCATGATATTCTGTACTGCCGAAACCTCTGTTGTTGTTTCACTTATTCTCTCTCTCCAGAGAAAAGTTGGAAATTCCAATGTTAAGCCTAGACCTAGAGCTGAAGGGAAGGGACAGGGCAGGACACGTTCCCGTGTCGCCTTATATCTGCTCGTGCTCTTGTTGCATTGTTGTGAGCTATGCTTCTTTCAAAAGCAACGGTCACAATGGAGAGAAAAGGAGTCTGCTTTAGAAATGCATTAACACCCCAAAATTCCAGCCCGCTATAATCTTCATGAGTTCAGTGCTCCTTTAGAAAGCCATGACCCCTGTGTAGTCCGGGTGCTGTACCCCATTCAAATGCAAGTCCACTCTTTCAACACTCATTTTATCCTTTAACAAAGGTGCACTGGTTCTCAATAAGTGTCCTTTATACCTGTAATTCTAGGCTCACCGCTTTAAGTATAAAAAGCTAGATGTCCTGTTGTTATATTAATATATTGCCCTCATTTCTGCATTAACTCAAGAGATTCTCTTAGCTGACTTCACCCTTTTGGTGATAACACCCCTGTGGTGTCTAAATGGAAGGTAACTGCTTATGCATGAGTTGAGGGGGGCTGATGAATTGCAAATAAGGATAACTTATGCAGCTACAGCTCAGACAGTGAGAACATGTAAGTGGTTTCGAACTACAGGTGTCTGACAAGTGTTCTTTTGCATTTCCCCCTATAGCTTCAAAGACAAAATGCATCCACTTTTTCCTCTAGTAAAATTTAAATGACTGCCCCATACCTAGCAGTTTGATAAGCGAGGCTGTTCTCATTTTCAGGCTAGAAAGGTTTTCTGAAGTAAACATCTGGAAAAAATAAAAATGAGCCCTCACCCAGCCCTCAGAGCAGAACACAACTTTGCTACCACCGCAGTTTTGCGATGTACGGGAACTGTTTGGTGCCAATGAGGTTTGTTCTCACTGTTCTTCCCTGCTGGAGCTCTTTGCTCTCTATGTGTTTGTTATTGATGCAGTTTGCCATCAGCCTCCCCACCTCTATGCTGGGATTCACACCAGCCTTGTACGCAACGCTCCTTGCTCCTACCGCCATCAGCTGTCAGATAAATGCCCTTCTCTCAGTAATGGTGCATCAGCCTGGCATTAAGCTTTTGAAGGCTGAAGAATCCTGCAGTGTCAGAGGGAATTTTGCATCCCATCTGCTATCAGGGGGTGGCTACAGCACTGAAGAACAAGGAGAGGTGGTGCTGGGCAAGGCAGCTTTTAGACAAGTATGACAACCCTGACAACCCCATGTGGTTTTCCAGCCAGTTTGACCCCTTGGGAAGGCTTCTGAAGCACACACATCCCAATGACTTCCCACTTCAGGGCATGCCACGGGGTCCAGGCTCCCAGGCACATTTTGGAACACAGGCCAGTTTTTAGGACAGACCAAATTTAGGTTTAAGAACCACCAGCCATAAACATGTATACTATGTTCCTCCAAAGAAACACAAGGCATGAAACAGACAGCATCATTCTTACCAAATAAACAACCCTGCACAGTGTTACTGATATTGCTTCTTTATCAGCTGTTCTAATAAAAATCCATCTCCAGCTGCGTCCCAGGTAGCTGTATGAAATTCATGCAGTTATGATGCTCTAAATCTAAGACATGGATGTACCTCTAAGGGGCCACTTCTCATCACAATTTTACTCTTTTTGTTTGTTTGTTTCAACAGAAATAGTAATGTAACCTAATTTTTTGAGGACACTTTTTCAAAACAGCGACTGTTGCACAGAACTGCTACCACTAAGATATGTTAATAATATTTTCCCTTAGATTTCGTCTCTATTTTGAAACTTGAAGGACTCTAGAGATGTAAAAAACTTTGTATACCCCGAACTATAAACTTGACTGGATCAGGTGATTCCATATCTGTTATAATACATAGTCAAATGCTAGAAACAGATGATTCATTTTAGACCTTTACCAAAAACTACGATCATTGAGTTGTAATACCGGCAAAGAATAAAAATAATTGAAATACATATCCTCTGAAAGAGCAAGAAATTACTCAGTAACTTAAGAATCCCAATGAGGGAAAATGATCTACAAGTATCATCTGCTGAGTGATGCAAGCAATTGAGTCAATGCCAGACAAGAAAAGTGATGTATAATTTAGCTCTAACTTTCTCAGTATGTCATAGCAGCAAGTAAAACACAAACATAAGGCCATCACATCTCAAGAACAGAAGAAATTACTCAAGAACAGAAGAAATTAAGGTAATGAATCTTTAAAAAATCCACTGGGGACTGTTTTTAAAAAGATTCCTAATCGTTAAATCCAGCTTGCCTAAATGCAAAATTGATAAGCTTCAAACAACTTAATTCAGATAATCATTTTAAAATGAATGCAAGATATCCCCCAACATCTTGAATCATTAGAACAAAAATTCAGTCAGGAAATTCTCTGTGAATCAGACTGATTCTGAGATTCCCAACAATTAGGTTCCTTCAGGCAGAAGGAAAGAATATTTCAGTCATTGCAGCTTTGCCTCCAACTCTTTCCTGATCAGAATACCATGCTAATCAGATATTCATCATAACTTTCAAAATCTGCCTACTGATACCAAAATATTTTAGAGTGTTAACACAAGCAATCATTCTATGGAAACTATGGTAGGTTTATAACTCAAGTAGCTTTTTGACCAGAGTTATTCAGCCAAACTTTCGGAGGAACGCCTGATCAGGTTCACACGGACCATGGTCTCCTACCGCTGCCCTGTTTTGCTGCTCATCTCATCAGAAGCCCACTTCAGGTGTTCATCTCATCCTTATAGAGGACTTCCTGAGTCGTAACAGAAGGTAAGTGGACACTTAAACATTTTGTAAAATGACATTTTATTAGAGAAGAGCTGTAAGCGCTACAGAATTATTTCCTTTTCTTTTTTTCCTATTTTAATCCTGAGAGAAATGCTAAATAAATGAGAAACCCCCTGTGGTCAGTGGAGTGGCAGTCTGACTGCTATCCAGTCCTCCCCTAGCAGATGAACCCATCAAGTGGGAAGCTATTTTAACGAAGCAAAAGGTATTTCTATGGTAATTTCTGCATTTAAGAGGCAGTACCTCTAATGAAGAGTATTCCAACAGGTTTTGAGAACCACGTAGTCAAAATGGCTATTTTTTTTCTACACGAATGCTTCAAGAAGATGCATTTTATGTTTCACAGATCAGCTGCTGCCATTTCTCATTTAGTTTAGCTCCAGCATATGTTAAGGTATTCCCTATTGTGTTTTTACAGCCGCAAACAGTAAACTACCCAAAGCTCTAAGGAACGGAGCGAACAGCATGTGTGTTGTGTTTCATCACAACAATCACAGAGAACATAAATTAGTGAAGTCATCTGTGCCATTTATCTGTCTAATTGGGCTTCCCAGAAGGGAGCATTTTCCCTTTCCCATCTTTAAGTTGACAGTACACTTTCTGATTTTGGATACAAACATGACGTCACCTAAAGAGAGCGTTGGGAGCTCTCTTCAGGGAAAGTTTCTGTAGGGTTGTGAGGCCTCTTTTGTCAAGTCAATCTCCTGCTCTGATGGGCTTCTGCCCATCTGATCTGGTTTTCCATCTCAGCGTCTTGTTAAAGTAAAAAAGAAGAGTGGGGAAAGGTGGTAAATAAGATGATAAAACCACAGAAATAGCAGGAACTGTGTATCAACAGGTGAAGACTCAACTGAACGTAAATAGTGCAGCGTGATAAAATGTCAGAACTGCAACCCCTGTGGAAATGTTACAGGCAATGGCCTACACTTTCAGACTTAGATGTCTGCACTCATATTGCTATTTCCCAACTAATATTTCAATACACCAAATAAAACATATTTGCAAGTGTCTTTGGATCCTTGAGTTCACTCTGGTGCTTTAAGTCCAGTCCAGGACATTTGTGGAATTACGTAGGCTGGTACAGGCTCACAAAAAGTGAATCAAGGCTACCCTTGGAAACACTCCATCATCAGAGAAAAGAAACAACCTTTTGCATGATCACTCAAAGCCATAAACACATCAGTTCAGCCTTTTTTAGACCTGCTTAAGCTTTTTCAGAAGCTAAGTGCCATCAGTGCATGTTTACACTAATCCTATAATATCAGAAACACTGAAGATAAATTGGAAGGCTAAACACTATTTTCAGTGACATTCCTGACTCCCACTGACTTCAGCAGGATTTTGACATCTCACACATCATTGTTTGGTTTCCTTTACTCTTGGCAATTAAACCAGCGCAGCAATGCCTTTTCTGCTCCACTCACCCTGCTCACACCCAGGCCAGTACTCCTGGAAACCCTGCTCCCCTCTGACAGCTCCACAGAGCCAGGTGCCATGGTCCTAGGGACAGTGGTAGGAGATCTATCCATGTGGGCAGAGAATGGAATTGCTTGTTTTGTATAACACTAAGGAATTGGTTCTGTTTTGCACCCCAGCTGTTGCCCTGTGAAGGGTCCTATCTTTGGTTGTAGATACTGAGATGCTTGCTCCATGTCTCCAAGGAACAGAGAGCAGCTGCCATCTGCAGAGAAAGGTACTCTGCTATGAGGAAGGGGGACTGAAGACAGCCTCAGCATCCCTGAGGGAGGATCACTCAGTTGAGGACTTCTCAGTTCTTACCTTCCATCCAAGCACCAAGGCCTTTAACGCAGTCAAGGGCTTGGTCTGAATGAGTGCTGCAGGATGAGACGTGGTATAGGGGTGTAAGTCCTCAGCTTTCAGCTTAAAACAATTGTCAGCAGCACCTCAGGCACAGTTAATTGTGAAGCTGAGCAAGTTTCGAGAGCAGAAGATTTGAATGCATACTCAGATTTTTATTGAGTTATTTTTCTTCAAGTTAACATTTCTGTAAACTTCAAGCCTCAATCTTTAATGCTCTGCTTGTAGCATGCAAGTACTGCAAATGTCATTTCAGAACTATAGCATCAGTCCTTTGCATAAATCAAGCCATTCAAAGATGCATCTATGAAAGCTGAAGGAGTGCAATCCCTATAATTAACTGTAAGAATGACCCATTCAAAGTTTTCAGATTTTTCACTTTGCAAAATGTTTGAGCTCAGCCTCTAAGTTACTACAGAATGATTCTTCGGCAGCTATCAGCGATCATTCTAAGGAAATTCAGCAATAATTTGACAACTTCCCAGACAAAAGGACCTGTTCCATTTAAGGTAATAACTCCCTTGTTTTTGACCAGGCAGAACTCCAGAGGACCAAGCCTTACTCATACAACACTGGAGCCCCCTTGCAGGAAAAGGCCAGAGGGAATGCACAATATTGCATCAGTAACAAAAGTTAAGGTGCACACCCAATGTCTATTTTGGAAAATAACCATTATAGCTCAGTTTGTATGCAAAATGTCTAGTTTAAAATCTCTGGGATAAAGGATTGGTGATGACGACAGAGCAGCAAATGACAGTTCAGAATTCACAGCACGCAGGTTGCTTGGGAGTAACACAGGAGAGCCTTGAAAGTTGGACAAGACCTGAGATCAACTAGGAGCATCAGCAGGAGGAACCGTACGTCAGAGGCTGGTATTTGCCATTTAGGCTGACAGATAAACAAGGTATGTCAGCAGCCAGGATGTCAAATAAAGAACCAAACAGAGATGCCAAATGAGAAGAGAAAAAACAGCACAGCAGATGGAGATAAATAGCATGACTATTCACAGGAGAGAAAGCACCTGAGAATTATGGCTTACTCACCAAGAAATGGCAGCAGCTGCCTCCAGAGTCACTGAGGGTGACCTGTGCAGGGTGGCAGGGCCACGTGCCACCGTCCCTGCTCAGGGCAGGGACTGTCCCTGGTGGCTGCAGGTCAGCTCTGCTGCACTTCTGGTCCCTGACTTCAAGGCAGAGCTTGAGGCTGGCACTTAGAATTGTAGTGATGCATGAAACCTGGAAACATCCAGCAGGGGTGACAGGGAGTTGGGAGCCATGCAAAGGACAAATGAAATCCTTTTGGAGTGTTGCTGCATAGAGGAGCAGGTGACTGTGTGGCTGATGGAGAAATGCAAAGTGCAGGGGTGATGCTGGAGAAAGGTGGCAAACAGAGTCCCTGTGCTCTCTAAGTGTCTCACAGGTGAAATATAAAAAAATTGCTATTTTGTCATTGAAGTCTTCTGTTTTTTGTCTGAGTTGCACGACAGAAAAGCCCTGCTGGTTTTGACAGGACCAGGGAACCCTCACAGCACACTGCTAGCACGAAGCTTTTAATGATTAAAGGAAAGTCCCCAGCTTCAGCAGAATAGAACAAAGGAAGCGTTTGGTTCTGGATAAATTGTCACCTCGAGTTTCTGACAGGAACCTGACGGCATCTAACAGAAAAACCGAGTAACAGAGGAAATGCTCAACAGAAGTCCTTCCTGAAAAATACTAGATTGAAAGCAGCATGTGAGGAGGATGTGCACAAAACACGCTATGCAGTCTCAGCACAGCAATCACACTGCACAGCGTACTGCAGAGGGACAGGGGTGGAGGCCCCTCCAGAGGACACCCAGCCCAACCCCTGTTCGGGCCAGAGGAGGTTCCCCAGGGAAAGGCTTAGGGATCCCCCTCAGGGATGCAGTCACTTCAGCTTCAGACATCTCCAGGGATGGGACCACAGCCTCTCCAGGCAACCTGTCCCAGACAACAATGACCTTCACCGCAAAATGAGGATTTTCCTGTTATTAAATGAGATCTGCTGTATTTCAGGTCATGCCTGCTACCTGTTGTCTCATCGTGGGGCACCACTGAGAAGAGCCTGGCTCCTTCCTCCACCCAATCTCCCATAGAATATTGACACACATGGTTAAGAACCCCCTGGGATTCCCCTCACTAAACATCCCAGGAACGAAACAGAAGCAGGAATATGACATTTCCAGCTTGCAAAGAAGCACTGCTCGATTTTATGCTGTATTACTATTTTATTGGAGATAGTTCTGCTCTCTCTGAATAAAATTTGATTTTAACAAGATCTCTGTGCCACTTGCATAACTAATCACTTAAGGGCCTGTACACTTATTTAAGCACCAGTGCTTTCACAACGTGCCCTCAATAAAGCTTAATAGGCCACATACCCCAACTCTGACAAGGCAGACTTTGATTATTTAGAGTTGAGTGGTTTCTTTGTTCTCCCTTAGTCAGAGATGTCACAACCATCACTGCCTGATTGGTACTTTTCATTGAACAGGAAGAAAATTTGCACTTGTTTTGTAGCAATTTATAAAGACTTTTGAAGGATGGAGAGTTGGAAATGAAATGCAAAAAAGAGTAAATTAAAAAATATGAGATAACTCAACAACAAAAACAGACTCTAAAGAGTATTTCTTTATAGAAATTCTTGAAATTATATTTCTGAACTAAATATTAATTTAAATACGGCCAGAAAGAAGGATCCAAAAATACAATTACACAAATTCCTTTCTCTCAATAATTAAGCAATCATCAGCCTGTTCAGATGGCATAGGACCCAGTTCTTCCCTAATTCAGCCCAATGTAAACCATGAACAATGCCAAAGGATGCAGCGCTGACTCCAGTCATGCCAGTATGGAAAACAGAACTTGTTGCATGGGAGCAACATTGAGCCATGCTCATTGCACAGCCCTCAGGGCTGCCTTGATGCCCAAGCAGCATGCAGGGTTGATGCATGAGACTGGAGGGTCTTTTCTCTTTCACAACCTTCTGCCTCATAAACCTGTGCCTCTTTACCACCTTTATTTGTGTGATTGTCTTTCTTCCAAGGGGAAACAAATATTAAAATATACATTGAGAAACAGAGCAAATCATACTGAAATCTGCATGAAAGAAGTGCTGCTTAGTATCCAAGAGAACCAAATAATGGCATCAGATATTGAAGGGGCCTCAAATCTCTTTTAAAGGACTGATTAGAATCCATAGCAGTTGATAGCCATTTCATAAAACTATGCAAATACCAGCTACTTGTTGGGCTCCTACAAAAGGAGGTCACCTGCAAATGCAAAGAGCCCAAGGGAAGGACCAGAGCGGCACCTGAACAGACAATTCAGAACAAGCAACTCATGGCAGCTCCTCCCTACTTTTCTTCAACCTGATCAGCTGAAAACTCACTTTCACAGAAAAATTGTTTTTTTTTTTTTTTTCTAATCAACATATAATGCTGTGTAAAACAGGGAAAGAGCGCCTGCTACTCCTAGTACCATTGTTAGACATAGAATACGTTTTCTATCCGGCATTATCTTTCCCTTGTTGTAAATGTTCACCAAGAAACTCTTGTCCATATCGGTAACTTGCATGACTGCTGGAATTATCCCTGTGAAGGAGCACACACCATATCTCAGGGCAGCACTGAATGACTATTGAAGAGAAAGGTCAGCACTATGTGCCTTATTGCTCCAAAAGTCTGACATTCCTGGCATTTACAGCCAATGCAAAATGAGTAAAAAGCTTTGTTAAATGAAAACCTGTAGAACTTCAGTGATTAAAACTAAGTTTTGAACTTGTGATACAGCCTGTCAGCAGAGGATAAATCCATGACCCTTGAAACAAAATGATAAATACAAAACGGTCTTGGAAATGAAAAATGGCCTCAGAAATGCAAGAGGCAGTCTTGGCCATGAAAACCATCATTCTTCACCTGAATGTTCAGGTAGACATCTCACAGATGTACTGTCTGAGAACTGTATCAGATCCAGCCAAAGAAGATGTAATTGTAACTATTTTTACATGGCATAAGTCTCCTCTTTGATATTTTTTAAGAATGCTGATAAAGTACTTCAAAGAGATACATGCAGTCATGCTTATCCTCCCTTCTCAACACAGTGTGGATTCTGAGAGCTGCAGAAGGACAGAAAATTCAGCGTATTTTTAGTTGTCATTTATATTTCTATCTCTGCACAGGATTAAGGAAGTTTCTCTCCTTCTGAGAAAAATGAAAGTACCGAGAATAAAACTGCAAAATCAACAACCAACATCTGCTCAGCTAATATTACTGAAAGAATCCATTTCCCAGAGGGATTAACAACAACTGCAAAGCATGGATCAATATTGATATAGTCAAATTATCCAGATGCACGCAGAGAATCGCTTGCTGCTCCTGAAGATAAATTTTAGAACTTAATAAATGTAATTCCTCATTACTGAATGAGAATATACGGTATGGATCGTTCCAGTCTCAGTAAAGAAATAAAGAAAGGAGTGTGAGTGCTGCCACTCTGTGCTTGAAAATTTTATTTTCAAAAGCTGTTATGAATGATTTATCAAATTATTTTGAAACTTAATGTTTCCAAATGCATCATCAACATTCATGGGCCAGGAAATTTAAAAATTAGATTTACAAAGATCTAGGATCACAGAAAATCTGGATTCTCTCAATGCTCTGAAGGAGTGCATCCAAAACACGTAAATTGTAATGGGTCAATTTCTGTTGCAATTAGGCCTGCTCAACCATTAGGAAGTCAATGACCCAGAAATCAAGACACCATTAGATAGCACCCTTGTCTAATGGACTCAGTTTAAGGGTTACCCTACCATTTTCTCATTCTCAAACTATTTGAGTAACATTGTGGGAGTTATGGACTGTTGACTGCACTTTTGTTTGCCTAAGAATGGCAATTCTTTACAATTTGAAAAGCAAATTAATTATGGAGAAACAAAAACAGCTTGGTACCTAAATTAACTAAATTTTGTTATCTGGATTTTTTTTGCTCCAATTTAATTATAGCTTAATTGTATCATCACTAAATTAAAGCTAGGCCCAATTATTTCTCCAATTCTTGCTTCAAGAATAAATACTATTTGCCTTCCAGGAGCACTAAAGCATAGAATCTGCTTGAAATTAGATCTTTTTAGAAGTGTTTTCTGCCTACTTCTAATTAAAAACATTTATCACTGAAATATCATTTGGGTTTTGTTGTTTTTGTTTGTTCTGATGAACGTTCCAGACTAGGCCTAACGTGCTTAACTTTCAGCAAGCAAGCACCTTGCTTTCTGGGGATGAAGGTCCAGTGAATCCCAGAGCAGCAGCACTCAGCACCTCTGTGCTCAGCAGAGCCCTGCAGCTCAACAGGACACGAGCTCAAGCAGTCCTACTTTAATTACCCAGCACTTGTCCCCGTGGGGTTATGTCATTTTTATTAACCTGGTTTACAAACAAACAAACAAAAAAAATCTATATTCCCCTTAAATCAAAATATAATGAATGGGTTTTTGTCCTTCCTGCCATTCCCACCTACTGAGATCACAAACGCTGCAAAGAGGAGGTCAGCAGCGTACACGTGCTCTGTTATCAGCTGCCCTGCTCTTTTCCCAGGCAGATTCATGCCCAGATTTTCAGCAATACCATGTCATGACTATACAGAAAATACTCAAAACCAGAGTCAGCATCTCAACTTCCAAAGTCACTCATGTTCTAAGTAGCAATTAAGTGTTTTTTAAATTAAATAGCTTTAAATTTAATATTTAACTTAGCATACTGGCTGTTTACATTCCATGAATGTTAAGTCTTGATGACAGCAAACACTCCATTGTCTGTTTTCCAAGATGGACAACTGAAGTTCAAGGCAGAAATTAAAGCCATTGAACCATTTGGGCACTGTGGTACCTCGTGCAAAACAGCTTACTTACGCCTGGAATAATAAGGATCATGTCCCTTCATCAAGGGAACAGACATGTAGGAGAGAAACAATGAACTCAGAATAGATATTCTAAGTGGTTTTGAAACAGGATTTGAGGAAAATACCTTTTGCTCTCAAAAGAGATTAACCTTGATGTGGTTATGCTGCAGAGCACTTTTTTAAAGAAAAGAAATGTAGTTTCCGCATGCTGGGCCTGATCTGGAAATTCCCTTTATGTCAGCAAAAGTTAGAAATATTAAAAACTCTGTAGAGTCAGGCACCCAAAGACGTGTCCCTATTAGCAACCATGCTAACTTTTCATAAAAGACTCTTTCCATCTGAAACTGCAGAACTTGCTACCTTAAAAACAATGTATGCCTCTGATAATGGTTGAGTTACAAAAAAGAATTTAAAAGCAGAGAAGTCAAAGAAAGGAACTTTTGTAAAAATCTTCCTTCACCTTCCCAAAAGCCTGGAGCTGCACAAATAACTGATGAAATTGTACTCTGGAAAGTTCTGAAGATGTAAGAAACATTTTTACTCTCACTTCCATCACTTCGTTATCTGGTACTGTTTTATTTTATTTTTTGAAATCAGATCTACCAACTTCTTTTTTGAGAACTTGTTCCTGGGTGAACACATCAGCAGAGGGCTGCCTTTGAAGAGCAAGAAGGCTGTTGGACAGCCCCAACCCTGCAGCCCTTCAACATTTATCCACTGGCAGCAAAGAGCACTTGTGACCGAGGAGCTGCATCACAAGATGCTTCACTAGCAGGGAGAACCTCCAATCCCACTCAGTCAAGACAATGACCCTACAGATTCCAGGCACTGATCCCAAACTCTGCCTGCCCATTGAGTGCAAATATTGGAATTTGATGACAACTTGAGTTGCCTTTAAACCTACTGAAGCCAGTAAACTGAAACAAGCATTTGCATTTGTCTCTGTTTTCTCAAGTCTCCAGAGGTTTTGAACACATTCTTGTCGAGAAGGCAGTTTTATTTAGATACACACAGAAGATTATATCTGCAGCTTTACCGAATTTCTGAAGAGCCTACAATCACTCTTCTGTTCTTAACATCCATCACAAACTGCAGCCCGCTTACAAAGAAAACTGACTCTCACTGAGCACTTCCCCACTGGTGCATCTCATTTCTCTATCAACACCTTCTACTGCTGCTCTCACCTCAGCACTTATTTGAAAACATTTTCATGGAAGTGCAAAAGCCAGAAGTGCATTTCTGTTCACAGTCAGAGCAGAAAACTAGAGAAAAAAAAAACGTGTTGTTTATGCAGTGAAATGAAGTGGCTTAAAAACGTTCAACCAGTTTGTGTAAAGAGAAATATTTAAGATTGCCACATTTAGTTGGCTATTACCTCTATATAATAACCTAGAGAGGTCCAAAACACCACAGCTTATAATGATATATATTTCTCATACCAGAGAGAAGAGTTTCTACTGGGAGATATCAAGCTCCACCAAGATAGACTTCCCCACATCCACTTCCCTTTATTCCAAAGACCCAACATTTGCAACTTCCATGAGAACGTGGAGGTGACCAGCAAGAAATACGGCTGCAGCTGTGGAGCACCACATCCATGCATCCATCTGTATTAAAACAACCTCAACAGTCAAACCCAGTGGCACAACACACACATTTGCATGCACTTCCCAACTTCCAACTTGTACATGCACAGGGTGCGTGCTGCTATCACGTGTTGAGAGATGGCTGCTCCTTTATGGAAAGTCCTCCACAGTAAATCCAAATTATAAATAAACAACATTATTCTAGAAATTATAGTCAATTTTGGAAGCTGCAACCATTAATTACTTCTGTGGTTTTGTGGGTTTAGGTTTTTAAACACAGTGCTGGAGTGCTTAAAGATCCTCCTGATTAAATAATTCAAAATGTTTGCACTATATAACATGTTTGAAGGGGAGAGAAAACTATGCTAAACACTTTGAATTCACAAGGAAGCATCTCATTAACATGCCATGATATCAAATATTTATTACCTTCTCCAGTGTAATGAGCTCATTTAAGACAAGTGTGAGAAAACCCCATCTTGTATTAAAGTTGGCAATATTTAATTTATGTGCACTCAAATATTCACTTTAGGCCACACCAAAATATAAACATACAATTAATATTGCATTAATGAGAAAGTATGATCTATTTCTCCAGCTGGTTTGGGCTTATTTCACTCGAAAAAGACAAAGCAGGGACAGTGCTGCAGCGCAGATCTGAGAGGGGAACCATAATATTCGGTTGTTAAAAATCTCCTTTTCTTTCCCAGACATTCTCAGAGAAGAGCAGCCTTGCCATTCCTGCAGGAGTTGCAATCTGTTCCTTTTTGTAGGAAGATGTGAGAACGAGGTCATAGTGGCCTGGTAGCCAAACGCAGCCCTGAGACAGCGCTTGCTCTGTAGCACTCAGGAGAGGCATCACAGGACATGGAAGGAGCTGGGGAGGTGCAGGGTCATCCAGGTTAATGACTTAACCTCTGTAAGCAACTTACACATAAAATATTGATGTGCTTGTGCTGCAGCTGCCAGCTCTGGAAAGCAATTCCTGGAGCAGTGCCAGGCTCTGCAGCGATGCCATGGGAGGTTTGGGTGGCAGAGCCAGGCACTGAGCCCTACACCACCGCCTCCACACAGCAACACCAAGAGCCATGGCCTGGGTCCCTCTCCCCATCACATCAGCAGCACTTTCAGCAGGACCCAGGCGTTATTTTCCCTCCCCAGCTAAGGGGAGGAATACCTCAGGTGCATTTTTGGGAGACCACCACTGTCATCTAGGGCTCTCTTCCAGATCAAACTTTGGGTTCATTTTTCCCACGTGGATAGATGTGTGCGTGTTTGTGGCAGGGATCCCAGCTATGGTGTTTAGCAGATATTAAATCATATTTCCTAAGTGGAGCAGGAGATCAGAAGTTTGTTTCTGAAAATAACATTGCTCACACATTCAAGATTTCCACATTTTGCCTATGCTTATTTTTCCTTTCAGCAACTATAACAGCTATAACCAGGAACACCAATGAGATAAATATTTACCATTGCATATTTACCGAGAATTGCTGAGAAGTACAGTCACGAATAGGAAATCTCATGTAAATGCAAACCCTTTGCACCTCACAGGGAGGGATTACCCGAGGCAGAGCTGCTGTGGTGGCTGGAGCCAAGGAGCCTCTTCCCCTTCCTTTCTCCAGTCTCAGGATATACATACCAAACAGAGTTAATGAAAACCTCTTGGCTCCCAGTGTCTAATCCAACACCCTCTGGAGCAGGCTGTGATACTCGGCTTGACTTCAACAAAGTATTTTGGACAAAAAGCAGCAGTGAAGCTCTAGACACATTACTTGCTCCTTAGCTAGAGCAAAACAAGTTTGAGAGGTGCTGAGACACTCGCAGGTAGCAGCACATTCATGTGGCAGGTGGCACAAGGAACTTGTCCTATACACGTGGCACTGGCCATCCACTGAGGACACGAGTCTCGCTACCATAGCCTGCTGTCCCATAAGAAACTTGCACTGCCATCATCAGCTTCATTTTATTTGACTTGGTCCACTGCGCTCAGAGGCTGGAAGACACCTCTGCACACGAGGAATACTGCTGTGATAACACCAACTCAGAAAAGATTTAGAATTGCTCAATCCTGGCAGGATTTGTAAGGTTAGGCAATCTATAGATCCAAGTCAAAAATCATTGTTTTATTATGTATAGATGAATGAGAATAGAATGAATCCTAAGGGAGGTTTATCTTCAGAGCTGGTAGGTGCTAGCATGCTTTATTTTTAACTGTTATTGCTAAAAGTAAAGATTTTATACATTAAGTGCTAACAAAATTGTTGGCTATTTTAGACCATGTGAGGCACCTTTGGGCCAGATTGATTTACAGGCTGGTACAGTACTCTAGGAGAAAATGAACAGAAAATTCACAAACAAACAAGGAGATTACCTATTCTGCCTCCCCAAAATACATTGGTCAGGATTGATAATCTTTGCCTGTTTTTGCTGAGTGCAGAGCTGTTAGCATTCAGCAGAAGTACAGCTGAAATCCTAATAGAAAAGAAAATATCAGCCAAATCATTTCTGAAGTGGACTGAGTGATGAGCAGGTACATATCCAACAGAAGATTGAACCTGAAATGCATGCCAGCACTTGAAACGAATCGTTTGCTGCCAGACATGGTCATACACATTTGTAAATGCAGCTGGCAATTTGCCCACCTCATTTTGGAAGCCCAGCTCTTGTTATTGCTAAAGAGGGAAAAAACCTGTTTAGGTTGAAGTAGCAGTGTCCATAGCTCTGAACCAATGAAATCAAGAAATCTAATTCAGAAAAAGTTTAGGACAAACCTACGTACTCACTCTGCAATATATATACAGTTCAAGGAAGCTGAAACTTCCCCGAGCAGATGAATGATTGCCATCACCTCGTGGAGATGAGGGGAAGTATTAGTCATTCTCACTGCACTTTATATTAAAAATGAAGATGAAAATGCTTTGAATAAATAGTAAATTTGTAAGGATTTGACGTTGCATAATGAATAATGCAATGGTGCTTAGCTTTGGGAAATCCTGACTCCTAGACCAGGGGATTAAACAGCCAAATCCACAAACAATGAGGAACGTGAATAAAAGCTGCTACTTCTGACATGACAGATAAGAAATTTCAGACATCTTCAGAGCTCCTTGTATCTCAAGAAGGTCTTTTTAGCTGCCAGGGCTCTGGTGAAGCCTTAGAATGTTGGTTGACCAACATTTATGACCTACTAAACAGCTGGGTGCATTATGTTTCAGAATTGCCTCATTCTATGGATTTGATGACTCTTGTTAGTTGTCTTTTTTGCGTGCCCAACCAGCTGGGAATGATGGATTTCTCATATCAGAAGCTGGATTTACCCCTAGCAGCTAGGCATAAGAGCATAAGGAGTACTCATTTTGTTACACTTATCTAGCTGTGGAGACAGTTTTTAGACCAGGGAACTTTCCATTCAGAATGTTTAACAAATCTTGGATTTTCCTCATGTCTCTCACAGGAGACATCTGCCTACATAACTAACACAAATACACAGTTAACAAAGGGTTGATGACCTTTTTTAGCTAATTAACAAGGCTACAAACATGGTATGTGACACTGCTGCTATGTTGAACCTTATTGAATGTAGACATAAATGCGTGGGACCACAGCTCCTCATTTTTCTTACTAAGCTAGTGGAGTTCACGAGAATTATCGTGTTTTGACATCATCAATTCAAACAGCCACTCCCTTGAAGATTCAAGCAACATGGATTCACTGCATCCTCCATTCCTATAAAATGATACTGTCCTCTTGATCCAACCAGAGCACATCATCTTAGCAACACATACCAAAGACCCACTAACAACTCCATTAACATCTGTCAGACAAAGAAAACATCAGAATCCAAGCCATTAGTCGTTTGGTTCAGATCCACAAAAAGGGAGGGAAGAGGAAAAAAGACTATGGTAGGTTTTGACAGGATAAAAGCCTCCTGCTTTGGAAATAAATGCGTCTGCTTCACCTTGATACGTATTTCTGATAAATGTCCCAGCTTTGCCTCAGCCTGTATCTGGCAGCAGGACCATTATCCTGTGACAAGGTCCTATTCTATAGGTATTATCTTAGCAGAAACTGTATGATCGATTTAAAGCACCAAGATGCACAATTTGCCTCAATGAATGTGATGAATCCCCCCCAACAGGTATACAGTATGAGAATTTCATCATACAAGTTTTAGCAAACGGAGGTAGTTAGACACTGTTTTCTTCACGAGGCTGTGGCATACAAAGTATTGCCACAATTATTTGGATGGTTTTCCTCTCAGATTCCCCACATAAAACCAATTGCTTCACGTACATTATATTAGCATACCGGGTTCTAATCACAAATGTGTGTAATCACAGAGTTCCTATGGGCTGAAGGAGCATTTAGCATGGGTCTGAACTGGCTTCCAGGAAACAGAGGAAAAAAATGCATTTAGTGAGGTAAATTCCAGCTAGAGCTAGACGTCCATTCAATTCCAATCATTATAACTTAACACATACTTTGGTGATCAAGCTCAGAAAGGACGTTTAGAAACCTTTGAAAAATTCATACTCTTTTGGGGGTCAATTTTCCAAACAACAATCCTCCAAAAGAGAGTTGGCAACTCAAAACTTTAAGGCCCTATGGATATGCTGGCAAGAATCTCACCAAGAAAGTTGTAATCACGGTATTTAATAGATGCATATTACCTTTTATTCTTGAACTCATCAATTCTCCCAAGTACACCAAAATGTTGTTTTGACCTTAAAAAGAAAAAGGAAGGAGCAAGTGGAGCCAGAAAGTCCATGAATTCCTTAACCCTAAGATGTTACTAGAGATTTTGCATAGGAAGTTAATAAACATGGGTTAGCAAACAATCTTTAAACTAATTAGGGAGAATCTGCCCCACAGTTCATCTCCACCTAACACCCATTACGCTTCCTCTTTCATCTTCTCTTGATTCTCCTAACAAGCTTGCAAGGTCTCCCTTCAAAAGCCGAAGAAAATCTGTTCATTTCTTTGAGCTTAATTTTGTCCAAGAATGTGTGAACTAAATCAAAAGCTGCCAGGTAATCAGGTTGTGTTTTGCCATATCTACTGATGCTGCTCAAGTAACCTGACTGTATTCCTCAAAGTAATTTCTCTAGTCTGCATCCAAATTCATTTGAAGTTTCGAGAAACATTAGCATTAACTGCAGCAAGGTTTGGGTCCAGCACACTTGTAGAATTCCGCTGTCTTTGATTGTGGACAGAAAGAAAATTTATTTATTTATTTTTCAGGAAAACTTCACAAAGTCCACTCTTAAGATAATTGAAATGTCACAACTAAGTGTATTAAATGAACAGCACCTACTCACTCGCATCCACAGCACTGAATGCATCTGCAACAGCCTTTTGCCATAACAGAAATAAATTTCGTTTAGAGGCTTTCTCAAACAAAAGTTCAGCTCCCAGTTTAGAAAATAAATGGGATGGTTTTGCTTGGAAGGAACCCCTTTTGATAACAATTTATTTCATTGGAATTTTGACAAATTAATCGGCGAGACAGTGGGAAGATGTAGCATGTTGCAAAATTTCTCTTAATATATCGTCCGTGGTAGTCAGCATGTTACCCCTCCTGTGACAATGTGGTTTTTGAGACTGACACCAAGGATTGGCTCTCACCTCAAGTCCAAAAGAAAAGTGGGTGATGCTAGGTTTACCATCCAGAAAGACTTGGATTTCAAAACAGATCTTTGGCCCAGATTCTGCCCTCATCTCTGTCACAGCATCCCCAGGAGATGGGATGCTTTCCAGTGATACCCGAGGCACAGAAGAGGAGAGTCCCTTCAGACTTACAACATTCATGGTTTTCTAGTGGTCTCATTTGTCAAATTTGCATCTAAAGTCTTAAAAGCTGTTCTTAGAAAATATGAGAACAAAAAATTAAAGGGATTCTCTCCAATTCTTAGGTAGCTTAGGCAGACCTAGGAAGGTGGGGAAAACAGCTGCTCCAAGGTTAAAAATTAAGTCACAAAAGTTGGCAAAGACTGCTGCCTGTAAACAACTGCTTGTTTCTGAATGGCCATCTCTTGGGAAGATCATAGAACTATACCTTAAGGGTCCTACATAATCCCTTATTCTCTCTCTCTTATCTCTCTGTTGAAGTTAAACATAGTTCATAAAAAGAACAAATAAAATCTGGCATAATGTTGCATTAATTTCAAGTAAAGGAAAGAAGGGTCATTTTATCCCCATATTGATTTAGACCAATGTAACTCCATGGACTTAATCTGAGTTATTATTCCTGTTAATCACAAACGTTAGGGGAAGCAGAATCAAGCCCTAGAGGATCTTAATGAATTGCTAATATGACTCACTTCAGTGAGTCTGAGCAAACCACACAGAGAACCTAGGCAGCTTCCAGACAAACTTTCTATTTCCTACACAAAATTCCCCTGGGGATGGATGTAGCTACCAAATTGGTAGCTGCAGAGATCGGACATATTCATGCTCCCAAGGGAAGATTTGCAACCACTGTACGTCGATCCCAGTCTTCTCCAGCAGTACTTGCTGTAGGCGGTGCTAGAGGTGAATACCTCTGAGATTGAGTAGAAAGAGAGAAGCAGCTGAGCATTAAACATGGGTCAGAGGAATAGAAAATCAAGGGGTAAGACTGATAAAGGGCTATTTCTGTCTTGGAAAAGGTCACTGTGGAAGTTGAATTAAAATGAGTAGCCACAGTACAGAACTGCCCTGGGATTCCTCAAAAAAGCATTCTTCAATGCAGTGTCAAACTACATGTATATTTGCTGGAAAGCAAGGTCATACCTTCTACGAGACTTCCCTGGGAAAAACAGTTTCAATGCTTTAATGGAAATAGGGACATTAAGAGAGATCTAGAAATGTGCTTAGAGCTGATAACAGCCTTCAGGCAGCCCTTCTGAGCAGACCTCTGTCAAGCAAGAGCCTCACCCTCCACCAAACACCTGTTGTAAGAGCCAAACAAGGGCAGGCTCCAAGTTAGAAAAATACCATCTGCACTGGTTTTCCTTAAGGCACATTAGTAAAGAGGATAAATATGGCAACAAAATTTTAGATTGCTAATTGGTCAGGCCCACCAAGCATTTTGCACAGATCACAGCAGTCACATTACCCAGAGAGCAGAGCGCACAAAACGCTGCCAAGGGACAGTGGATGCAATCCACCTTGAAGAGTAAAACATTTGAACTTCTATTTTATTGTCTTGGAAACTGTTCGAGACCTGCACAGCAACGTATTTCAGTCTTTAAACAAGGGACCTGAGTCTGTGGCTCTTCTACTGTGCAATATTTGCTCATGTAGGAGCCACAGCCACGTTCAAGTTTAATCAGAGCAAGAGTGAAGCAAACAAGCCAAACAGCAAAGCCTGCAGCTTCTGGTAAAAACAGCACTTGATGCCCATTTTTGACTGCAGTAGCAATGTTAAGAGTTATTCTGAGAAAATTCCATTTATTCTGAGACTACAAACCAGAAACATGCATGATTTTCATCCTTTGCTGTTCTTCAAAAGCAACAGTAATTCTTTCAACATAATTAGTTTTTCAGAATAAAGCAACTAGATAAACATTTCTTAGTAAATACTTAAAATTATATAAAATATTTTAGAGCAGTTTTCAGTGTCAAGTTTCATTCAAAGTTCTGTTGAAAAATCTCATTTGCTCACATATATTTAATACAATTTTCCTGTTTATCATGCAATTATGATGTGTCCAAAAGCAGTAATGTTGTCAAGCCTTTCATAAACAGAAGGGGGGCACCTGTACAGATAAATCCAGAGCAAGGGAGATGCTTGGCATGTGCAAACACTAGTTTGTGTGATGTTACTGGTACACTGAGGCTTTCCTCCCTAGAGCATCCCTTCAATAAGGAAGGTGGCACCCATCAGGCCCACAAAGTTTTTCCACAAACTTTCACAAAGCATGAAGCTTTTCATGTTTACTAAATACGGAATTTAATGGCAAAAACACCCGAACCTCCAGGTCTGTTACACTGTGATCTGCTGTGGAGACTTGTGTTCCTATCCTCATGGAGAGCTGTGTCTGCCAACGAGTTGCAGATTTCAGATTCTCCATTTCCCCCAGTGACTTGCCTGGAAACTTCATACACTCATCGGGAGCTCTGCAGGGAGCTGCAGAACTAGAGATTTGTTTGGCCACTGGCACAATTGCAAACAAGTGAAAGCAATCAGATTTCAGATGCAAGTCTGAGAAGACCCATGGAAGGATTAATTAAATCACTATGTTCCTTTTGGTCTTGATAAAAAGTGAGCAATTTCCAAAAGAACACGCCATCAAAAATTTCCAAACACAACCAACATCCAACACAATAAAATCTTCAGCAATTAAGGGTCAAATCAACTATTGGTCTTAAGTCATATTTCACCAAAGTCTACAAAATCTAACATTCTAATGTAAATAATAGTTTTTCACATTATATATATTCTGGTGATGATCACAGAATGAGGGTTCAGAACTTAACATTTATTGACAAGAGAGTAAATTTTACCTCTATGCATGCAGCTGCACTGCACCAGCCATGATTTAAGTGCAGTCACTTGCTCAGGAAATCAAACTGCCTCGGCATCAGAGAGGTGGATTAATTAACATCACTTCCATTTTCACTTTGCTCAGGGACACTGGGTTCCCGGTGCTTCTCCCTTCCTTGGAAACAGCTCCAATATTCCCATCTGGAATACAGTGTAGTACTAATGTGCCCTCTCAGAAGCCTGTAACCTCTTCTAGAGTTGCATCCCTCAGAATAACAGCCTACATCTTCACTGGCAAAAAGACATTAGCTATAAAATTGTGCTTCAAAAGCACTTAAAACTTTGACCATATGTTTATAACTTTGTGTTTGCAAATTCTCTTTAAGGATAAAAAGTACAAAAAAAAAAAAAGGATCCGGAAATTAACAGCTGTTTCAGCTAGAAAGGTATTTCACACATTGAGAAAGTGCTTACACAAAGCTATTATTGTGTTTACATAGACAAAAATTGGGTTTCCTAATTAGCACTGGGAGGCATGTAAAGCAGGCTAGATACTGCCTGGCCAGTATTCTGCAGACTGTGAGTTTACAGTATTTGTTTGTGAGCTTTTTTCCCTAAGGAAACACTCTTGAAATGAATCCTACATTAAAGGAGCAACGTGACAAATGGTTCATCCAAATGCCTCCACAATGAAATGCTCCTTTTACTGTTCCACTTAATTAAAGTCCAAATACGAAATTTCTAATTCCACAAGACTTGCAGTAAGTAATAATTAGCTAATGGGCAAAATAAAAATTACCCCACTCAAAGCAACAAAGAACACTCACTAATTCAATGAGATTCAGTAAAGTCAGACCCACTGAAACTTTTAAGGTGATGTTAGCAGCTAAATTATGCTTCTGTTGACATTCAGTTGCTAATACCTTTCTCATTTAAAAGAAAAAACAAAGAACAGAACCACACATCATTTCCAGAGAAGCATCTGAGTGCTGAGGTATTCTAAAAGAGGAAGGAGGTAGACTGCGAACTATGTCCAAGTAGGCTGGGTTCTTGTATAATAGAGATACACAGGAATTCCAACAGTTCAAAACAATTTTTCCTTCTTTCCCCACTTTGCTAGGATTTATTTTGTTATTCCCTCTGATAAACCCTTTCTGGCCATACTACAGATGCATTATCAACAGCCACTTTCCTGATTTGTTAAGACCATCTCCAGTCGCTCCCAACCAGCTGGGGTCCATTTTTGCCTTTTTTTTTTTTTTTTTTTTTTTTTTTTTTTTTTTTTTTTTTTTTTTTTTTTTTGCTTTTGATCATTTCTTTGTCTTAGATAACGACGTCTTTGATGCAAGGGACAATTTTCCTGTAGTGGCAAATTCTGCAGAATAACTTTGCCGCATCTTATGGCTATAGTTCCTCAGTGTTACATATGCTTAAGAAGAAATAACTATTGAGATTTTCCCTGGTGTCTTGATCAAGAGCAGGTTTTCACTCCTACTCTTCAGCCTGACTCTCTCAGTATCTATTTTCCATGCAAGAGCTCTCAATTTCAGGAAGGTCACTCAATGGATTCAGGCACCAGCCCATCCGAACTGCCCCATCCACCTGCTTGCAGCTATTTGCCCGGCTTCTGGTGCACATGCAGACAGTGTCCTGAAAGAGACTTTGGCAACATCAGATTTTAAATAGATTACCTGTGTTCATATGGCTGGACAGTAGCGACATCACAGTCTGAGGAGAAATGTGAAAAAAGATGACTCAAAACTTTTGTACATTTCCAGAACAGGTTGGTAAACTCTAGCAGTATTTACAGCTTGAAGATTCTGTCCAGAAGGATATAGGACAAGGTAATAAAAATTCATTAAAACATATATATATAAAGTAAAAACAGATCTAAATCTTGTATTACAGCAGTGAAGGTTAGGAGTTGTGAGATATCTACATCACTTCCCACAGTGTGAGTTGTGCCACTCCAAAGATCCCACATATATCCAAGAGACTTTATCAGAAAAGAACTTCAATGAGAAGTCAAGAGATGAAGGATGGGTTCATAAAATCTGGTGGATTGAGTTAAAGGAGTTTATCAACAGTTCAGGAGTAAAAATTGATGTAGTTCAAGCTATTAAAAAGATTATAGTGGACACTGCTTAGTGCTGACACCCAGCACAGCGCAGGCTGAGCTGAGATATCACCGCGATCTAGATGAATTATTACCTAAAATGCCCAATACTGACTGCCATAAACACACAAGAAACTGAGACATATCCTTGTCCAGCTCACCTTGGAACACATTTAAGTTTTGAAATTCACTGTGTAGGCAGCAGAGCCTTAGCACTCACACTTTAAAAGCTGACGTGTCGTGCCAGGCATGGGTGTGAAAAACCAATTTATGAGCACAGTAACTTCAAAGAATATAGCATAATTTGCATATTTGCAAGTTAAGTTTCTATTAAAACAACAACATATACATAAACCTTTTGTTCAGGTGAGTTTTATCTCCTGTTCTTCAGCAGCTCCACACGTTCACTGTCCTTCCTAGGCTGTTCCCCTCCCCCCAACCCTCGGTTCTGCATTCAACAAGACATCAGGGCACCAGAATTATTCACTGAAAGCCTGTGTTCACAACAGTTTCAATTTCACCTGGAAATCTGGAGCCATTTGACTCTAATTCAAATCACCATCAATCTCAGTGAGACCAAAAAGTCTTCTCAGCTCCCCATAGTGCTCACGAGTTTTTGTGGCTCTTTGGAAAGCCACAAGGCATTTAACATCATTCCAAATTTTTGCAGTCACGTTCTGCCTTCATCTCTGCAGTGTGCTACATGCACAGGAAAGAAAACAGATCGGAAAGTCAGACATGTGGAGAGAGAATTGGTCATTGTCCATCTATATACCAAGTACCAAGCGTTTGGAAATTGAAGACACTTAAAACACACCCTCACCCTGTTCCATGACCAGGAGACAGAACACAACAAAGCCTACATGGGAGAGGCACAGACTTCCTTTGTTTTCACGTTGAGGATGTTCAGTAAAATAATGAGGTACAATTTTATGCCAAATGTATCAACTATGAGACCACTGGATTCTCTAGTGTCACTTTACAACCTAAAATATCTTCAGATTAAGACTTATACATTGTGCTCACTGGAACAAATGTCCAAACTTTGAGAGGTTTCTTGCAGGGTTATTAAATGGATTATCATAAGAGACATTGCAGTGCTAAACTGAATTACAGCATACAAATGAAAATTCTTGAGAAGTGAAATGGATTAACAAGCTGCTAAAAGCAACAGTACATGAGAAAAGGTGACATAACCATAAAATAAAATGACTTGGGAATATTTACTTAAAAAAAAAAAATTAAGTTCAATAGCTAAAATCACCACCCAGCTCACACCTGCAGTGCATATGGCAGACAGAGAGAAAACAGGAGAAAGAAAAAGACAGGATCCTTCCCTCAGGGAAAGCCATAGCTGTGCTGCGTGCCCACTATGGGCACGAGGCTCGGCCAGCCAAGTGTTCCTGCCCTGCTGAGAGCTGCACAGCTCCAGCAAACCAGGATGCACAAAGCAAAGCAGTATTTCAAGGGCATGGAGGGAAGGATGCATTTTTTCCCTCTGGTTCAGAGTTAGATTTTAAAAGGGTAAAAGCAGCTTTTTTCTGAATAACAGCTCAAGAAAAGCCCAGTTCTGCCCTGGCTTTGCCTTCTAGCACGTGGCACAGTGAGCACTAAGCTGGGGCACCCACAGGCACTGCCCAGGAGGAGAAATACAGAACTGCACCACAGCACTGCTGCTGCCAGCACCATTTCCTTACGTTTCATTACATCCAATTTTCTTCCCCGTGCTTCATAACTTGACAGTTTAAATTGCATCGGGCTCAGAGGTGGCGTGTGCCTTGTCAGGCTGCACATGGTTTGTTTTCCCTCTCCTTACAAGAGACAACATTAATTAAGGCACAGATTAGATTTTGAATACTGGATTATTGCTTTTCTTCAGGGAACTTTGCGTATTGTTATTTCTATTTTCACGTGTAGATCTGACAAAAAGGATGGCTGAGATTTGGCTTCGTGTCTTTAACCAATACCAGCTGCCAAAAGACATTTCAGAGCCACAGAGTGACTTAAATGTGCTCACATGCCATCACCACTGGCTGCTCAGGCAGCACAGGGTCTGAGGAGCTGGAGACCCATTCTTGTCCTTGGGGTCCAGCATGCTCACGAACAGCAGCCACGCTGGATGCAGCACTCCGGGCAGCTGCAGTGCCAGGCTGTGAGGCTTCATTTCTCAGGAGGGAATGATGCCGTAATGACAATAAATGTTGGGGCCATCTGGGATGAGAGATGGTTGAATAGAAAGAAAAAATTCTTCTCAGAAAGAGTGGTCAGGCATTGGCACAGGCTGTCCAGGGAGGTGGTAGAGTTCCCATCCCTGGAGGTGTTCAAGAGCCGTGGAGATACGGCACTTGGGGACGCAGCAGGGATGGGTTGGGGTAGGTCTTGGTGGTGTTAGAGGGCTTTCCCAACCTTAATGATTCTATGATTTTGATTCCAGGCTTTTCCCAAGAGGATTTTTAAACTTGTTTGGAACAGTACTAGCTTCTATGTTCTTAGGTTTTGCACCATCTCCTAAACATGAACCAACAAATTTTAAAAAAATCTTGCTAAAAATTCAAAATAATAATCATCAAAAAACAGCAGAACCCGCAAATCCAAATAAACTTCAGGGCGTTACTTTTAGCATACATGAGGACATCATGATATAAGGAAATACAAAGATGATGAAATAAAATTGTGGAGGAATTGTGTTGGTCTCTTCTGTGGTCATCATAGACATAGCACTCAAGTGAGCACCCAGAGACACTTGGTCACAGCACCTGTCTGCAGCTCCTGGGGCACCCTCAGGGACTGAGGGGGGGCATATGGATTGCAAGTGCTCGTGAACAGAATGATATTCTCACATTCAGGAATCAGGAGTGTTAGGTCACCTAGCTCCCCTTCAACGGAGGCTGAACTGGACCTTGGGAGAGAAGAGCATGGATATGGAACAGCATGCAAAGCCAAGCACGCGGTGGGTGCACCTTCAGGGGGGTTTTAGCACCTTGCACCTAAGGAGCTACAAAATCCCTTCATTCTCTCAGACTGTAAGTTGCCTTATACTGACTTTGCAGTCTAGAATACAAGTTGTCCTGCCTCTTTATACCTAAATGCCAAAATATCTGCGTGTTTCTGCCCAAAGCCTTCAATCTGCCCTCACTTTTACCATGGGAACAGATTTAAAGCTATTTCAGCAACAGTTTTTCAACAACACATCTAGAGCATTAAATTCTTCTTAAGATTAATTTTGCAGTCTTTCCGTTAAGATTTTGAGTGAACTATTAATCATAAGACTAAGAGACTCTTAACCAATTGATGGGTTTACGGTTATAGCTGTTATTAATCAAGTATTGTTTTGCTGCACTCTTTATGGCATACTATTTTACGCGCTCACAAATACTTCACACCTAGTTTGTCACATTTCTTGCTGGCTTTGTATTTAAAGCAAACAAATGAGACTTGCAGACAAAATAATTTTTAGAGTATGAGTGCAGGAGTACGAGTGCCCACAACCTTTAAAGTTGCTGTGTCAACAGGCAAAATCCAAACGCGTGCTGCAGTTGCAGAGGGACTTTTCTGGGGATATGAAAAACACCCTTCCATACTAAGCAGCCTGTTAGTGGATGCTAAATTGTAGGGCAGGAAAATAAACTGTGGCTGGGAATGTGCTTTCCTGTTTCTCCCTCTCCCCTTTGCAGTTTGGATTTGCTGCTGCCGAGTGCTGTGCAGTGCACCTCAAGGAGACAGCGCTGAGTGTGTAGGAAAGGTACCGAGCTGCATTTACTGTGATCACTGATAAATGAATTAAAAGCCTTATAGAAGGGATGGAAATGGCCTATTTATAGTTGAGAGCATATTTACAAGCCTCAGAGGGAAATTGTAATTACATTTTCAGTTTAAAAAATGTCATCGTCTCCTCTGACCTTTTGTTGCTTTCTCATGCCCTTCAAAGGAAAATGAATTCATGAGAAGTGCCAGATAGAAGACTTTACCCATTGCATTGTCAGTCTGCAGAGCTACAGTCCCTCCCTTCCCCTCCTGTCCTGTGCTCCTGCTTTTCCCACTGCTTGCTTCCCTATTTTCCTATTGGCTACCTGTTCGGCAAATCCACAGCTCAGGGAGCACAGCTGGATGTGCATCTCCCCAGCTTGCTGGGAAGCCCCCGAAGCAGCTGTGTGCCTACCAGGCATAATCAAGCCCAGTTTGATTATGATATTTTCAATAAATCACTAGACACTTCTTTTGGTACGTTTCTAGATGAGTTACAGATTGTTCTTTCTTAACTCACTTCCAAAAAAAAAAAAAAAAACAATTTTAATTGCTGCACAGTTCAAAATCAGCAACAGTTCAGAAGCTCCTTGGTTGGTAGAGCTTTGCTCCCCTTGGGCAAAAATTAAGGGCTGCTGATAGAAGCAAACATCTGGCTTAGCCTCTCCGTAACCCAGTTCAGCTCTGCATCCATCGCCTCCTGGAACGAGTGCCTGTTCAAGCACTTACACATTAGCTAAGCCAGGTTAATGAGCAATCAATTCACTGAAACTCTAACAGGGACCCAGGCTCTGCAGCCCCATCATGGGCCTGACCCACTGCTGCCCTGCCCCTCACCCCCTCATTTACACTTGCAAATCACAAGCATAAAATACCAAAGAAAATAAACACCAAGCAACAGACAAGAGTCTTACAGGGACAAATTATTCTCTCACTTCCATTAAGGTAGTCCCAGAGTAACTCACTTGACTTAGCCAAATTAAGCTGTAGTTATCCTGCAGTGAGAGTTCAAATGACATTTTATCGCTTCACATCCATTCCCCAAGCCTACAGCACTACCAGCACCAGATTGCTCACGGGCTGCACACAGATTCCTTGCACACAGGTGTCTTTATGACAGAGCTCTCCACTGAAAGTCCCAAACCATGCTATCAGCACCATCTCCTGCGTGGTTCACAGCCACCGCCTGAGCCCGCAGCTGACCCACACATCTCCCACACCTTGCAGGATCTGGCTGCACAGAAAACACCACACACATTCGTTTCCCCTCCCAGTGGAAATGAGAGTTAGGCCATACATGTTTTCCTGTTGCATTATAAAAAGTGGCTTGGCTTCCAGATCAGCACTTTTAATACAGCTGAAATTAGTTTAGCTGTAGCTCAAAAAAAAAAAAAAAAAAAAAAGGAAAAACCACAACAAAAAACTCACTGTTGTTTCAGGCTGTTAACCACAATGTCTTCTAAAACGAAGCATGTTTACTGTCATTTTGGAAAAGTCATTCTTCCTTTATGAATCTGGCAACGAAGGATTCGAAAGATACTGATGTGGGATTGTTATCATGCACAAGCCAACGCTGTCAGGCTTCATTACTTCCAAGACAAAAATCACAGAACAATGCATTGAACGCTCAAAGAGGAACACGGAGCCCTGTTGTGCAGCAGTGGGATGACCCCAACCGCCAGCGCCTCGCACTGCAGCACAGCAGCCGCTGCCCGCAGCACCGACTGCCATGGGGATGGGGCTGAGTGCCTGGGGCAGCCCCAGGAACACTGGAGGGCTGGTTCTGAGGCCACAGTAAGGTTTTCAGTCCTTTCAATAAATATATACATTTAAAAGAAAACAACATTTTTTCTTTCAAAAGGAGAGAGAAAACTCTACTTTCAAAGGCTTTATTGGCATGTTGCAGCTAAAAAAATGACTTGATTTCTAGAAACAACATTGGCCAACATATCCTCATTGCAGCTTTGTGCCTGCCTTAAGTTTTGAGGTTTGTGTGGGGTTTTTCCCCCCCACTCTCTTCTAAGCATGCAAGTTGTTGATAAGGATAATTTCAGAATATTCCCTTCCTGTTGCAGCCCCAAATTGTCTGCACAACAAAATAAAATCCATAGAAATTAACATCCCCAAGCATCCCTTCCAGACCCTCACCACCTCCTGGGACAGTGACTCTCCATCCCCTGCTGCTCCCCTTCGTTTCCCTTTATTCTCCCTCTCCCTACCAACATCTTTCTGCATCTGAAAACTGCAGTGCATCCCAGCCCTCTGAGGTAACATCCCTGTTGAGGAGCTGAAGGATGGATTTGGGTCCTGACTTGTGCAGCCGGCTGACATACCTGTTCATAGCCTGACTGAGCATTGTGCTTTCCAGTTCCCTCTAAACAGCTTATTTCCCAAAAATAAGCAGCCAGGATGAAGTTTACCCGCAGGCAGAACACTCGCATCAGACCCATTCACTTAAGCTCAACTTAAGCCTTACTTTGATGGTTTAACAGGAATTTACATGGTACACACCACTTGCTCAAGTTCCCTACACAGGGATGATTTCACCCTCTTTGCACTTCAAAGTCTCAGCTTTCCCATGCAGCTTTTCAGAACGTGCATCCCATTGTGCACCTAACACCTTTCATCCTTTTCACGTTTCTTGGAGCTGTAATAGCATCAGCCGTGACCAGCGGGATCCCCAGCCAGCTGGGAGCGCTGGGCAGCTCTGAGCACCAACATCAAGCAAACACCCTGCATTGCTCACTGCAGCATCGTGCGGTGCCGTGCAGAAGGCCCCCAGCAGCACGCTAACACTACAGAGCTGCACCTCCCAAATATTCATCATTTTGAAGAAAGAAAACTTGAAGGTTGACTTCTTACTTTCACTGCTAGCAAAAGAAGCGCTGCTCAATTCATGCAAACAAAAGCTTTTACCATATCTTCCATCTTCCCATGTTGGAAGGCAGAATAATTAGAACAAGCCTTTTGGCTCTGGCACATGGGCTGGCTGCGAGTATAAGAGTGTGGCCCCCATAAAGCCCCAGAGAAAAGACCAGGCACCTCCTGAATCACAGAAAATGTTGAAACAAATACATTCATTATAAGAACTCCGGATGTGTTTAAGTCTACAGCAGACCAACCATCAAGGATTTTGTAATTTCTTTCATGTCTCATAATTAAAAATTTGTCAGAAACACGGTGCCCAGCACTCCCCATCTCCTGTTGTGAATCATAATGACCAGATTTTCAGGAGGGAGTTGAACAACATACTTTAAAGAAACAAAGATTTAATTTTGAGCATAGGTCCTTTAAGTGCACACGGGTCTCACCAACCCAACAGACTTCACAACACTCATCATAGATCATGAAGGTCATGAGCAAACTTTGGTAGTTAGAAAAGACAATATACGAGCAAGGAGCTATGAAAAGCATCAGTGGGAAATGCTGCAGATAGATTCCATCTCTACTTAGGGCTGAGGAGCCTTTCTTCTGCCTTGAACTTGGATCACACAGATGCTTTTGAAATTGTTCCATTAATCTCAAATCCTCATTGGATGAGAGGCACCTAACTGGCTGAGACAGTCTTCTAGCCCCTGCTTCCCCAAGTTTTCATTATGTTTTATTGAGGAAACAGTATTTTTATGATAAGAGACCAGTGAGTCATGGACTGGGATCTAAGTGTTCCCACAGCCAACCATCAGCAAGGTCGTTCTCAAAACTTCAGCCTCAGCAAAGAACATTTTATTCTTCCAAGTGAAGTAGAAATGTTTCTACAGGAGGCAATGCCAGCACCCCTCCAGCATAACCTGCTCCTTGGGCAAGTTAATCAGGGAAAAGTGCTGAATCCAATTCTCCTGCTCCCACACACATTCAGCCACAGCACTATTTAAGAGGGTTGCACAGACCTCAACAAGCAGCTTGTTCCAGGGGCTGATGAGTAGCTCTCTGCATTAACAGGAGTTAACTGGAGAAGGAAAAATGGTTCCCACCCACTCCAGGTTCACCCAGCTCCAAGCAGAACGGAGGAAGTCTCACATGCATCACTCTGGGACTTCCTCTGAGGACTCCACTGCGCTGGGCTGAGCCAAACTCCTCCAAGCCATTCCAACCAGCCCACAACTCCTGGCCACTAATGGCCTCAGCTGGTGAGTTCCCACTTCAAACAGAATTGGACTCCAAAAAAATAGCTTCACAAAGCAAGCTGATAAAATGATGCTTTGTGCTACGCTTTTCAGATGCCATTAGGCATGAACACTGAGGGTGGCTTGATACCAATCTTTGTTGGCCTCAGGTACTTAAAATTTCTCTTTCCCATTAATAAAAAGATTGCACTGCTCAGGGGTCATCCTGTTTAACATTTCTTAATTGAAGCCTTTCTTGCTATTTGCCATTTTTCACTGAGTGCATTCACTAACCACAGCTCCGTAATCCTTGCTCATTTAGCAGCCCAGCCAGCAGCAGCCTGCTCCTGGCCTCTCCTGTCCTGAAAGCTGCTCACGGCTCAGGCAGGCAGCATTAATGCAGGGGAAGCAGCTCCTGGTTACAGCACCCGAAACATCAGGCTGCAGAAATGAGCAGCTGCAGCTACCCAGGTGCTTTAGGCAGAAACCAGAGTGAGGGAGGAAGAACTGGTTGGGGAAGGGAGAAGGAAGGACTGGGTAGAAAGAATTGGGCACCATTTTTTAAGAGATATAAAGGCAAAATAATAAATGGCACAAGGCGAGAGGGGAGAAAGAAAAAGAAAAAACAGGATCAATAGCAAGAAAACAGTTACCCAGAACATCGGGTGTGTTCAGCAGTTCCCAACTCTGAATCAGACTTTCCTGAAAACAAAACCCTAATTTCCTTCCAGAAATAAACAAATAACCAAAACACAGATTTGGATCTTTTCACTCATCTCCCATGAGACAATCACTTGCAATCATCCCTCATGGCTTCCGTGGCAATGGTTGTGGATCATTTCACAGCACCCAGCTCTATCTAGGACAACCGGCTCCAGCCATCCACCCCTAAGAACAGCCTCCTACTGGCTCTGTGTGTGTAACGCTTCTCACATTGGACACAAAAACAGTTACAGACTGGCCCTTTTAGGTTTCGGGCCTGCTCTTTTGCTTGTAATCCCTTATTTTGCACATACATGTGCAAACAAGTAATGATCATGCCAACAGCACAGACGTCTATGCATCTACACTGCTGGGATCCTGTTCTGTCACTGAAATAACGAATGGCTTCCCCCAGACCCAAATGATGGTGATATATAGGTACTCTGTCCTCCTCCTCACACAATATTTTAATAGCTTTCATATGTGTACTCTGCTAGTGCAGTTTTCAGTGACTCACCTGGATAGCACTACAGAGCCCTGATACACTTTTCAATGTAAATTAAAGATTAAGACTCAAAACACCATCCCTCCCGGAGCAGTAAGGAGCTGCCTGCTTGGTTTGAAGATCTTTTTCAGCATTTACAGACCAAGCGACAGGGCTGGTTTGTTTTCCTCTCCTGCTAGAATGGTTACAGGCAACTGAAACCAAAAGTAGCAGCTTGTGGCATGAATCAAACTTAATTGCTTTCTACATTTTATAGAAGCGAGGAAAAAAAGCCTTGACCCTACCAAGCAAACTGGCAGGAAAATGTAACGTCTCCTTAGAGCAATTTGACCTTCAAGCACTCCCCTCCCAGCAACTTCCTCTAATCCCAGACAGATACACTTATCAATCCCAGTGGGCGAAAGAAAATGAACCTGTCAAAACGGTGACACTGCTAAAATTATAGCAAGCAGCATCATTTGTTAATTTGCCCACTCTCAGTTTTTGAGGATTTATCAAAATTATATTTGATTCAAGAGACAAAGTACTTAACTCTTGCCCAGAAATCTCTGTTCTTCTCCTAAGGACTCCAGCTAGGATTTATTCTGGCTCAGGAGCCTGGGGCCCCTCACTTGCCCTGAGAACTTGAGGGATGTCAAATCACCTGCCCATAAAGCAAGGCCAAGATGTCGTTCTGGGGAGGTCATATCACTTCAGCTATCAAAACAGCAGAAAAATGTCATACAAGCTCAAAGAATCCTTTTCTAACGTTTAAGTGTTCCCCATTGTCTGTACCATTTAACTCCATTTAAGTAACATTTTCACTGAATTTAAAGCAAATCAATAGCGAACAGGTTTTATCAACGCAATGCCCGCCTGCAATTCATTGCTCACACGGCATTTTACCCAGTTTAAGTGGCACACAGTTCTGAACAGTGAGATATCCAAGCACCAACAAGCAAAAGCCATCTGCTCCAGTTAGGACAATCTCCTCTCCATCCTGCTTTAGGTGTGGGCACCTATAAAAGGGGTTTCCACTGGCTACATTGTGCCCTGCACACAAACATCTGAGGCTGCCACCCGACATTCAGCTGGAACAAAATGTTTCTGTTGAAGGTAACTACAAGCACAATGCTTACAAAAATTAGTCTCAAGACTTCCACTCCTTGCAGGGAAATTAATACATTATTCAGAGTGTGAAGCTTAGTCTTGGCTACATCAGTCAGAACTGCAGCATGAGAAGCTGAGATGCAGAAGAAAACATTTAAGGTTTTATTACTCCATTTAGAATCTTAAAAAAAAAAAGCAAAATCTAAATAAAATATGATTCCACCAGGAAAAAAAAAAAGAAAAAGCAACTCCCTCCTGCCACTGGCAATTTTTGAACCAAACCTTTCAACTGTTCAATTTTTATCCACCTAGACAGGTTAGTTACCGGTCCAGCACTGACTCTCTTATCTCTTTAAGAAGGTAAGAAATACTAATAGCAAAACAAAAAGCCACTCTAACATTATCCTCTCCCCCTTTTCTTAAAGGGGGCTATTTTCTTTGCAAAATCCTTCAAGCAAAGGAGACTTCTTTCTTTTCTAGCTAGGCTTGGGACTCATTCAAGGCAGGGCTAAGTCCCAAGCAAAAAAGGACTAGAAACTTTCCATGCAAAAACATTCCTGTATAAGAATTCTTTGCACTCATTTCATATGCTCTGATTTTAGAATTTAATCCACGTTATTGAACTGTTACATGAATACAAGTCTTAAGTTAAACAACAGAAATGCTCACTGCACAGTGTTAGCTATGCCAGCTCACATGAGCTGGTTGCATCCACCCACTCCTCAGCAGCTGGGCTTCTACACCCCACTTGCAAACAAGCCTGAAGACCAGGAGCAGACAAAGGACTGCAGAGAAGAGGAGGAGGGTGTGTAAGGACCAAGAACAAGTCCTGCTGATGGTACAAGGTGCCACCAGCACAGGAGCTCTGTGCTGCTCTCACCTGCTCGCTACCTTCTCCACTGGTGCACAGAAATGCAAATCCTCCCAGGCTGCCAACCCTGCACATTCAACAAGCATTACAGTTACTCAAATAAAATACAGTTGGCAGTGCTTGCAATTGCCCAGAAGGAATCCAGTAGGAAAACACTGGCGTTGACAATGTGGTTTATTGCCGAGCGCTGCGCATTCGGCACAGACGGTTAATTTGATACAGCAGGCAGGACCCTGCACTCAGCAGTGCCTTATATTTTTTAACCAAGATCTGCAGTTTCTTTTGAAGAAAAGCATGCTTAAGCAGAAGGGTAGAGATGGTCATAACTTCTGTTTCTTCTTCTAAATTTCTTTTTTTTAATAGCACGCCCAGCACCACTTTACCAAACTGGATCAGGGAACCTTGCTCAGGTTGTCCTGCACATTCAATGTCACTGCAAGCTTTCAGTCTTGCATTAGACCTAAATTTACGGTACATAAAATTAGGAACTAAAGAAATGAGGTCAGCCATGTCCGATCTGCTTTTAAACAATTGCCCTCCAGAGTGATTCAAATCCTCCTGGATTTGTGGCATTTGGAATAATTGTATCATCATTTACAACCTTGCTCGGTAGCCACACGAATAGGAGACGTTTTAAATCACGATGTCATGACAGTGCTGTTAGCAGGCCTGAGCCACATGAGCAGTTCTCATTGTGGTTTTATGAGTCCATGAGTACAGACACCTCTGAACATCCCCACCAGCCAGGAGGTGGGAATGTCCATCACCACCCTGACATGGGAGGTGGGAAGTAGTTGAGAGTAGGGTTGGTGTGGGGAGCAGGTGTGGATGGGTAGAGAGGAGAGAAGAAGCAACAGCATCACCACACTCTTCCTGCAGATCCCACAAATGGGTAGGAAGAGTCTGTCCTGCTAACATCTCTCCCTGGGGAGAAGCACCTCTGTCCCTCACCACCAACTTCTTTCCAGTATTTCTTACCCAGTGGAAACCCAATGCCCTGTGACGTGTTTTGTAGAATCCTAGCTTTTTAGACCATTTTCCTCACGGTTGTTTTTATATTCTGGATCTCCAGCCTCTTTTCCAGGTATTCTGCCCAGAAGTACTTCCAAGTTTCCTTAAAAATTAAATTGACCTCAACATTTGTGTAAATATACACCCCCTCCACGCACACTTCCAACAGCAAGGCTTGCCTCCCTTTGCAGTGCTATCCCACTGCTGACTGGCATTCAGTTTATAAGCAACTGCGGTACTTTAATCTCATCAGATGTGCTCCCATTTAATCTTTGAGCATTGGTTTCTCATTCCTAAATTTAACTTTTTGCTCCATTTATTAGCTCCTCCAAAACACAGATAAAACTCATGAATACAGTTTGAATGCTACTTTATTTTTTACCAAAGCCAGGAAACATCAACAGTCCAAAAACTTTTATCATCTCACCACTTTTGAATTTAGCCTCTGACTTCAGGGATTATTCACAATTTTCAAGCTCTATCTTCGCATCAAGACAAATGATGCAAAGGAATACAATACGTAACTACCTATTGTGCTCCAGCCCGTATTAGAAAAAGAAATAAACAGCTCTTTGGCCTCTGATGCTCAATAAACACAATACTATAATATAGGCATTTAACTCACTGATTTGTAGATATCGTCAGACAATTCAGAGCAGTAATTTGTGTCAGCAAAACTGTACCCAGTTATTTGCCACTGCAAAGTTAGAGCTCAGTTTTCAAATTCAGCCACCTTGAAACTGTTATCATGATCCACATCTTCAAATAAGCAGTTGAAATGCAGGCTAATAGAAAGGCCTTTTTTAATGCCAGAAGGATAAGCTGAGTCAAAGCTCCTCGTTAGGACCAAAGTGGTCTGCAGTAGATGCAATCGCATAAGTTCTGCTACAGGACAGAGCCAACTGACAGAGACAAGCTTCACTGTATTTTCTCAAGGTCAACAATCATAATAATAATTCCCTTTCCTATGATTTTTCCTGCAGTTAATGCAACAATATTGCAAGCTCTAAATGCCCATAAGGAGGAAATAATGTAATATCCAGAAAACTGTTCAGCTATGTCGCTTTCTCTAAATACATCCAAGCCATTGGGTTTGAAACTTTAAGAGTCAAACAGCCACCAGTACTGTGAGCTGCTCCTCAAAGCACCTGCAGACACACAAGATGTGATCACTGGTCTCCTTTCTACTTCCCCATATTTTCTTGAGCTCAGTGTAAAAGGTTTTGAGCACAGACTCCCTAATGCATTCCAGAAGTGTTTCTTCTTTTGCATAAACATGAAATTGCCAAGCATAGAGGCCTGCACAGTTCACTGCAGCCAGCAGAAGCCATTGATTCTTGCATTTATTTCCTCTATATTTCAAATCTATTCCTCATGCTGCTTGTCACATAGGGTTGACATATGTCACAGGATGCCATTATATACTGTGGCAATACATAGACATCAAATACCATCTAGAAGAGAATATTGTGTTTAAAATAATCCTGAGCACACTGGTTTGTTTTATTTGTTGTGGCTTCATAATTGCCAGGAGTCAACAGTCATCGAAACAATTCATCAGAGAATACAAAATTGCTGTTCTATTAAAGATAAGAAAAACTGAACTAAGCTGAGCACGCACCACCAGAACAATAAATCTGCGCAGCTTGTTTTACACTTCAGTCTTTTTAATGCATAATTTATTTGTATTTATCTGCATTTATAAAAGTGTAATTTCCTATTGGGAAAAAAGTAGCAGAACTACATCAATGACAGAGCACGGTTTTGTTTCACACAGCGATCAGACCATGGGTGGGGAGCCAAGATGCTCAGCTTTTGCCTTGATGCTGCCACTGCATGCTGTGCTGGAGCAGGTTTAGCCATCCTCTGTCTCAGGGTCCCATAAAAAAATGACTGCCCTGCTACTTTGCGTGTAGCAGTGCTCTGCAACCCAGATCAGCCTCGTGGGCTGAGATACCCTCAAGTTGCAGTGAGTTACTCCTGGCCATGGGCCATGCACCAGCAGCACTGAGCTCACTGGGGCTGCACATACGTAGGAGGTGCTGCCCCATCAGGAGGTGAACTACTCCCACTTTTTTGTTTAAAAAATATTATAATTCGTATACATTGGAGCAACCAATTTCAAACACATCAAGATGCTTTCCAAAAAAAAAAATCCAATGAGTATTTCTTGTTCAGCAGATCGTGAATCCAGCAATAATTCACAACATCCACAGAGACAGACAGCTCTCAGAAGGGTTGCCCTTTTAGGGGGACTTTTTAGATTTTACTCAATTGTTTTGTAATATGTTCTAAAAATGCATTTGCTTAACAATTTTTAAGAGTGATGCTAAATGTTAACATGTCAGCTCAGAAACATACCTCTGGAGCAGCTGTACTACCATGCCAACATGTTGCAGCTTGTTAAAAATGCAGAGACAAATGTGTTAATGGAAACATTTTAGTGAAACTTAAATTACAGTCTACAGCAAAATTTTCTCTTGGGTTCTTCACTTGCTCAAAAGCACCAGAGCTGTCTCTGTCCACACTACCCCACGTTGGAAACATTGGTGAGCATCCCTGCATCCTACTCGGGTGCTCCAAGGCTCTTGATCCTGCTTCACACAGTGACATTAAGTCTTGGCTGCTAGTGCATCCATCAACTGAGGGATGCACGCTGAGACCTTAGAAAATATATTGTCACCATTTTAAGTTATTTTTCTGAGAAATATAATCATGGTTTTCTAAACAGAGACTCCAACAAGCTGCACACGCTTGTATCCATGAAAGAAAACTTTGTTTCAAATAACTGCAGTGAGAAAAAGTTCATTACCTGAGCACCTTAAAACAAAACCAAAAAAAACCCCAAGTGCTTAACCTTGTGAGCATCTTTAGAGGCTTAGTTAACATAATCTGACATATATACAGGTAGAAATACTTTCTAAGCCCTTAGTAATAGAGAGTATTCCAGGCAGTGTTACACTCCACCAGCTTCTGTTGTAGGAAATGTAAGAATACGACACTTGAATTACGCCGAAATGTGCTCCGGGGTTAAGGCTGCCTTCAGGCATCTTTAAATTGCACGCCCGGTACTTATACAGCCAATAAGCCAAACTGACACTGACCTTGACAAGATTATGGGGACAGTCTTTACATAATGATGAGCTACTCTTGCTCATCATTGACTTGTGGCTGAGTCATTTGAGGAGAAAGATGGAGCTGTACAGGTTTTGCTCTGCTATGACACACACACGTGCTTTGTGCCAGCTGCTGCCTGTTCCCAGCCCTGCCCAAGCAGCCAGGTGAGGAAGGCAGCCCAAAAGGACCATTAATCAAAGTGCTGCCTTTAAAGGGCACAGGTTGCTTTGTTGCATAGACAGACTGATAAGCTCCGGCCTCCTCAGCTGAAGGGCTGGATGAAATTCCTACTGACCCCTCTAGCATTTCAAAAGATAATTTTATTTTTTCCCCCAACAGCTATTATCCTAAATGACTCTTTTGACCAAAACTTCCTACTTCCCTTTTAAGATACAATGAAGATAATGAGGCTTGGTGCACAAACTTTCTTAAATTCAGAATCTTTTCTTTCTTCCTTGATAGTGTTTCACAATTTTAACATTCCCACCCCACATCAAGGGCATAAGAGTAGAACTTGCTATGGTACAGGTACTCTGAGATGAGTTGGCTGGCCAGCAGCTTGCAGGTATTTTTCCAGAAGTTTCACACATTCTAACTAATGTTTTATTTAAACCTCATTTAATAAAAACACAAGTTATTGCCACTTACTTCCATTAAGATGTTCTATTAATATCTAAAATGTCACGCTAGATTAGTAAATTGTCTTGTATTCCTTAGTGTCAATCACAAAGATACCATATATCTAAGAGCAATTATATAAAATTAGCTTAATGAAATATATCTCTAATGTAATGAGGGATGCTCTGTATGTGTACGATGTATGCTGTTTGGAGTGCAAGTGCCAGGTTAGTAAGCACTCCCACAAATCCCCCACTGACAGTACTAAGAAGTGGATTTCCTTGGGTACCCTTCTTTGAAGCACAGAAATGGCTCCAAAAGAAATTCTCTTCAGCTGTACAAAATTCAAAACTGTGGAGACAGCTCTTCACGAAAGTGTAATTGATTTAGCACAAAGCAGTGCTATATTCTTATTGGATTTATTGGCCATATGTACCTGCAGCAGCGTTCAGTAGCGTTCCTCACTTTTATGCATGGATCCTATAATCACCACAAGTGCACAACGTTCTGCTGGAGAAGCTGTGACTCACCTCATCAGCAAATCCCCAGACTTTTCCTCCTCAAAATGAAAACTTTGATCCCCTCAGGGCAGAAGCTCCCTGCTGGATGCAGGACATTCTCCTGGCTTCCCATGACACTGCCCTGTCTGCTCAGGTAGGCTTCTGCTTCCAAGCACCATCACTAAGCAAAAACTACAACTCTATCTTGCATGACTCAAGCCAAATATACTCAACTGGCTGAAACACACAGTTTCTCACTCAGATTCTGAGAAGTAATCTTTCCCCAAGGTGATGATTTATTTACTTTCTGACATGGCAGCAATATTCACCCTACTATCCACTGTGAGTGGTTCTAAAGAAGTTCACAGAAATGTAGCCATACAATAGCATGTAACTGTGTGTTTGTTTCAGTAGTTGTAATGACACAGCTTTGGGTAAGGATATTCACAGAACAAGTAACCCTTAATTATTTTATTGCCTCTCAGTTAGGGGACAGGAAGAACACAAAAAGGTGAAAGATGCATCTTAAGAATATAACGCTTTCCAGAGACTATCAGCTCCTTTCCTCTCACTGCATGAGCAGTTTCAACTTGATCTTACTTAAGCTAAAAGAAAAAAAAATACTAAATTCTCATTCACAAATGCATTAATAGTGTGATTGAATTTTTCTAATGGTAGTTACTAAGGTCTCAAGTTTGCCACCCTAAGTCAACAGGAATCCTTTTATGAGATTCAATATACACTAAACGTGGCTTTTGCCCCTGAATGATCTAAATGGGTATTAACTATCGGAATGTTACAACTGCCAGAGATGAAGAACTGCAGAAGACACCCTATGAATGAAAGCAATATATTCCTCAGGTTTTGAATTCCGTGTCTGCCTCTGAATGTCACGAGTCCACATGACATCCCTGACTCCTGGTCTTTGCATTTGAATGGCTAAAAAAAAAAAAAAAAAAAGTGTAAACTCGTCTGGCTCAGAGAGCAGACAGCTCTGTATTGGGTATTCAGAGCAAACTCGTGTGTGCTGTTTATGCCAGCATGTGTTTGGAATATATTTTGTTCCTGATAAACCAGTGACAGGACTACGTGGATAACAAGTGCAAAGAAGCTGAAAGTTCCTTCTTTTAGTCAAACAATTTTCCTTTGCTTTGTCTTCAAACACAGATGGAGTTAAGACATGACTGCAACCTTGAGAAGGACAGCAGCAGTGTCCCAGCACAATTACAGTCACCAACAGAGGCCAAGAGCCCTGCTTTGATGTGACACATATTCTGATCTAAGATTAAAACAAAAAGTAAAAAAGCATTACATTATCATTCCTTTCCTGATATCCCAGTTGAACATTGCTTCTTATGGTCTTTTCTGCATTTCTCTGATATTCCCAGAATGCAGTCCAGATCATAAAATAGAAGAGGTCAACAAAACATGGAAAAAAGGTATAACTTTTATCTTCCTGGGCTGGTTACTGAATATTTTCTTCTAGAAAGATGGAACTGTAGTTAAAACTGGGAATAGATTTGTCTGTCCTTCCTTCCCTCCTGCCTCTGAAGCCTGGGGCCCATCAGCTGGGCCCCAAGGACGGAGCGGTGCCACGCGGCGCTGCCCTCCTGCTGCTGCTGCCCCAGGGACGCCGGTCACCCAGCAAAACAGAGCACTCCTGTTCCCACTCATTTATAAAAACAAGTGAATCCACAGCACCCCCTAGCACTACAAAAATTAAACGTGCCTATGCTCATCTGCATGCATTATTGAGATGTGTGCAGGGTTCTGGTTTGTGAATCACAGCACCTGGACTTCTCCATATTGGCAGCTCTTATGGGCAAAGCCCACTGTTTTTGGGCATAACAAAGCCAGGAGTTCATCTGGTCCAAGTCCAGCACTCCAAGGCATTGGAGTAATCTAACTGATTGTAAGTAACATAATCACATTATTCTAATCTACGTTACCAATCTCTTGGGAGAGAGTATCTTACTATTCCTCACGTTACCCAGCACCAGTGCCATGAGGGATGTCTGCTTCAGCCATCAGGCACCACTGTTACACTAACATTGAAACACTATTTACACTTTGAAAGATGTTAAAAGCTCAAGAACACCAGAAGAGAGAAGTTTGTCTCATGCTTTACAGGATATGTCATCTCCTCATTTACTCTGCTTGAAGCAGATTTATATGACGCAAAAACTCTCAGCACCGGGCTACAGTGCATTGTGCACTGCATCAGAATTGTTTAAGGCTAGCAGCAATAACAATGATGATGAACAATATGACCCTTTTGCTTTTATGAAAGAATGGGAAGCGATGTTACTTCAGAATCCTAAATATCCCATATCATCAGGAACACAGCAATACAATGTATCTGGGACTCTGCAAACACTCTTGACTTTCTTCTCCTTGGGGACGCTTCATTGACATAATATAGCTTAATGACACATTTGGCACATGCAGTAGAACTGCTTCTACTTTTACTGTTTTTCTTCCTCTTCCAGGTCACTGCTAGGTGACCTGGCATGGTCACCTAGCAATGACTTTTCAGTTTATCTGACAATTAAAATTAATCTTCTGAGAAGAAACCATGGAGGAAACACCAGAAGAAAGTCAATCACAACCAACAAAATTACCAAAATTGTACCATATTCTGACCCAATATCATCCACCTGTGTCTATTCAGCAATGATGTTTCACACTCTGCCTGTGACTTCAGTTAACGAAGGAACATGTCTCATCTACTCTTCCTCACTGTTAATCACAGCTGTGGTAGCGCTGAGGAGCATTTACATGCACGGGGCCTGATGTTGACTCACATATGTTGACCCAGCCAGGTTTCTGCTTCCAATAGGTAAGACAAGCATACAAAGGTAACCTCAAAGAAGAAGCAAGGCCAGGACGCAGAGCAGACCCACCTTACATCTCCTCAGCATAAACCAATCACCAATCCAACAGAGCTTCACCTGTTCCCAAGCAATAGATGGGTTGATTGCTTGTGATTTCAGTTCTCCTGGGAGGGACAGTAACCCCAAAGAAATCATACTGACTGGCAATCAGCTGAGAGGGCTTTCAGCTCAGGGGTAGAAAAGGCATTGGTGTGGTGCAAAGAGATTGCTTAATTTTGGGAAAGGAAAGATAAATCGCAGCAGCTGTGGCACAGGAACAGTAGATGAGATGCTGCAGGATAGAGCAATGCAGACAAGTAGGGTATTCTAAGGAGCTAGGATCCAGTCCCCAACATGCACACACAAATAGCTAGTTCCTACCATGCAGCTGATGGAGCACTGGGGCCATGATTTGGGCCATAGACAAAAAAGACATAGACATCAAAGTTTAGGGAGGAAAACTGGGCACACATCATCATTGGTGCAAAAATAAATGTAGCAGGGATGTCCCCAGGAAGCTGTTGCCTTGTGGCAGGCTTCAAGATTTTCTGCTTCCGAATGAGCCAGAAAGGAATTTTAGGTATTTGGCACCACTGTTCCCTCACTAGTATCCTTTTTTCTTCTCTCTCTATCCAGCAGGCCCTCAGAGCATCACTCACAGACCAAGCACTTAGTGAAAAATGCATCTGTACCTGGCCCTCACAGGGGTATTTGTGCACACACTGGCTGCATCCCCAGCTGCAGTGCAAAATCCAGCACCCAAATTCAGAAAAGGTTGTCCCCATCTGCAGGCTATCAGTAACCACGCTGTGCAATTTCCTTCTTTTGCAATATAGTGCCTAGCAGAGAGAGAACAGAAAGTAAACTCGAGCCAACACTGCCTGTTCCCAGAGCTCACTCTGCTGTTTACACAGAGCACTATCTTCCTACAAATAACCATTTCTGCTGCCTGCAAAGATCCCGTTCTGCACAAAGAGGGAAGTGGAGTGGCCCCACCTACACCTTTGCCCACAGGCCCTCATGAGGGCTCCAGGCTTTAAACAGGGAACGCACATTTGACTACAGATCATGTCAGTGTCAAACACAGACTGCAGAAGAAATCACTTAAATGGTTATCAGGAAAGCTCAATGCACTTTTTATCATTCTTATACTCCACAGAAATGCCAGCCGCTCCGAATGGATTATACACAGCATATGCAACATATACATGGGGGAAGGGAGCATCATAAATTAAAATACATCTTCCACATCAGCGCAAAAAGGGAGACCGGTTCTGTAATTGCCAGAGACTTTTCAACAGCTGAGCAAGAATGCCACCTACAGGCCTGTGTTGCGACTTTCCCCAGCAAAATGCATGCCAGGAGTAGAAGCAAACATAAAGTGAGTACTCAGCATAGTCTATGTTAATATGACTTTCATATGCTAATGGAAAGTTCATTAAAAATAAACAAATACAAAAGTAAAATGCTTGGAACTCCTTTCAAACAAAATCAAAGACTACAGACCCTAAAACACTAAATCTCTCATAGAATAACCTAGAGAGGATCATTATCATTACAGCACTGTGTTCTGCATGCATATTTTATGAAGAAACTTTTTGCACATACTTTAGAGGTTACCAGTGCATTGCATTTTGTCTGCTGCTTGATTTAACCAAATGCAATGCCCTGAGGCATTTATTAAAATCAGAAATGAGAAAAAAAACTATTAGTGGCAACGCACACAGTTTTTCCCAAAGAGGAACTGTCATGCTTTCCAGTCCTCCTTACTGGGCTTTGATATCAACACCAAAATAGTTAAAAGTGAAATAATTCTGTCCTTATGCCACTTTTACACAGAACTTCCATACTGATGGCTTTGGACCTGCTAAACATGCTAAATCCTTGTAGGTCTGCAGCCGGTAAAAACAGATGGAGAAAAACATTGAGCTGTGCTAGAAATTCTCAAAACAGACAAAAAAATACCATGTAAACATCTGAAAGTGGTAAGAAACAAAGTTCTGCAAGCAGCAAGGTTCTAAAACAGTCCCTCATGCAGTGACCTCAAGTGAGGCTGATGTTGGCCCACACAGACAGCATCCCCATCTTTAATAGACTTCTGTTTAATGGAAAGTAAGCAGATAAACTGGAAAGCTGGGAGCAGTAATCCATGAGGAGACTACAGCATACGTGTAGACTCAGCCATCCAGAGAACTTACCATCTTCCTTACCAAGTCTGAATAGGAGCAAAGTTGCAGGAGCTCTCTGACTGAGCTTAACGTGTTGATTAGGAGGAGGACAATGTGACAAATCAGCCACACACGGTACGCTTTGCTAAAACCTCAGCCTGCTGCTGTGCCTGGCTGTTAGGAGTGGAGGCCAGTCCACCTGACTATGAGAAGTTCAAGGTACATAAGAAGGAAATGTGATACGCATTATGAGAGTTTTTACCAACTTGCCCAAACTCCAATTTTTTACCTCAAAACAAAACTTACTAGTTGCAGAAACGTCCATCATACCTTATTGCCGTCTCTGGCACCTTCTTTCCAAGGAAGATCAAAAACATCAAACACAAAGCCCAGACCTCATGCAGAAGACAAATCCTTCAACAGCTGTGCAGGCTGAAGCATGATGGAGAGGATCAGGCACCGTGTGCATACAAGCACTGTGGGATTTGTACTTGGGAGCAATTGGTCCTTGCAGAAAGCTAAGTAAAGATCTTCTGCTCTCTTCCTCAGTGAATTGATCTGGTGATCCTTGGTTATAGATGCATGAGAAAAGATCAGGTTCATTATCATGTTCACATCCTGCCAAAACATGTTGTACTAGAGCACGTCCAAAGCTAGAGCATTCGAAGAGCAAAGGGCACACCAGGATCCCCATCAGATCCATGCACAGTGCTGCCTTTATGTACAGTTCACGAACATTAGGACAGAACAAAGATGGAAACTGGAGTCCTGTCAGCAGCTTGAAATCAGGTAAATCAGCAAATGTCCCAGAATTTGTTTTAAAGGAGGTGGTGGTTTGTTTGTCAGTTTAATTTTAAAACTAATAAAGTAGAACCATCACAAAGAACAATATTTCTAAAGCTCTCATACACATCTTGTAAAACATTAACTGAATTTATTTCTCAATTCCCTACTGTTATACATCTGCTTCACTGGCACTCATGCTACCATAACCTCATTCAGTTTGTCCAGGAGATCACACCAAATTAAGCAGCCATTTAAATGTGGTTTTCTCCTTCCTCCTGCCTGTCCTCTTTTCTCAAAATATTCCAATCCAAATAGCTTCAAACTCATGTTTTTCCCATTGTATTATCCCAGTTTATGTGGCTGTCAAACAAATGAATTCCCTTTGATTTGTTTGTTTTTTGAATGTGTGGATATATTAGTTCTTTGAGTTGTGTGCTTTTGTTTGCTTAATTTTGTGAGTAATGTTCTGCGAATACACAACATTGTCATTTTGCAAATAGAACTAAATGGCAAGCTTATTGGAGAACCACACTTTTACCCATAGGGATTGGACTTAATTAAAGAAGGCAGAGATATTTCATTACAAGAGAAAAGGTTCTCTGTCTTTACAAATACCATGTTTGTTTGTTTTCCAATGTGGCATGACATACAACAGTCTACACAAAATGGCACATTCTAGATTTAGCCCGACTTCATGGGACTCAGGGAGGAGCAGTACTAAGAAAGACTCCTGATTGTTCTGGAAAGTTTGTCTTCTGAATGCATATTTAGCATGTACAGCTTGGCTGTTTGTCCTCTCAGAACCTGACAGCCCTCTCTGCTTCTACTGACAAGAAGTACCAGGTAAGAACATAAGCTGAACCCAGATTAGAGAGATCTATATGGAAAACATACCTGAGCCACCTTTCTGATGCAATTAACCAAGCAGCAGATTACAGAAAGATTTCTCAGTCAGTGTAAAAAACTCTCAGGTGAACAGGTAGGGAAGAGGGAGGACCCCCATGCATACCATCAGCCAACGTTCCCAACTCCCCTGCCAAATGCTTCTCCCACCTCCACCCCCCAGGCCCAGAAATCCCTACTCACTGTCCACATTCAGACTATTTTGTCTCCATGGAAATTAGTCACGAAGTATTTTCTCCAGAAGAAGTATTAGACAGCACAGCTGTTGGCAAGAAGCCACTGATGGCTGACATGCACTGCCTCAGCAAGACCCATTTGATAAACCCATCTGTTACTTCAGGATTTTAAGGGTACAAACTGAATTATTAAGCTGAGATGCACCTACAAGGATTGCTAGGTTGGTCTTGAGTCATGGTCACCTACATTATCTGTGTTCCTTGATACCAGCTCAGCCTGAAAAACTGAGAGCAGTGCAGCAGATCTCTCAAGACACTCACCATACAACCCTGGCACGTATCGTGACTTAGGTCAGGATAATATTATGACAGTTCAGACTGTAGGCTTTGCCCAGAAAGTGCTTTAATCCCACTCTCCTCTCCCCCACAACATATGCTGTCAGCTTGGGGGCTTCTCCCGTCACATATCTAAAGTCAAGAGAAAAGCAGTGTCAATCTACGTGAAAAGTACAGGGCAAGGCACTCGCTGCAGTTGTAACAGAGATCTCTTAGCAGGAGCATGATGATTAGGAGCTGATGTGACCCCTTTGCTCCTCACACGTCCCTGCCTCCATGCAGCCATCTCCCAGGTCAGTTGCCTGTTCAGACTCTCACCCAGCACTGAGGGGAGGGACCATTCCAGCAGCAGTGCCCCAGCATCACCCAATTCCACAGACTTCACAGTGCTCCCTAAGGGTGACTGAATAATGTGTTTTGAATAATCTGCAGGAATAAACTTACCAATTTTTAATGTTTAATTAAGGAAGGAATTGTTCCCTCCTCTCCTAAACTTTCTTCTTTTGACAAGTTTCTTCTGGGTGGTAAAAGCGTGTTCTTATAAGGAGCCAGCAGCATGCCCACTTAAAGTTAATCCATTCCTCTTTGAAGGTTAAGAAAATGCTAAGGAAAATAAGATGTGAGGGTTTAGGTAAAGTGGGAGGTTCCAAATCACTGGAGCTCTGCTTATTACAGAGCTCTGCTACACCTGCAGCAGCAAAATGCTGTGCGTGAATTCACCTCAGGGCATCCTGACCTCCATCCACCTTCTCTAATGATGACATTCTGTCCTAAGTGGGAGTGTTCACTGTGCCACTGCTTCACATTAACACTCTGTGAAAGCAAATGTCCACCTGCTGCTACAATAAGACACTGTCACAGCACGAGGACAGGGAAAGGACCTTGAAGCAAGGGAGGGCTGAGAGCACTCATGTGCAAAGGTGTCAGCACAGAGATGACCAACCTATCTGAAACAACATAAAGTGAAACAACATAAAGCAAAGGTCTAGGAGTGCTAGACCCATGATTTGTGATCCCATAGCATACCCCTACCAGCTGCCCTGCAGCCCTTGGTCCATTTCTTGCTGGTGGCAGGCACACACCCCATGCAGCCCCCACTGCAGTCAGGCAGCAGCTGCCAACAGCTGCCAGCAATGAGACCCCAGCAGCAGAGTGTTGCACCAATGTGCCCTTCTCAAGAGCTCTATAATAAAGTGAGTGTAGGCATGCGTTCGAAAGTTCTGCCATCTAATCCAGTTTCCACTAATGTTAATGGGGGGAAAAGAACAGATTCTATTTAAATTTTTGAATATGTCATTTATTTTCAGCTACCCCTTTGGTTACTAAAGACTGGCTAGGTAATTTCCTGCGTGTTAGGTAATATATATGTGTCTAGATATAAAATAAGCCTGAAGAATGGAGTTCAGAAAACCACCCAGGAACAGGAATTCTGAAGCCTGTAATTCTTACATATCAGAGATCATGATGGAAGAGGTGAAGTAAAGAGCCACACTTGCGTGGAGTTAAACTGAATTCTTACTCAACTAAGGTCTTTCTGTGCTGGAACACAATTCAATTTATTATCCCTCTTTTTTGAAATTTTTTTTTTTTTTTTTTTTATTAACCCCCAAGTTAGAGCTTAAAATTAGCTAAATGCTCTTAGCTGCATATTAACGATAACTCTACCATTTCTTGCAAGATATCCTACTTGGCATGCTCAGGATTTGTGGCTAGAGATGGTATATTTGTTTCCCTCGAATATAAACTCTAGAAACTGGAGCTCCACTTCACACTGATAAGCGTCTGAAGACATACATTTCTTTATATGCAACATGAGTGTTCTCAGATAAGAGGGAAAGGGCTGACTGGGGCAAAGAAATTCAAGCTCCTACTTCCCACAGCAGGTCCTACACGCAGAGAGGAATGAGGTTATTCTATTCCAAGGGAATGCATCAGAATACTCATCATGCACAAGTAAAAACACACTAAGAAAGCATTTTAGGCTGAATTTCTCCCAGTTGTGTATACCTCTCTGTAGCCTTCTACAGGAATCCTGACAACAAAATCCATACACTGCCCATATGCATTTATAAAAGGATGACTGCTACCACAAAATGCAAACAGTTTGACTGCTAAATTACTCTAATTAGACCACAGTAAAGTCATACATAATGACTTAGAGCCCTTTGCTGATGTAGCTCCATATTTAATAACCAATTTTCCCCCCCCCAAAAGTAACCTGCCACACTGTCAGCCATGAGCTCAGCTTGACAAAGCACTTGAGTATCAACAGCTGCTCTAGAAACACAAAGAAAGAATAACTGCTTCCGAGGGAGCACAGCCCTGCAACTCATTCACCAGAAAAATGGCTGAAATGTATTCCATTTAGAAGTCAGTTTTCCTGTTTTTCCTCCCTGTATGTTTACACAGAAAAGACAGAGACTACGTAGTGCTTGTTTCTAACTCTATACATTACGTATAGAAGGACCTATAGATTAAACATAGAATTGCACATCATTTTTCAAAGGCTTAATGAGAAAATTAGCCACTGTAAAAATTGTTACTTCTGTTAAAAATTGTAAATCATATCCACAAAGCTTTGTAATCCCCATTACAGCCCTTAAGCAATAGGCCTGAGAGAAAGCCTGCCTGTGGTCGCCCGTATTTATAACCATCAGCTCCATAGAAATGCCATTAGTTTCTTTCAGAACAGGATTCAAACTGAAAAGGAAGATGGAGCCAAAAAGGAAGATGGAGGCAGATCTCCAAGGGCTGAACTGACTTGCTGTTCCTGCTGGTTGCAATTTAAGGGACAGGCAGAGCTGTGCTAATTGTAGCTCCTCTCACAGCTATTTCCGCTTCCTTTCAATTGCCATTCTTGAGATTTCAGGAAATCTGCCCTCACCTGCTAATCAAATTATCTATGCAAAACTACCCTAATTTATTCTGATCTACTCAAGGAAGCTGTAAGTTCTACTATTTTTATATTCATTCTTTCATAAGTTTTATTATTTCCTACTCACCTATCAATCAAGTTAGTAAAAAAAAGCTGTTTGTTGCCTTTCACGTTATTGTAATACACTGAAGATACGTGAACTAATAATAATTTCCTTAGCATCAGAATTAGACATGCCTCAGAATAAATAGCCAAATTTGACTCACTTTGTAGCCAACACAGAACTTGAGGACTTGTTTCCACTGTCAATAACACCGAGGACTCAGCCAAGATGAATTATCTTTTCTTATGCAGCTGAGATGCTCAAATCTGCCAAAGTGCTCCAAGTGCCCAGCTCCCATTCAATTCAGCACACAATGGTTTCCAAACACCAGTTTGGACTGAACTGTAGGCAGCTCTGAGAAGTCTCTGATCATGCAAAGGCTAGACCATCCTCTTAAATTATGTTTGAAGAGCCATTTCTTATGTTCCTGAGATAAACAGATGGCAAGGACGCAGGTCGCTGTGCCCAGCCACCTCCCTCTGACTGCAGCCCGGTGCCAGGAGGGAGAGGTGAGTTGAGGGGAGAGCTCTGCTGGTGCCCAGGACATGACTTTCTCTACATTATTTTTTTCCTGGGGAAGGGGAGCCATCATCTCCAGCTGCAATTACAAAGGTAACAGCCCATATATCAAATACGATGGGTCAGGAGAGCGTCCATGCTTTACAGAGTTACCTGGGGAAGAGCCCTAACTACCCCTAACATGCAAAAAGCAGCAAAGTGAGGCGGCTGACTTCATGCTCAGATCAAACATCCTCTTAAATACACGCCAATAGGAAAGCTCTCACTTTAACTCAGCATGAGCTGTTCTCCAGGAGCCACGTACTTCTTCAGCTGTGAACAGAGATCTGTTTTGATGATTTTGGATGGGATGGAACAAAGTGCAGCATCTCACCTAGCTACAGCCATCACCCACTTGTGCATTTGGAAGTGTTATTGCATGAAATAAATAATGACATAATTTACCAGACCCAAGAGTACTTGTTCTTGTAGTGGGAATGTATATTTAGTGTCTGCTATTAATGAGTTCTTGGAAATTTTCCCACAAGATTTCTTCGGGCAGGGATACAAGATCTGTTATACCCATAAAACAATAGCTTGCAGCTGTGTTAGCATGCTTAGAAGCACAGTAATGGCACTATATTATTAAGTAAGTTCAAAGAAAGAGCAAACCATTGCTAAACCCATCCCTGGCCCACCGGATTTTCAGTCTCCTAGCAGAAGATCAGCTACCTACTGACTCATGGAGTTGCTCCAGTTCTCTCTGAATCTCCCAATACTTTCCTGAAGCCACAAAGCAGTCAGTTTAGGTTTCTATCCCTATTCTATTTAGGTTTCCATCCCTTCACTAATCCCTCCTTTGTGCAAATTTAATACAAGCCCTCTGCAAGACGCCAAGCAGGCACTGAATGACACCCACAGCTGAAGGCAGAAATCACAGCGCTTTGGTGGATGTACTAAGAGGATCTCCAGGCTCTGGGACACACAGGAAGCTCCCACCAGGCACAGTGGTAGCCATGGACCTCCAAGGATTGCACCTTCTGCTTTGTATTCCCTTCCCAGGGGAGATTCGGAGTGCTGCTAGGTGTTGCCTAAGGTCACTGCTTAAATTCTCAGAATTTATATGACCTCGTGATGAACTGCAGTGACTACTCTGAGTTCACCTTAATGACCTTAGCAATATTTAAGGAAAACACGCCGTTCTACAGTGCACACTAGTACACACAAAGCCTGAACTCTGTAGTTCCAAACACAGCTGCATTTCTTGCATTTTTCATCCAGAATTCTTTAAGGTAGCCCATCCACAGGTACTGCTCCCATTCCAGTTTCACAGCTAAATCCCAAAGTATCCCAAATCTTGCCCACTATGACCTTTCACTTCATCACTGTCCATGGGAAACAAACACACACACCACAGATGCAGCCCTGAAAATCATCATGAAGGGGCTTCTGGAGCTGCTAGGTGTCCAGAAGGGAGAAGAGAGGCCACCAACGGGCAGACAGTAAGCTGGAACAGGAGATGAGCTTGGGGAAACCAGGGGGAGATGAGGGGAAACAGACAGGGTCAGGGGACACAGGGAAGGGAAGGAGAGAAGAAAGAAGAGTGCTGGGCAGGCTGAAGGGGCTGTCAGGGGCACAAATGGAAACAAGTGGTGAAGGAACCACAAAAAAGGATTTTTCTATTCTCCCCAAGAGAGTGAATGGGAGCTGTCTAGGCCAGATGCAGACAGCAGGGTAACAGGCTGTGCAGTAGCACCAGCAGAAATCCTGGGGTGCTCTCCATAGCAGCAATCCCTTTTCACAGCAGAGTTTCATCAGTTTAAACAAGGGCAGCAAGCACGAATTATCTGAACACAAAAGTCAGTCACATCAGGTAATCAAGCAGGATGATCTCCTGCAAATGACTAACCATAAAACTCTATGTGGGAAGTGGGACGTCCCATCAGCTTCACGGTGTCCGCAATAAAAAAAATCCATTTTGCTTATAGTCAAAGAGAAGAAATTCAATGACAGATGGTCATCCTAAGTGCTATGGTTTGTCTTCATATATAATGAAAAATATATAAACCTTCTGTTGCACAGTGGAGGAGAGAGGTTTGAACACCTGTTCTAAATTATTATGATACTATAAACATTCTTGGAAATTGGAAAGCCCTGTGTTTTAAGAAAGTGAGAAGTGCCATTGCCAGCTAAACTAAATTGGGTAGGCTTGGGTCCAGTAAGCAGTGAAAGAGAGAATTATGTGCAATGCCGCTGGCATACAGCTGATAAGAAAACTGAGTGGGCATAAAGTTAAAACCTAACACTGCAGAAATCCTGTCATTTTACAAAGCATATACATAAATTATCTGTGCAAATTATATTTCTTAATGTACTTCCAATGTTTTCTTTCAGGCTTGTCATCTCTGGAATCCCTTCACAGCAAAATAGATCTGAAATGTCCAAATTAAGAGAAACATTGGTAGGTTTGGCTAAAGAAGTGCTCATCCAACACCTAGCAAAGACTGGCTGAATATGAGCTTACTGTAGGGGATGCAAGCCTGTTGCCATTTCACTGCTTCCAAAGATGGATCCAAGTTCGTCTCAGTATGCAATGAAGTTTTCAGTGCCTTTTGCCAATTCCTCCAAGAACACATCTGCCTCCTCAGAGCTCTTATGACAAAATGCTGACAAATGACTGAAGGGCAGCACATCCAGTGATTAACCCTAAAGGTTCACACCAGTGGGAACAGACTGGGACAAGGAGATGCTGTCCCAGTGCCTCTCTGCACAGCAGGTCACACACTGGGAAAAGCAGACATCTCCGTTCCATCACGTGGGTATTTGAAGAAACCCAAATGCAGTACTGGCTACTTCATCTCATCATCCTACTTGAACTAAAAGACTTATAATTGGCTTACTTTTCCTCGGCTGAACGAAATTCAACAAGTCTTATTCTAAATACAAGCAGACATGCTGCATGCTTTTCAGATTTGCCTTTCTGAGCAAAGCCAGACACTGGGATTACAAAACTGACACCTACCTCTTTCCTGTTTAAGATTATGTGCAGCTTTTTTTTTTTTTTTTTTTTAAATTTGAGCGCAAAAGTTACATAAGTGTGCTTTTCAGTAGTTCAGAATCTTTAATCAGAGCTTAAAACTATTTAAACATACCTATCTGTTCTGGGCACAAATTATTTTGAAGAATATTTCTGCTTATTCTTTCCATAATATTGATGAAAAATCTAGAATATTTTTATAAATTAAGTTTACTTTGTATGTTTTTATTTTACATGCTATGATGCCTGGTCAGGTTTTTAGCTGCCACATCCCTGACCAAGCCCACAGCAGGGCATTTCACAAAGCCTGAACGTGACTGTCAAACATAGCTGGGCAGAAGGACAGACCACAGGGAAAGCAGGCACCAGTACGTTGAATTACCTGGTGTGTATCCTCTGTAAAGTCAGCCACAGAAAAAAAAAAAAAAAACCTTGGTAGCATATTTCTGAAGCCAAAAACTGTACTTAAGACATAGAAATTTTTAATGATGAGACACCATAACTTCAATGACTTGTCATTAAACCAAAGGCAGCAGAAGACATAAATAAAATGGAACGTAATGAAAACATCCAGAGGATTCAGTGTCTGCCCTCCTGCACACGTAGTTTTCTTTAAATCTGATTTTTATTTTCTGAAAGAGGCATTGTGGAGAGTGCAGCAGCAGTTGAATTTACACTTCTCAACTGCAAACTTCCAACTTCATTTCCTCTACACTATTACTTCTTTCTATTATGAAAAAATAACTAGGTAAAGCCCAAAGGATAAATTTGACATTGCTTAATGTATTAATTGATTAAGATACCAAAGCCCTGGATCCAATCTGGGCAGGTTTGACTGCCAGCTTTCAGTTTTCATCAGCCCAAGCGAAGGCCACTGGTGTAAGCAGGACAAAACCATCTCCTACAACACAGAAGTGCAACTTCTTGGCTGAACTCACCAGCCTACTTTTCTGCTCATTTAAACATTCTTGAGTTTCTACTTTATTTAAAAAAATTAATCTGAAAGACCTACTTTTACAGCAGTAGCATCAATATTTTATATTCTCCCTTTTGCTGTAAAGATACCAGGCTGATTTATATGTTTAAAAAAAAAAAAAAAAAAGTACTGAACCCATCATATTATGTAATATAAAATACCACCTTTGTCTCCAAGGGAACATCACATTTTAATCCAAAGCTACAGAAATAGTCTGAGAATTAAATCTCCAACAAAACCCACAGTGGACAAAGTGTTAAGATAAAGGAAACTCTCACATTCCTTAAAAACGAGCCTGCTTTGCCACAGAGCATTCCCAGAAGGACTTGAGAAAATTATTATTTTATTTCTCTGACATAATTGGCACATCAGAGTGACAATGCACGTTCAGTAGTGTCCTAAATTGTCACAAATGATCTATTTTAAGTGGCTGAACAAAGAGCCATTAAAAATGTGGCTGCATAGCAATGCTGATCATCAGCAGCTCTCAGCCCAGCAATCCATCTCTGCCAGCAGGAGTTTTTATTCTACCTTCTTTTCATTCCTTTATTATCTATTTGTAGAATGACCCACTTATTGGTAATAATGTCAGGTTCCCTTTTTTAAAAATAATTTAGGAAGCAAAGCCTAGTAACATTGTCATGGGAGTGTGTATGTGAAGAGTTCCTCTACCCATCTGCTCCCCATGCATTGTCATGATTCCACGGGCAAGCTGAGAAATGGCACACACAGCCAGCTGGGCAAAACCCACTTGTACACTAAGGACCTGTGGGTTTTTGGCCAGAATTCATGGACTATTAAGGAGGCTGTGAAAGCGTGCTCTTAATCATCCATTGAGAGATAATTACTACCATGGGTTTCCCAGGAATCCTCTGCTAACCCCACTGGAAGGTTCTGAGCACTGGCTTAAGCTTTTTGCTGTGAGATGATTCACACCTCAGTCCCGTCCCAAAGACGATTTTACAGTCTTGTGTGCTTTGATAGATTTTTATAAAACATACTAACACAAAGTGTAGCACTGTAATGCAGAAATACCAAGAAAACCTGCAGAGTGAAACTCTTGTAACAGCTTCTACTTGATGTCGCTCAGTAACAAAGAGCAGCAATTTGAGTGTTTTCATTTTTTTCCTTTACTTTAAGCCAGTAGTCTAAAGTAATCCAACAAAATAATTGCCTGACCACCATTTCAACTGATCTGAACGAATCAAACCTAAGGCAAGGGCACACATACATAGATATTGACTCAAGAAGGTACCAAGATCAAGAACACAGCTGAGTTACTTCTGAAACAAGGCTGAACTTCCTGGCTTCAATTGTAAAACAGTAACAACTACAATTGTGTAAAGGTAAATCAAGCCTTACCTAGTTCGTATCACTTGGAAAAAAAATAAACAGATCTGCACCACTTACCTCCATCATCTTCGGACATTTTGGGTTGAGAACCATCAAATTCATCCACCAGCAGCCTAGGGTACATGTTTGAATTTTGGTACTTAAGAACATCTCCATCAGCAAAATGACTACATGATCCCACCTGCCACAAACTGCTTAACTTCATCTCATTCTGCAGTAATAATCTAGGTAAAAAATAAATAATCTACATTGCATCATCCATATTCCCAGCTGAACTCAGGGTTAGCAGTGTTTTGGGAAGGTAGCAATAGCATACATGGCTGGTGATCGTGCCAACAACAAGGTGTTTTGCTCCTCTGCTCTTCAACAATTTAAGCTTCCTGCACCACGTGCACTCTCAGAAGAGGCCAAATAACAGCTTTTAAGCACAAAAAGCACTCCTGCAAAAGAGGAGAAAGGACACTTCTCCACGCCCACTGAGAACGATGCAAAAGTGACAGACTTAAACAGAAGCAGAGAAGATTTAGCTGGGATACCATGAGTTTTGTTCTGCTACTGAAGAGCACTAATCAGTGCAACATATCATTTAGGGATCTCCATCAGCAGAGGTTAAACAAACACCTGCCAGGCAGGCAACCAAGCTAGGGAATCTCAGCTGTAGGAAAGAGGGCAGAAGGGAACCTCCTCAGAGGCAGAAGTGTGCTTCCAGATTTTGTGTGCTTAATTCAGAACCTTCCTTGTTGTCAGTATTTTAGCTAAGAGAGGTCAAGTGACCTTCCCCATGCAAGAGAACAAAGCCAGAGCCAGAAAGGGGATTATGAACTCAGGAATTTGGAATTCCTGCATACCCCTGCACAGCACTCCCGCTGCACACAACGGTACATGTGCACACCCAGTCACAGCCACCTGGCTATAGGCAGGAGGCACTCTGAAGGGCACTTCACTGCTCTCCCTGGAGCAGGGCAGGGACCCTTCACGAAAATCCCCTTGGCAGCATAAGGAAGCTTCCACTTAATTCTTCAGGAGCAGAGAAGTTTCCCTCCCGGCCTTGCCAGTGCTTTATCCTTCATCCACAAGTGAGCACTACATGATATTTTATACGTTATATTTTTATACACACTTTATCTCTCCTTCTTTTTAAGTTTTATTTAATAGAAAACAGCTTGTCTCCTTAACAGTAAAGAGCAAAGTGACAGAAAACAAATTAGTTTCTAAATTTAAAACTGTGTTAACGTTGCCAAGGCAACTGAAGATCTACAATTACATAAAGCAAATAATACCCACTTGTAGGAGCAGAACCAAAACTAATTCTAGAGAAGATTTGGCCTTAGAATATAATTACATTCAAATAACAAACTAATAATTTTAAAACACATTAGTAAAACAGGGCTATAACTGGTTGCATTGGGGAAAGGCAAGCACTCCCAGGTTATACTCAGGAAACGGCTTCTGAGAGACAAGCAACAAAAATCTGTATTTGCTAAGTTACAAAAGGTTTATGTGGACTCTTCACAGCAGTCAAAAATCATTTCCATGCTCAAATAAATCATGTCCTGGTACCCAAAATGTTGCAGGGGAATTGTTCAGCTACCAGAGCCACACAGAAATAAAGCAATGGTGAACAGCAAGTGAACCTCCCCACATCCTGGCCACAGTGTGATGTCCAAAGCAGCACAAAAGAAACAAAGAATGGATTTCTGATCATTTGTTTCAAAAAATCCCATTTGTCCCAGATACACAGAGGCAGCCATGGAAATCAGGGAAAATAAGAAAATAACAGCATTAATATTTGAGCAGTTTCTGCTGAAGGATGCTGCACTACACCTGTGCACAGAACTGGAAGGCAATTGCCTGACTGAGCCCTGTGCTCCACAGCCCCAGGAACCCATGTGGGACAGGTCTAGAAGGGCAGGAAATTAGAGGATATCTATAGCCAGCTGCCAAATTCAGAAGTTGTAGGCACTTCTGATTTGCCTTCTACAAATGCAAAGGATATATTTACTGAAGACATTCAAAAATCCCATGTTTTAAAGAAATAATGATAACAATCAAGTTTGAAGTAGGACCTGAGAATAAATATTACATATCGGGCATTTTGCATGTTCTTCAATTCCCCTGAGTATTTTAATGGTCTGTAAGGAAAACAACCAAATACAGAAGTGTTCTCCAGCAAAATCTTTTCAGGGAGAAATGGGGCTGGAATGTGGGGACATTCTCCCCAGTACTGATCCATGCCAGCCCTGCACAGCTGGATGCTGCATAACCACACAAAACCCCATTTCTCCATTCCCAACACTTCTTTCATGAATTTTGCCTCAACATCTTCATTCCCCATCACCAGGGACCATTGTACAGACCTGACAATGGAACAAAACCTTCCAAAGGTTTCGTGCACTCGTTCCGCCACAGCAAACAGGGATCTCCATATCACTTCCCAAAGCACAATTTAAAGGACAAGGAGTTTCTGAAGTCTTCCCTTTCTCTGTTCCCATAGCTTGCTGCTGCAACAGGTGTCTACACAGTTCTAAGTGAATTTGTCTCTTGCCATTTTAATTTGGGGTGCTCAGCTAAGTACAATAAATTCTGAGAGCACCTGGAGTGCCAGCAGCACAGTCACCAAGAGCATCCAGAGGCACAGCAAGTTGCCTTTCACATTTACTCCCATCCATGAATGGCCGCACTTGTCAAGAAAAGACAAGGAAGCACTTATCTCCAGATGTGTCCAAGAAATGTTTGGTATTTCTTTGTAATATGTCATAATCCTGCAGCGTGACTGACTAGCCTGATGATGTTTCAGAAAACCATCTGCCAGTTGTCTTTTTTTTTTTTTTTTTAAAGTATAAGCACTAGATGCATCATTTTCCTCTCTAAAATAAAATAGGCACTGCACTCAAGGTGAACCTTACCTCTCCCAACTCCCCCTTTCTATATGCCCCATAGTATAAGAAGTTCACAACAAATCATCCTGAAAAAAGTAATGCAAAATACATCCACACTGCAGATATCAACTAAGCACGCAGCATCCATTCAAAATTCAGATCCCCCAAGGGTTGTTCCTCTGAACCCACTTGGGCTCTGCAAGAGGCAGACATGGCCCTGAGCACGTAAGTGACAGGGTTGAAAATGTAGCTGTGCCCTCTGTGTTGGTGGTGAGACCTCTGTGGATACCGACAGGCTGGTGAAACGCTGCGGTGATGGTCTGGACATGCCTGTAAATTACAGAGAGGTCCATGGAATATCCTTGGGTGCCAGGAAACTGAGCTCTGAGTGCAGTGAGACAGAGCTGAAGGGCTCCTGGGCCATCAGCACCAGCCCTCTCCCTGCTGACAGCCAGAACCTTCACCATATGGCAGCACTGTCCTCAGAAAACCAGTCAGGTTTCTTGCCCACTATTCCCTCTCCTGCTGCAGTTAGAAGCCTGTCATTAATTTCCATTAATTTATTCACAACTAGTTTTTAACCACTTGTCCAACTGACAAAAGCACTCTGTACAGAGTTCACCCCCTGATGTAATTACACACAGCAACCACATCCCCTCTCAGTCGTCATTTTGCTCCACTAAACAAGCAGAGCTGCTTCAGCCTCCAGCGGGACCAGCTCTCCTGCCCCCAGTTATCCCAGCAGCCTTTCTGGACATCTGCTCTGGCCCGAATTCCAGCAGAGGACTCGGAAGCACCTTTCACAACACTCTGCATCATATTAACAGGTCAGAAGCATCAGCTGAATGCCCCCTGGGTCTTTCCCTTCCTGAATGATGGTCACGTTGTCAGTCCTCAGGACACAACCTGAACTTGCACAGCTCAGTTTTATCCTAATTCTATTATTCTAGTCTTCAAGGCCATCTAACTCTGCCTAATTAATCCAATCCTCCTCTGTGTTGACACCGTCTCCTGGTTGTATGTCATCAGCAGATTTCATTACCACATTTTGACTTTTGTGCCAAAGTCATTAATGAAAATATTAAATAATATTAGTCCTAAACCAGTCTTTCAGGTACTCCACTGAGGGTTACTCCAGCCCACTAATCACTCTTTCAACACAACCTACTGTTCTCACCTCTTTGGTCCATTTCTTAGGCTCTTTACAGCCTTCCTATTAAATCCAATTATCTCCTGTTTAACTACTAATTGGCTTCCTGGAAACCCCGCTCCATGATTTAGCCTCTAAAGACTAAATTGGATTTGCCCGTTTACGCAGGCAGAAGCAGTGCACTGCCCAGATTTGTGAGAATGGCCACTGGGGCATTGACATGTGTGTGGGGCAGCAGCCAAAGCTGCCCTAATGCCTTTCATGTGAGCAAGGACCATGAGCTGGGCCAGCATCCTGCTTTACACCCTCTAGAGGATGAAATGACTGTGGGACTGCCTACACCTCAATTTCCCATCTGGGTCAGCACCCATGGGTGATCTACCACCTCCCTGCTCTTTGATAAAGAAACAAGCTCCTCATCTGGTAATGAAAGGGCCTTCCAACAGCTGACAAAGTTTGCACTATTAAAATATCATGAGACATTCTCTAGAAGAGTCCCCTGGGCAAAATAGCTATTCCTATGAGGAAATTTTCAGACTGCTCCTTTTCCAGAAATGGCACCGACTTCATCGAGGTTACACCAGGGATTAATGTGACCCACTCTCTTCAATACACTCAAAGAAAAATCAATCTGTCGTGGGTCTCAAGCTGTGAATACCTGCTCAAATAATTAAAACACTCGGTAGGGAACCCATTCAAAAGGTCAACTTTTAACAAAGATTAATTTTATCTCATACCCATAAGACTGGGGACAAAATAGCAGAAAGCAATGGATTACACAATGTATCTCTCATACTGGCATGAAAAAAATGCTACTACACATAAGGAGTTGGAAATAGATTGCACATGCACCTCAAACTCATTTATCACGTAAAATTAATGCACTGCTGGTCCCTCCGTGGATGGTAAACAAAAGCATTTTACTTTTAAATTACCAAATTTATGTGAATGAAAACTGATTTTATCTTGCAACATGTTTCATTTCTACATAGCACAACATATAGGTGGAAGATTATATGGTACTGATTTAAGACCTTTTGGAAGAATCTTTTCTGTAAAACATACATACACAGCACATTTTCCACAGCAAATTATTTTCATATTTTTCCTTTAAGAGAAAAGGTTATCACCTAAAAATCAAAATATCTTCTCCCCCTAAAAATTACTAATTCTCTTGGACAAGCTTCATGGGTTCCACTCCGCTTCTTTTGAAGATGTTCAGCACTTAGACAACACTTCCATCCGATGCATGTAACGAGCTGTTGTCTCTAACTGTGCCCTCATAATTACAAAAGAAAAAAATCATCATCTTTACCATGAGAAATGTATGATGGGAGAAACGCTGCTAGGTCAAGATTAATGAGCAGAGGCAGAGAAAGAGAGCGTTGTCTGAGGTGTTTGCAAGAAGGGAACGTTCCCTTCACAGTGTGTTTCATTGCCAGACACCCAACTCTTGACCTTTAACAAATTCCTGAACCTCACGGGGTCGCAGCTTTGCTAATCATCTCCCAATCCTGCCAAACCTACTGCAACAAGCATCTACTACTTGTAAGATGGATGATGGAGAGGGAAAGAAAAAAAAAAAAAAAAAAAAAAAACAGCAGTTCAACTGAGAAGGGTGAGTTTTTACTCCTTTGATGATTGATGAGAGCTATTTCCTTTTTCTCCCTCTTCATTTCTCTCTATTGCCACACAAGTACTTCAGGTAGGAAGCTGCTCTGGTATTTCCCAGAGCCCTACTCCCACAGCACCCACAAATGCAGACTCTGCTGGTACTTCGATGTGCTTTCAGAGAGCCTCCAATCCCATGGAAGATTTCTGACCATTGAAAGTGTTTCAAGATTATTCAATAATGATTCTCAGCTCAAAGAAGAAACTAAACCAGAGACACAGGAGAAAACAGTAACAGTGAACTCAGGCAAAGGCTAAACCAACATTTCTGACAATAATTGTGTCTTCTTGGAATATTCTGGCTGGGAAGTGCACAGAAACCATCGGAGTCACGATGGCCGTGTGTGGCACAATGCAGAACTGGGTGTGCAAAGGGATCTCAGGTCTGGGATCCTACAACTCTGTCCTACTCTGCAGCCCAAGAAGTCACAAGGCACAAATCATTTGTTTTGTGTTGGGAGTGGAGAAACAGACATGCAAGATTTATCTGTGGGCCTTCCCATTTCTAGGGTGAATGTTCTTTTCTGTAGAAAACGCTGACATTTAGAGTCTAAAATTAAAGCGTGAACAGAACCTCAGCCTTGATCAAAACTGAATTCATACCAGAAAGTACACAAGTACCCCTTCTGTTTACATTCACATGATGTTTTATATTATGTCTTCGAAAGGATAAAAAGAAAAACTTTTCTTTTAAGCAGGTGAAATGAAATTTACAGACAGAGTGAGACAACTGTTTTCATTGTATATAATAAATGAAATCCAGATGTTATTTTATAATCAGACTTTAGATACCATCTCTACTCGAACCCTTTGGCCATAATATTCTTGCTATTTGGTTCTAAGCTGTCAATCCTTTCACTCAAGGAAAGGTATCTAATGGTTTTCTTAAGTTACATGTTTACTTTTGTTGTTTGACATTCTGAGCACTCAAACCTAACGTAATTAGGAAGTTGCCTCAAAAATGTAAACAAAACCCATTTGTTTCTAACTAATTCAACACATTTGGCACATGTTCCTTTGAAAAATCATGCTTTCCTTGGCAGCAGCTTAGGAGCCTAATTATAGATAGAATAGTCATCAAAAATGATACCTTCCCTGCAGTCCCAGGAACAAACCCTCTTGGAAGCCAGCTATTTCAGGAGATATAATTTTCTCTGACTGCCACCCTGTCTCGCTCCTCCCAATGTGCTGAGCAGTCTGTCCACATTCACACTCTCATCCTGGATGCACGCTTTGGTCTGGCACCTGAAATCCAGAATTACCTCTCCCAAACTTAATCCCAAAGATTATTTTTCAGCCTCACGGTCTCTGCACTCTCTGACCCTCTATAGCACAGTGCCAGTCCATCCTGTCCACCTGATAGTTCACCTCCTGCCAGGTCATCAGTTTTTGGAGCAAGGACTGAGTCTTTCTATACAACTGTGCTGTTCATAAAACACCTCAGAAGACACTATGACATAAATACACTAAAAATAACCCCTTTCCAAAAAGGCTTCAGAAGGAAGGCTGGGTTGCTGCTCTGCATCTGATGGCTTCGCTGTCAGATAAGCCACGTTATCAGGTGACGTCTGCTCAGTCTGATGTTCACAATTTAAGAGCAATATCCCTGAACTAAGCCAGGAGACATTTCTCATTATTTGTAAGGAATCAAGTTTCCAGAGATGCTGAAGGCACAAAGGAAAATTCCTTTCCCAATTGTCAGTTTCATATGGTTTTTGAAGAGTCACCACAAAAACAGCAGTTGCTATGAAACTCTAGAACAACTAAAGAAAAAAATAAGCATTTACACATAATATTCAGTTGACCAACATCCCCTGCTGCACCCACTGGCTCTGGTGGAGGTGCAGCTACGCTCTCTTCCACCGTAGTGGGGCACAGAAGATGTAGAACACCTAACATGACACGTGCCCCAGAACTTTGCTGAACAGAGAGGTAAGCAGAGGATGGATTGGCTGAGCCAATTCCAACTGTTGTGACTGATCCTCAGAGTGCATGCACAATGCTGAAATCCAACATTCTTCGAAGTAAATCTTCCACAATTTCTGTAGGAACCACCAAGATAACATCTGTATTAGAACCAGTACCGTAAACCAAACTTACGGAGTAGACAGGCAATATATTTTCCCTAGGACACTGTTTTCTTCCAACTTACAGCTAGATGCATATAGGATTATAAATACCTATTTATAAATCCACTACAGTCCAATGGAATTATAAAATTGATTATATTATGCATTATGAATATGTAAAGGATGCAGACTTAAAACACATGGGCAAAATAGCCATATGTCTGACTAAAGCAGGATTATCATTCGGATTAAATTGTTAGTTCATTTGTTTTGAAACATTATATACAGCCTCTGCTACGTTAAGGGGTATTTGACTGTCACCATGTTTCTCTCAATGCAGCCAACGAAAGAATTATGGAGAGGATGGGCACAGGCACATACCCTGAAGCAGGGATGCTGCACATACCTGACTGCAGGAGGCAAGTTTCTCAGATTTCACAGAACAGGAACGAATCTTCTCTCGTTGTTGTGTTACAGAGCAGTGTTGTTTCATATTCCTGCCTCTATGTAAGATAACTTCTTCACAATGTTTCTTGTCCCTGGCTGTCCCTTCAGATTCACCTATCCCAAACTATCTCAAGCTACAAGTCAAATTAATCTCTTAATGTTAATTGTCCCTTTGTGCATTCATATAACACCAAGATTACCTACTCTAAAGCAGGATTTCTTTTTGTCCTACTGACAAAAATCATTCGCACATAAGCTTACTGCTCCTGTGGCATCCCTCTGAGGAGGAGAGCACCTTCCTCCTTCCCTTTTAAATCTTCCCTCTAACATGGAGCAGCTGGTAAGAGAGCAACCTCTCTGCTTTCAGTGCCAGCTGAGGACAAGAATGTTGTCCTCCTCATTTATATTTCATTTTGTCCTCTTCCTGTTGCTACAAAAGAAAAAAACGCAAGATCATTTCTGTTTCGCTTTTTCTTAAGCCTTTTCCTTTCCCTTGTAGGCTGACCATCTGCTGCTATCACACAGATCAGAAATCTCAGTAGAGCTGCTCTGGTGCCTACGCTTTTGTCGGGTGCACACTACATCTTAGGCAAACCCAAATCAAACAGCTACAACTCTTCAACTGTCCTCCACCAGCAACACCCAACACTAAAGCATCTTAAACACTTGGCTCTCTGTCATTGTTCTAACAGGATCAACACTGGCAATAAAATAAATACCTTTTTCCCCCCAATGACACTTCATTCTACAAGATCCTTTTGGGAATCCCTTGTTAACTGAACCTCCAAGTTCAGTCCATTGCCACCAAACAAGCCAAGTTCATAAGTCTGAAGATTTGAAGGCTATTTTCATGATTTTTGTTCTGGTTTACGCTTCCTGCCTTCAGCCTAGAGAGGCAATAGATTCTGTATCCCTGATCTGACCACAGACACTCGTTTAACCAGACATCCAACACCAAAGCATGAAAAACTAAAAACCCTGTTGTCAACTATTTATTATCCTAATCACAGAAATAAGATGCATAAAACAATATCAGTATGGTCTGTTTGAGGAGAGCTTTGATTTTATAGCAGTCATTTTTACTGGAAGTTATATATGAATTGTGCGGCAGTACCATGATGTGTTCAGATAATGAGACTGCAAGTCATGCAGTGACAGTAAAGTTCTTTTAACCTTTGTTTACAGTATGCAAAGAGCTTTTCTATGAATTACGTGCAGAAACGTTGCTAGGAAGCCTCAGGAAAGCATTGGTGCCATGAGTTATGCAAATTAACTACAAAGTACTTGAGAATTCAATGTTATGTCACCGTCTTGATGGATAGAAATATGTTTAGGGCTGACAGGCAATCTGAAAATTACCATTACATCTCATTTCCTTTTCTGAGAGTTTTTTTCTTACCAAATGAGGAGGATCCTGAACATCCTGATCAAACAGCAGAAATTGGCTGCCATCTTCTGACACTTCACTGATAATGTACTGTAATTTTGCTGAAGTAATTGTCCTGATTCTGTTGTCGAAAAGCCCTTTCTAACTTTCACAGGAGATTGAAACATTACTCAGGACACGGGATATGATTGGTAATGGCCTTAAGTAAAAATTACAGCACAAAATCCTCCAGTACCCACAAAATCACCTGAAGTTTTCAGAGTAAGAAGACCCACTGAAAACAAAGTACAACATGCAAGAAAGAGCATGACATTGAAATCGAGGGTGTAAAGAGAAAGGATTCATTTTGCAGCACTTAGTGTTTATGTTACAACTTAACACCAAAAAAGTAAGTAGTTTGATTTTCTCATGACCAATACAGTACAAAATAAATGCTCTGCTATCTTGTTTGCATCCTTATAGAAAATTTGAAAGTGATGCACATACTCTGGTTGTGTACGAGAGACATGCACCATGCAGCAGCCTGCCAACACAGTACCCACCTGTCCACACAGAAGGGAGAGGAAATACAGCCATAAATCCAGGATCAGCTTAAGCCTAGATTTTTACTTTGCTTAATTCCACGTTAGGGAAAAATAATAAGTATGGGTACTAATGGATTAAGTAATAGGGTCCCTGAGGAAAGGAGGAAAGTTGGTTAAATATTAAGTAGATAAAGAACCATATTATATTGCAAAGCCTAATCCTGCAGTTCCAGACAACAGGCAGCTTACAGTGACATTTGCTTCTACCATTGACTTCTGTCAACAAGCAAGGAACCTGAGGGCTGGCATAGCTCCAGATAGCTGGATTGTGGGGGTCCAGGTATGCACACAAGAATATTACTTTGTCCATCTCAAGAGAGCACAAAGAGTGGGATGAGCTGCAAGAAGCATTTGTTATACACTGTCTGGATACTTGGTCAGGATTGTAAATCAATGGGGTAAAAAACACAGGTACTTTTTTAAATTAAGATTACATTACTGCAATCACAACCGTAAATCCCAATGTATGTTGAAGAGACAGGTTTTTTAAAGTCTGAGGTACAATATTACTAGGTAATTTTATTGTCTCTCATGAAATACATATTTAAAAACACATCTTAAAATTGCACAGATACAAAGATCCCACATACTTCAAACAAAATAATTTAAACTCTTAGGAGGCATTAACTCCCATAAGGGGATCAAAACACACACACAGGAAAAAAACACAATTCAGACACCTCTATGGGATAGCAACCAGCTCGATGGAGGTGTGAAATGAAGAGGCTCATGTGATGTGAAATAAAGATTTGCATGATTAACCCATGATGAGGAGGTGAACCAAAGACAAACAACCAGGGGTAAAAGTTGGAGAGAGAGAATTGAATATTTTGATGGAATTTACCCATACTGACTAATTCAAAGAGGAGAAGGATATATAAGAGACATTAACTCACATCAGAGTCATGAAATACCCTTTTAAAATGTTTCAGGCCTTTAGAGCTGTTACGGAACTCTGCACAAGGCCCTATCATTTGCAAGAAAATTAACTGGGCTTGCAACATTGTCTGGGTAAGGAGTGCATAATTACTATCAGTTTAAATAAAAGTTAACTGCAAAATGTTATTCTTTCCCACTTCAGGAACATCTCCAAAAGAAATCAGAGCAGGAAAACCTGGATGTGAAGGTTCCTATCAACATTCAATGGAAAAGGATGGAGGATTTCCCTCTCTCCCATGGGACAGCTGGAATACTGGTCCAGCTCTGACCACATCAGCTCAGGGGACAGGGAGCAGGCTATGAGGCCAAGCGTGCATCACAGGGGGCTTGCCAGCAGGGTGAGCTTCAGTAACCAGAACAAAGATCTTTATGCAAATAGGCAAAGTATAGCTTTGGTCCTGCTTTTAAAAACAGCTGGATGCTTTGGAGGAAAAGCTCACAGACAGCAAAGACCTTGGAAGAAAGTCTTTCAAGTTTTGTTTCTTGTCCATATTTTAATGTACCTTTTTGACCCCAAAACCAATTCATCATCTTAAAACATACTTATAAACAGTGCCAATTATGTAGCTAATCTAAATATTACTATGCAAATTCTTGCTGAGATAACATAACTTACATACTTTTAGTCTATTTGCAGCCTTTGACACTAGCACAGAACATGCTGAAGTTCTGTTTCTCACATTTATTTCCACAGGTCTTCTGGATATCTGGCTGGCTTCGAGCCTCCTTAATCCTACCAGAAAGCTGAGAGACTTTGAACAAGGAAGTGTTCTTTAACAGATCTGTACAATGTATTCTCATTAAGGTCCTATGGTGGTAATTCGTACAGGCAGATATGCATAGCAGGAAAATCTCCACTTTTTTCTCCAAATTCTTCTCCAATGTAATAAGATATATTTTTAAATATACTGATAGACAGCATTCACAAAAGATATTTTAATAGAGCTGTACCATCCATGTTTCTGCAGATGTAGTGTTAACTCGTGTCAGAGCTTCCACTGTCACAAATTTTTCATAAGTTTAGAAGTTGATTATACATAATCCCAGCCATGACTTGACACATTATTTCCAGAACCAACAGCTGCAATAGTTTCCATCAACAGGTTGGCTGTAAGCAATTTGAATAAAGGCAATGCAAGCATGCACATGAATCAATGAAATTTGTTGAGATGCTGAACATCTGTAACCCCATCCTGGTGTCTAATCAGTCGTACACAGGGACACTCAACAGTGCCAAAAGAAAACCAGAACTACTGAAAATGAAGAATCAGAGGTTCTTGATCAATTCTTGATTCTCAGAAATCTGTGGAGTTGTCTAGATCTGTGACAACCTACTCACACCAAACCAGTGGCTGTGCAAATTTTTGTTTCTTGAGGTCTTTTCTTGTGGTTTTTTTTTTAAACATCAAAAATTCAAATATTCATACACCAAAGCAAGCAGCGAGAGCCTCCTCCAGAGAGCATCCTGTACCTTCCTGCAGCACGCTGTAACACTCCTCCCTCCAGGGCCAGCAGCAGCAGGAGCCTTTGAAGGCACAGGCAGGCTGTGGGGTTTGACATTGCTGGAGAGGCACAAACCCAGGGTGAGCTTTCCTGCTCCCCTTGCATCTACACAGTGCAGGCAACAGGAACCTCCCCCCGTGATCTAACACCTCTGCCACCTCCCAGAGGTATCGCTTGCTGCCTCGCTGTTTCATTATTTAAATGCTTATTATCCTGCTGTACAGCTTTACTTGCACAAAAATTATCACTATAAAGAAGCTGCTTTCAGACTCCATATATAAAGCCTTCAAAAATAAATGCATATGAGCAGCTTCAGCACAGAATCCCACTCACGCTGCTCACCCAAGTAGTCCCAGAGGTTTCCTAACGCAAGTCAGGGGAGCAGAGGAGAAAGCGATGGCTGGTTTTTGGAGAGGTGTTGGGCTTTTTGTTGGGTTTTTTCTTTTTTGAGAACACAAAATTAAGCCAATGTGGCAGGGCTAGGCTTGGAGCTAGGAAAAACCTGAAGACCAGGGTGTGAGCCTTGTTATTTCTGCTCCAAAGCTTTCCTCAGTGGAGCAGACAGTATTTGAAGACAGACACGCTGATTCAGAATTCACGAGAATTTAATTTTCAGGAGAATTATTACTTCTGTCTTTTTTTTTTTTTTTTTGGCCAAATCAGCTTACTTTGAAGGCCAATGCAAATATCCTAAATGTATGCTCATGTATCTGCCCTACTTCTGCAGCCTATTTTAAGCATTAAGAATTTCTAAGCAGTCTGTGACTTATCTCAGGTTATTAAGGAGAGCGAGCTGGAAAAAAAGGGAAAAGAGCAGTCCCTAACACCTGATTTGATTTTGATAACTTTAAATCTTTGTTTTAGATTTGTAATAATGAAGCCGTTACCTTGATTCTGTGACAATTCTAGAAGGACTCATTCAATTTTTAGTATTTATGGAAGTTTATGGAAATTCACATAATTTGAAAGGTAATATAACTGAGACAGGATTTTATATTTAATTCCTTAAGTATGTGCACATCCTTTCTTATGCAAATCACCAGGACCAGTCAGTGTTGTTCTCCTCTTAGATCATCACTTTTTCCTAAAATAAAGCACTTGAAGTGTGCATGACATTCACCTCATACCTGCTGTTCTGCACCAGTTTAAACAAACAGCTGGCTTCAGCTGCAGCCTAACCAGCAGGTTTTCCAACAGCACATCCTTCTTATAAAGGATGATGAAGAAAATAGAAAGGAGAGCATCAATGAAACCACAGTGGTCAATTTGTCAAGTCAGATAAACGCAGTGCCTGCATCTAAACTAAGTACCTCGCTGCTCTGTGCCCTTGCATCAATTAACATTTAATTTGACTTTTTACAGCCTCACTTATCACCAGTTTTCATTCCTTTGAAGCCAGAAAATGTTAGCTTTTCAAGTCTGCCAGTTTATGATTACTTATAACTAACGCAATTTTGGCTGAATGCAAGACAAGATTAACAAACCACGAGTGTGATGCTCCTGCGGTATTTGTGAAATGAAAAGAAATTGAAAAGCTTAAAAAAAGAAAGAAAGGAATGGACTACATGATCCTGCTGGGCGCTTCCTAACAAATAAATACATTTGATGACAAACTAAACCAAAAGCAGCTGCAGAAATAAATTGCGTCTTTATCAGTTCAAGCATTACCTGGCCCTTGGAGGGAAGTGGACTGTCTCCCTTTCCTGCTGGCACTGCAGCAGATCAAGGTAGGAGCCAATTAAACAACAAAAGAATTTTAAGGAATTGCAATACGTATTTGCACTGCCCACCAGTCCATAATAGCTCTGAAATACCAACACCAGATTTGCAGAAATAACACAGTAACACCGGGTGGTTTTATCAGGACTCCAGAACAGATTGGTGGCACCAAGGAGATGCAGCCCCTCTCTCATCGGGGTGTGACCTCCACGAGGCAAGAGGGAGGTGCGAGCACAGATGGTGCTTCATGGCTGCCCTCCCTAACGTTTCTCCTCTTCTCCAGGTTTCTTGAAGCATTGCTCTGAGTACTCTCACCTGCCAAGCAGGAGCCTTGCATGGACAGGCACACAGAGCAGAACAGAGCCTGCAGCTCCTCAGCAGATATCAACTGCTTTATTCCAACCGAGCAGTTAAATAACCAAAGCCATCCCATATTCCACCTGCTGTGAACAGGAGTTTTCAGTTCAGCAGAGCCCACGTGGCACAGCTGTGCATCTCACATACTCACAAACATTGGCTATAAATAGAGCCTTGTTTCTCAACTTCACACTTTGAAGTACCCACTTGTGCAAAAAATAATTAAGATCCTTCATCAGGGACCAGACGCACACACATTTACATCCACATCCCAGTCTTCAGAACAAAGCACAGGTGGTCATAATACAACTCATGTGTAAACCTGTCTTAGGAGGCTCCAAGCCATCCATTTCTATTTCTTTCTTCTACCTTGATCTTGTCCTTCTTACAGGAGAGGTCCTACAACAGTAAGGGAGGAGAAAATGTATATGGCCCGCACCATGACAAGCGGACACCACAAACACAGGCCATGGCCTGGGATGGATGCTCTCTAGGCACAGACACAAAACACACTCATACCCTCAGCCCTGCATCCTCCTGGACGCAGGCTACAAGGCCAGAGTGCCAAGGAGAAACATCCACATCCAACTGAGCTCTGGAGCCTTTCCTCTAGAGAACAGAGAAGTCTTGTTGGTGGAGAATTGATGGTTTCGGGCCCCTAACTGCAAGAAAGATGTTCAGGTGGATATCCAGAGAAGGGCAACAGAGCTGTGAAGGGTCTGAGCACAGTCTTATTATGGAGAGTGGCAGAGGGAACTGGAATAGTTCAGTCTGAAGAGGAGGCGGCTCAGGGCAGACCTCACCACTCCCTACAACTTACTGAAAGGAGGTTGGAGCGAGGTGGGGGTCGGACCCTTCTCCCAGGTAACAGCAATAGGACAAAAGGTGATGGCCTCACATTGTGCTGGGGGAGGTTCAGGTTGGGCATTAGGAACAATTCCTTCTCCAAGAGCTGTCAAGGACTGGCACAGCTGCCCAGAGAGACAGACAACTATACCCAGAGGTGTTCAAGAACCATGGAGATGTGGGACTCAGGGACACAGCTCAGTGGGCATGGTGGAGATGGGTTGGTGGCTGGATTCGATAGAGGTCTTTTCCCACCTTAATAATTCTTTGATTCTCAGAAATTGTGCTTATTGCAAGGAATCAACATACTTATGAATTCTTTCAGATTCCTTTGATGCTACAGAAGAACCATCAGCATCCATCTTCCTTCCACCTTCTTATGTCTCTACAGCCACCAAGAGAAATTTCACCATGGTGGAAAATGCTGTAAAAGGGAAACCCCTCTTCTTGAGGATTTGTGTCATAAAATGAGTCAATCAAAAGAAAGAACATACAGACCTCTGGCTAGGCGTTCTGACGAAGTACGATGCTCTCCATTCAGTGGCTGGCATTGAAGCACAACTAATTTCTGCTCCCCACTGAGGGGTGCTCCAGGCCTCCCTTGAGAGCCCGCTGCAGGTGTCTGCAGCAGCACAGCCATGAAATATGCAGGCAGTGGCTGGGTCCCACGGGACACACGTGCCTGTGGAGCAGCGTTCCCAAGAGCCAGCTGCCAATTAAAGATTCATTTGATCTTCAAAACACAGATCCAAATAAACAAGACCTCTCTAAACTCTCTTTTCTTCTGCTTTCTTTGGGGGCACTCTGCTCTTCTCTTGCTGCCTAGATGCGTCCCCTAAGATTTCCATGAAAATCAAATGTGACAAAATTTCAGCACATTAACAAGTGGGAGTTGAGCGATGTACTCAGAGATGCCCAGATGAAGTTACCGTGGCACTACAGCACTCTTGAATCATCTTTTCTTTCCGGCTGCAGTCTACATTAATTGAAATACCTGTTTTAAAGACAATGGCAGGAAGGCAGGAGAGTGCTTTGATCTATAAAAAACATCGAAAGGAGCATGTTATAGTGTCAGGAGGAAGAAAGAAAGAGGAAGGAGACCTAGGAAAACTGAGGATAAAGCAAGCATAATACAGCGTTAAAAAAGAATCAAGCGTCAGAGAAAATTGGTGAAGGAAAGCCCCGAGAAAAACTTCTTGCAACTCCTTTTCATCTCAGAAAATTTCAGCATTTATACAATAAAATGCAAAGCCTCCAAACAGAAAGAGACAAAAATAAACTTCCATGCTTGAAAAGAAAAGCAACAGGCTAGTTGTGCTAGGCAGAGTTTATCGTGCAGTGTTCCTGTTGGAGATGAGCATTTTCAGCAATTAAGTTATTCTAAACTTGGCCAACTCCATCCAAAGCGTTCAACTCCAACCTTTCAAACAACATACAACACTGTGCTCACTCCAAATACAGGCATTTTTCAAATTAAAACATAGATAACTATATGTATGACCCAATGGGCAAGAAATATCCCCATAAACAGAGTTCTGCTCTTGTTATTTACAACAGCCTCTTCTCAATACAATAGCATTGGCTCTTATTTATAATGATGTTTTCACTCAGCAGAATTAGATCTTGATCATCCATGGTAACCCCAGCGTTTGCCTGAAAACAGATCCATCTAAGCACACGTTAATACAAATCACTTATGAAATGTCCAGCGTGATGTAAAGCTAGGAAGCTACTACTCTCTTAATCTGGGAAAAACAATATTGCAGCAAAAGCCATAGCACTAGGAAAGCAGTAATTTTAGGGAAACAGAGTTCTAGGAGAGGCATGCAAAAAAAACATTCTAAAAAGGATCCTCTTATTTTTCAGAAATGAAACAAATAATTTAGCCCAGATAGCAGCTGAAGTTTGTTCACAACTCCACCCAGAAGTCTGCAGAAGCCCACACAAAGCCACACGAGGACAGAAGATCCCATCCTTTGTCTGATGACCCAAATCCCACACAAAGCTGATAAGACCACTTTGCTGGCAAGGGACAGCACGAAAGAAAACACTTGCCAGGATACAAAAGATTTCTATAAGCCAGGAGTAAACATGTCAGTGTTTTCCTCTTCATCTACCTTTGTACCGATTCCTGATGTTGCCTGAACTTCGCCCAGGCACGAAGCAGCCTCCATCTGTTGTTGTAAGCAAGGAACAAAACGAAGATTGCAAAGTGACCCCGCGAGCTCCTGTGAATCCTGGGCTGGCTTCAGAGAAGCAAAAAATCTTCCCAAATGCCTGATTGCAGATACACTGCCTGTCCCAAGGCTCAGACATCAAACAGTGCTCAGATTGGTTTTCCTCTTTTGTTTTTATTTTTCACCTGAATAAAATCCCTTGTGTTTTCTGATTGGGGGACACCAAGTGTTCCCATTTCTCCACTCTGTTCAAAATATTTGGGTGTACAGCATACATACATAGCCAGATATATATCCATATAGCCAGATCCTGGCTGCAGGAAAGTTTGTGTTTGGCTTATGACTTAATTACAGCAGTTCTGTAAAAGCACCTGCGTAGCTCAGTGCAAGACAGGGCTGCTTTGCTTCACAAAAATAACGCTGGCTGGGAAAAGGCTATTGATTACTTCAACAGCAACTAAGGAAAAAAAAAATTTCCAGACTCAATATCACTATTTAATACATTCTATGCCTCAATTCATCACAAATATCCCCCACCCCCCCATTTTCCAAACTATAAATTACGTTTAGCTGAGACATCGTGCTCTGCTGTTACTCAGCCATCCGTCGGGCTCAGGCTGCAGATGAATTCCCACACCAGGCAGATGTTACCAGTTCAGAAATCTGAGGCTCTCCAATGAAGCTATTCTCATTATTAAAATTCTCCTTAAGGAACTGAGGAAGTGAACAAAAGGCTTATTGAAGATGCTTACAAGTCCACACATATGCTTTTGGAGCTATTGAAAGGTGCATTGAACAACGTCCAGCAGGAAGGTACCCATCTGCCTTGTGCTGTCTGGCAGGCAGCAGGTCTCACCGAGCCTCCCAGGCAGGGCACAGGTTCCCAGTGGGTCTGAACTCTGCTAAATTTAGAATTATCTCCAAACCTTTGAGCCTTTGACTGATGTCCCAGTTACTTTGTGAACACTCAAGGGATTGCCCTGCTTGCCTTTGTTCCAATTAGGTGACTAACTGCTGCATAGCCCGTGCCAGTTAACTCCAATGGCAGTGGTTAGAGCTGTTAGTGCTATTTCTGAAATGCAAAAGCATTTGGGTTTTGATCTAGAGAAAGCATTGCATATACCTTAATGGAAAAGGATTCTGAATTTCTACACACAAATTGTAAGCAGATCTTTATGTGGGTTCAAAGCCAACGCAAGATATGTCAACAGGTCATGTTGCAATCCAGACTGTTGGGTGACTGCATTGTGAGGAGTGCAGGGGCATTAACCAGGTGAAGGTCAGCAAGAGTTTTTTCCAAGGATTAACAACTCAGATTCTGGATAAAGTTGTTTTTGTAAAGCTCTTGGTCTTTGCTTAAAGACTTCTGATCCCAACATCCTGAACAGGTAAAAATATACCCTACTCTCCTAAATACCCCCTCCAGAATTTGTGATGCTCTAACACACTCAATAAACAAACGACCTCCCAAAACACACATCCTCCACATTTCTCAGGCTGGGTCCAGATTTACCTCTCAAACATAAGCCTTATGTTCAACTCACCAGAAGTCAGATCACTGCTGGTATAAATCTTCAAAGTCTGTGGAGCTGGGCATGCTTAAGCCAAACAATGGATTTGTCTTGGTATCTACACACAGTTCACAAGCTATACAAGGTCCACTCTACACTGTGACAGCTTAATAATGTAAAAGATGTCTTGAATGTGTTTAAATAGATGAATATTTAACTGAAACCATATTGCATGAAGAAAATAAAATGCCATCTCAAAAACAATAAAGTCAACAGGAACACAAAGCCATTTTTCTTCTAGCTCTGTTTTACAGCAAAGGGTTGACATACAAGTTTGGAGGAAGCAAGAAAACAGTAATAAGTCATTAAAAAGCACTTTTTTTTCTAGGGGGGAATCCATGGAGATCCTGCACAGGTTTAACCCGCACAATTCATATCAGGCCAGTCAGTCAGGTGTTCTGACTTGAATTAAACCAGTCTCCAACAGGAATTCATCTTTCTGTTTACAGATGTTCCACACCAGATGAGTTCCTCCAAGAGGATCCATGGAGAAACTGTCATTGAGAGGTAAATAAATTTTACACAAGCGCTAAGTTTTGAGTTTTTATACCTAAAATAAAATGAAGTCTGAGCTTCACACAGAGTTAAAATTTTCAGTACCAATGTTAAAAGAAAACCAATATTCTCCTCTATGAAGATTTTGAAATGACTGTGTTTAAATGTCACTCAAACACCACAGAAGTATTTCCTATGGACTCACTGGTGCCAAATATCAGCTCGTCCTCCATAAAACACATACTCCCTGCAACTGCAGAAATATTCTCATTGGGGACAGAAAAAAAAATTTCATTCTTCAGTCCATCAAGAGATGTTTAAGAGAAGCACTTTCCTCTGATGTGCTGGGGAGCAGCCAGCACCAATGGGGCAAGGGCTGGGCTCTGCAGCACGGCCTGTTCACCATGGGCAAGCAAGCCCCTAACATACAACAAGGACATCTCAAAAGCAATATTTATTTTGTTTCAGTGGTTCTCCTTGTGAACAATCCACGGTCTGTCAAACAAATCTTTCTGCTTCGCACACAGAACAGAACATTAGGAAGTTCAGCTGAAATTGAAGTCCTGTCACTTCACTCAGAATTCACTAAAAGCAGTTGACCCGAAGAAGAAAAATCTCTCATTAACAAATTCCCATCTCAGAAGGAAGTGGCAGCTGAAACCACAATCCACATAAAAATGAAGAAAATCTGTTTCATGAGGCTAAATCATGTTATGGGAGAAAAAATTATTTTCCATTATCAGTTACCATATAAATAAGGAATGTACAATTATTTCTCACAGCTCTATGCATGTTCTGAAATATTATTTTAGTCAGAAGTATAATTGAAATGACTCTCCCTGACACTTGGGCTTCATTAAATATGAATTCATGGCTTTTGCTAAGGAATATCTGAAAATATGAGACCCTGTGCGTGCCACTATTAGGCACCAAGGAACACGTTGCTATCACAGACGAGGATGGCAGTGTGCTGGAGACATGAACAATGAAGAAATGTCATCGTACCCAGCCAGGTAGTCACAGATAACATGATTATTTCTCAATAGTTGACCTAAATTAGAGATAAAAGATTAAGAAGCCATCGCTCTGGATATTGGTACCCTCTAACTCCTCCCCCTTGAAGCTGTTCTGAAATATTGACTTTAAGCACAACGTTGCTTTTTCCAAACAGAACTGATTGGATTTGAGCCCACACAAATAAAGCAACAAATAATTGATTCACAGACACCCCCAAGTAAATATCAATTATTTCTCTGACAGGACCACACTTATTATGCTTATTCAGAAGGAGGCACCTAAGACACCACATTTCACATATTGTGAAACAGGACAGAAGAGGAATATGCATCGCTGCCGAGCTAAGTGCCATTTTTGCATGACTTCAGCTCTGGAACTGGTACACCACAAAGCACAGATACATGGGCACCTGTGTTTGTTGGCACCTTTGTTGCAAGGAGACACCTGCAACACAAAGTGGAGCTCACAGCCTGCCCTGGTTGCAGGATTTCATTGCTTTCAGCTTCTTTACTACTTACAAAGGAACCTCAGACAGAAAGCTGAGAAGGGATAGGAGGGGGAAACAGAGCTTTCCTGCTTTCAGATAGAGCCTTACTTGGCAAAGAGACGGGATTTGCCATGGCAAAGCAGCTTCTCCAGCCTGGCCTCCACACCAGGCAGGAAGCTGAGGAACCCGCCAGGTGGCACAGGAGTCCCAGCAACAGTTTGTACATCATGGGTGCACATCATGCACACCCTGCTGCTGGGGCTGGAAACATGAAATACAGCCATCTCGGTTCCCTGGTGAGCAGGAGGCAGCTCAGGAGGGAGCCTCTGATCCCTCACCTGCTATTTCACCAAGGGACCAAAGGGCCATGCAGGACCTTTCCCAACTGTGGCACAGCAATTCTTTGAAACAAGCTGGATCTAACTTCAGCACAAGGATGTTGTTTGTGAATGAAAAAAATCAGAAGCTCCCCGTTGCACAGCTCTGATCAGAGAAGTGGTCAAGGAAAGGAAATTGCAGCACAGCTCAGATTAATTCCTCTTTGTACAGAAGATAAGGATGTGCTGCTATCAAATGTCAGGGTGAAGGTACAGCCATGGCAGAGAGCACAAAACCCATCGGAGTTAATGGTTTCTTTAACATTTCAGTGGGAAACGTTTACCCTTTCATGATAGCAAAGGGCAGAAACAGAGAGGTTTGTGTTACAGAAACAGCAACCTGAACTCTAGAGTTCAAACATCCTATAATGATTAAGATTGTTTGAGGCAGCGGGTGCGAAAAACAGCTCACAGAGGGCCTGTAGCACCCTTAGATGTAGGGACCTTTGCATGTCCTCACCAGCTCCACGACACAGGTCCAAGTGTCCTCTCAAGGCCACGATTTAATTGTACAAAACTGTCAGAGACCTAAGTAAGCATATTTAAGGTGATACAGGAACACCTATCCTAAAAATGAATTTAGTGATCTAGAACAAAAAAAAAAGTAATAATTACAAGATCACACAGATGCAAGATTTTAATTAAGTAGTAAATACTCAGCATGTCAATGACCAAGAAGCAATCAGACAAGCACCTGCCTCCAACACTGCTCTTGCAGCCTCCTGCTCAAGGAGGAGCTCAGCCTCAGGGTCAGTTACGAGGTGGAGATGTGATGGAACAGGGCAGGGGAGGTGCTCTCAACTCTCCTCAGCAGCTCTGAGTGTAATGCAGTGAGAGCACAAGCACACGCTGCTTCACAGCCCTTTAGAGCGTAACGTGGTTCAAGACCTCCACATTTTCACTGCTTAAGAATGCACATCAGTGAATCCTTGGGGGAAGAAAAAGTGTGAGTGGTTTCTGTTTGATGAGCAACAGCCACCCTGAGAACAGCAATCCTAATAGGCAGGAGAGGGAAGGGAACTTCCCCAGCCTGAAGTTTACTGCGTTTAACAAATTCCAGTAATTTTTGTTGCTCTCTTTTTCACTATTGACTTGTTTGATTTTTAGACTGCAAAACAAGGGGTGCTTTGTAAGGGTATTCCATGGGCAGGTTACAAGCTCAGTACCCCAATGGCCATGGAAGCAGCCCTCCACAGCCCCCACTAACCACAATAGTCAGGCACAGCTGAGACCTTCTTCCCACTTCTGTATAACGTAACATGCAATGAGTCACATCTTCCTGGCCATGAATAAATTAGTTAAACAAATTGAAACGCACAGGAACTGCTGAATAGATGTCTGCGAACTATTAAGCTCTCATGAATATAGGGCACAATATTGCTCAGCAGAAGGGAACCTCACATCCCTTGACTCCACTTCCCAACCCTGCCCTCTGACTATCAGCATTCTGCATGGTTGTGCAGGGCTGTTCATGCACCCATATCAAATATTCTTCACCATAACAAACTGGAAGTAGACCTTCACTGAAATCAAACAAGTTATTCCTGCTGCTGTAGGAAGTTCAGAGTCAAGAGACCACCACTCATACATGGGCAATGACCCAGCAATTCAAAGGCTGCTATTTGCTGTCCTGCAGAAAGCCCCATAAAACACTTCCCCATGAACACAACATCCCCAGTATGAAGCAAAAGTGTCTGATGTGTGCAGTGATTTGGGGCTGGGTTTTGTACCAACACCAACTCCATTGTGTTTTTCTTAGGAAGCAAACAGCGTAACAAATACTTCAATAACAAATACTTAAAATACAGTACCAACACACCATAACTGAGGGAGAAAAGCTACTTTTGACATAAAAATAAAGGTAACATATTTTGAGTACTTATTGCAGCTCAAAGGTTCCATAACCACTGCTGTTGTAATGGCAGAACAGGTACAGACAAGAACAGTGGTGTGATTAGAAAAAAAAGTACATGGAGTTAGCACCAAGGTTTTCCTGATTTCCATCAGAGTTTTATTTCTGTGATTCATTAGTGTCCATGCCTTGTGCCTGTGTGCATGAAGTGTGTTTATGGGAACGAGATGAGTTTCTATCTGGGATGTCAAAGTCCTGATTTGATTTAGGACAGAAGATTTAATAGGCAGTTATCAAACACTTCCTTGATTCTGATTTTAATGTAGCATGGACAAAGATTTAAGAGTTCTGTTGACAAACCAGACGTGAGAGACGGAATTGGGTTTCTTTTTCAAACTTCTTTCCAAATATCTTGTAAATATTGATAGACAAAATGAGGAGAATTTATGAAAACATAAAATGAATCCACCCTGCCTATAAAACTTGATTAGAACCATCGATTAGGTAATAAAAGCCTACAGTTCGGCTTTAATAAGCTACAAATGATGTGTCTGAAGTGAGGAGCATTCTCTCTAAAGTTGCTGGAGAAGATGCAACATTCTTCTCAAGTCTTTGTAATCCTGTTCAAGCCAATGGGATTGATGAGTAAAATCAAAGCCAGCCCTTTAACATACTTTGTTTTTCTAGCTATTAATGGCATTGGAAGGGCTCTCACCAGCTACAGCTGGCTTTGGGTCATGCTCCAAGCAGAGCACAAGGATAAATCCATACTTGTGATTAAAGAAAAAGGCTTTACATGGTTTTCAAATACTTGCAACAGAGTCCACAAGAAATCCACAGGCTAGAAGGTATTTGCAGAATGTATTAAAAACTAACACTGACTTTCAAATGAGCTCAAGGAAAAAAAAAACCCTTAGTGTTCTCAGACGTTTTGAAATGAGACCATGTTTAACTGCCTCACAGTCATTATGCATTCACCTCGAGTGCCATTTTAGATACAGATCCACTTAGGCTATAGGATAGAGCAGATGAGCTTACACTGAGTACATCTGCAGCATCTCAGAAATAAAAACTCCACTATGGATCAGCCTGGAGTCCACAGACAATATCCAGCACATGGCTTTTCAGGAGACTGTGCAAGATACTGAGGAAAAAAAAAAAAAAAAAAAAAAAACAACTGAAGATGCAGAGACTCCAATAACACAAGCAGAGCAGGGAAGTTACCTGCAGGCAACAAGCTGTTTGTAGGCTCACAACCTTGTCAATGTTCTTTGGTTAGCATTAATTAAAATTATTCTGGACGTACTTAATGAAACACTAGAAATCTCTCACGTCAGCAACACCACTGCGTGGCAATCGCTGGCAGATATTTCCCTAAATAAGCAGTTTTGAATCACAGGCACCAATTAACATTCTAGCCAGAACAAAAACAGGAAGCAGTAAGCAAAACCTGAGGATGAATTGCCTGAATGCTGTAAGGACACTGATACCTGGAAGCAGTCTCGACAGCTGTTATGCTAATGTTTCAAAAATGGGAGACCTTAAAGAAGGTGGAAGTTTGGCCAACACGAAACAGCTTGTTGGGAGGAGAGCCAGAAAGAACCAATTAATTGGGAATACCAGACAGAGTAAGGGACAGATCTGAACGCTGAAGTCCAAAGCATTTGCATCACCTCATGGAACAGAAGAGTAGGAAGAGTCTGGCTGTAGGTTAAGTTTGCAAATAACTGAATCCCCCTTGGACTTGTCAGGCTGGTCAGAGCCATCACCCTGTTGCTGACTGGTGGAGCCCTTCAGTAGCCATTACCCCACACTCATTCACTTGCTGGTGCTTCACCTGGTTAAGCAGACTTTCTGCTCTTTCCTGGTGCATCATGCATTGTATGATTTGGGGAAATTTCCTCCAACTTACTTTGTTCATCCAACTTACTTTGTTCATCCTTGTTCACAAGCCACACAAGATTAAAGCACAACTTTAAGTACCTGGCAATACTGACACAGACACCAGAGTGCACTGAGGTCACATTAGCTGCAAAGATATTCTGCCACTGGCCGAGAAAGAGGAAGGAGAGCTCAGCATTAGAGTTGGGTACAGCGTGATGAAGCTCACTGAGTGCTGGTGCACAAAGAACGCAGGAACATGATGCACTGAGAGCAGCTGGGGTGGGCTATTTAACAACTTCACCATTTAATCACTTTTCTCAAAGGGAGAGGCAATCAAAATTTTGTTTGCAAACAGCTCTAGCTGGATTTCTCATAGTCCTACTCAGCAGTGTAGGACTTGAATGGCAGAGAGAATCAATCATTGCTGCATCCTTACATTGACATTACACCAAACAGAAGAACTGGCAAAATGCAAATCTTTTCTTCTTCAGAAATGTCATCCTTTGCATTTTGTCTCCCTTCAGACTCCCCTGGTATTAAAAAGCTGACTGTGTTTTGAGGCAGCGAGCGGCACGCAGACACCTCCATTCAGGGAGCTTGAAGGGCTGTCAGGGAGCAAAAGAATCATTGCAAGCAGGGGAACCAGCACAGGTTGAGTTCCTCCTGCACAGGAAAATAAAGGCCCTGTAAGAGGAGACTGGGACCTCGGAAAGGAAGTGTCAAGTTGAGAAATGCTTTGACAAAGATAATGCACAAATAAAAGGTAGAATATGCGGGAAGAGGCAGCAGTGGAAAGAAAACAATTTATACATAACAGAAGCTCCAGTAAATGCTCTAAGCACGGAGCGGGCCAGACAGTTTCAGAACAGCTGCTGGATGATAACACACGACCCAGCAACACACTGTTCAAGTTAATGTAGTTTAAATACCGGATCTGAGTCATTGTTACCTCTCTCCAACTTCCACTTCATGACTGCAGGCTGCCTCTTCGGAGAGGAGAAAGACTTCCCTGCTTTCTTTATACCATTTCAAAATAGGTTGCAGTGTGCATGGCACAATGCACTGCAGGCCTGAAAGCAGCTCTGAATGCACCGTGTAGGGCTCAGTCCCGCACCCTGGCTGGATCCAGGTAGAACTACCCATGAACATTTCTCACTTCGTGCTCTTGGGCATTGCCCAAGGGCAGCAGTAGCACTGAGCAGCATCCTGCAACGGACAGGTTCCCGAGCTGCACCTCAGGGCCTGGCAATGCAGAGCCAGGTACGGTAAGGGCATTCTCAGAGCCCAGAATAGACTGGGATTGCTGGTTTTACTGCACTCATTATATGCTGTGGCTAGTAACCCACTACCAGCTCCACCAGGGAGCCAGCACATCAAACCACAGCATTTTCACACACTGCACATAGCAAATCCTTTGCAAGGCTCCCCGTGGACCAGCCATATGCTCCTCAGTGCATCATCCAGCCTGGCACAGCACCAGCTCTTCCTCATGTAGCCCAGCAACAGCAGCCTGGAGAACAGCAGGAATCACCCCATTGGGATCCAAGAGGCTGCCTTGGGGTTCCACCTGCACATAGCCTGAGGCACCCAGAGCCCACACACCCAGTGAGGTCCCCATCTCGTGAAGCAAACCTGCAGCCAGACCCTATGAAGTTCTCCTCAATTGCCATGCAAATATCAGTGCTACCCTGCCCTTGCATCCAAAGCTCATCTCCATCGATAGCAGAGATTGCTCTGGGCTTCAGAGTTCTTGTAACAGCTACACACAGAGGGAGGCTGTCATGAACGGGAGTTACACCTGAGGGACACAGCTCAGTTGGGCTCTAAACAGCTCCTTATTATCCAAAAACACAGAACTGCAGATTTCTGTTCATCACGTTTTACCGCACGCTCCCCAGAAGTAAGGGAGCTTTCTGCTGGAGAGAAAGCTGGGTTTATTTATTTTGATTAATAAAGACTTTGCTCAGATAATGGCATCTCTAGCATTTGCAAATTTGAAAACACTGTAAATCCCCAAAGCTTCCCTGCTTTAAGTCTCTTAAATCTCAGGCAGATTTGAAATCGCTTTAAATCCCACAGAACGCAACTGGCTGTAAATCCCTGTGCAGCTGGGGCACAGTGGGCTGACAGCAACACCTCTGGCTGCCAGCACCCACCCTGCTCACCTCCACCTTCAGAGGAGGGCTGCAGACCACCATTACACAAAGAAAACTCAAAGAAAGTACAATGTTTCCTGCCCCACTAAGCTTGGTAACATCCTCTCTAGGGCAGACGTATTGGGATTGCTCAGGTATGGCAGTCAGAAGCATCTTTTGCTGTAAGATCCCCGTGATAGAGAGTAACTTTTACATCTTTCAAGCTGTGGAAAACTTTTTTCTTGAGGATGAAGATGTTTAGGGATTTTCAGTGTGACAGGGAGTTGTAACCCCTCTGGAGCACACCTGGGTTCAGTTCCTGGGGGGACACATCTCAGCAGGACATGGCTTGATGCAAGCAAGGTGCACCCTGCACCATTCCCCCTGGATTCTTCACCCCATTTGTGTGCCCTTCAGAGTCCCCCTCCCCCCCCCCCCCAAAACCTGGAGGTTTCTGGCAGACCAGCATCTCCCCCAGGTTTTCCCTGCAGTGCACAGCTGCTGTCAGCACAGTGCCTTGGCACAGCCCAAACAGAGCCCTAGACCTCGCACGCAACACCAGGATTATGATAAAACAGCATAGGGCTCATTTAGCAGATTACTCTGCGTATTCATCTGATGAAGGAACATCTACATCTTTTGCACCAACTTGAAAAATCACATTTAGCTTTCCTACAAGACTGTCGTTATTTTTCCATTAGAACTAGGCCCAGAACATTTTCTCATGCAATATTGCTGAAAGCATATTTCAGCACTTTGCTCATGCATAAATGACGATATAAAACATGTTGCATCTCCATCAGAGCATTGCCAGTGGTATTAAGCAACTCCTTCAGCTCCAGCTGCGTGCAGCAGAGCTGGAGGGCAGCGCACATCTGGAACACTGCAGGTCAGCAGCTGGAATGCATGCTGCAGGCTGGGGATTCCCTGGGCTGGATGCACACCTCTCACCCTGAGAAACCAGGGAGTGCTCAGGAAATCAATAACCACATTATCGTCTGGGGAAGGAAGCAGGGCCTCCTGAGCAGGCTCAGAGGCAAAAGGGCAACACCTGGAGCTACAGCCCGGGTGCTGCCTTCTGCACTCAGTTTGTGTCGTTTCTATTGCCAGTACCAGAGGGCTGGTGTTAGATCCTGGAGCTGCTGAATTCCTGAAATTTTAATTCAGAAGTAAAACAAAGAAACGTCCACAACAACCAGATACCTTGTTTGACCAAGCTAAAAGTTTCTTGGTAAGAACTGTAAGAACTGTTTTTACTAAAAACTGGTTTTACAATAAGTTACTTCTTCTTCTCCACGTTTTGCTTTTTAAAAAAAAAAAAATTGTTTTAAAATGCTTTCTATACCCAAAATCTTTTTAGCTTTACTTCTTGATTCCTCTCTTGGGCTGCCAAGAGATGCTGTAACTTTGAGAGCAGAGCACCTGCTAGAAGAGAATATCCTTTTTGTGCAAAGATTGAGGAAAAAAAAATTGATTACTCTTTACATTCTCTTAAGTGCAGGAAGGTGTCAGGGCTGGTATCCCCAGGCTATGCTTTGGGCAATGGTCCCCATGTGTGCTCTGTGAGCCTGCAAAAAAAAGGCACCAGAGGGAGGAAAGGACCCTCTGGGGTCACTGAGATGATGGCCATGTGTGTCTGCATCAACACCCAACGCTGATGCCACCACCTTCAGTGAAACTGAAAATCAAGCCAAAAAAGCTTCCAAAAAGCTCTTTAGTCCTTGGGCCAAGGAGGAGTTACCCTTAATTTCAATATATCATCAAAACCAGCACTAAATGACTTGGGGATAAACACTGCCCTCATCCACAAAGATCAGCATGCCCAGTGTTCTCAAAATACACAATGTTCCCCTCACACAACGAAAAAAAATCTTTCTAAACTGTATTCACTGAAAGAGCTATTTTAAGTAAATTCTTCATAAAAACAGAATTGCAAATCTACCAAGCATTTTTCCCCAATCTCTCGATCCTCAGAATTTTCATCGCTGAGATTCCTCTCATCTGGATTCACCAGTGGGTAAACCTTACAGGAGAGATGCAGTCAGTGAACCAAAGATGGCAAATACCACTCTATCTTCATGAGTCTGTGGCATTCCAGCAGCGTTTGTTGTGCTTTGGTATCTTTATACCATAACAGAGCACATCAAGCTCCAGCCAGCAGTGCCTGTGACTGCTTCTTGCGCAGAGTAAATCCACATGAATAAATCTTATTAAACCCAAAGGCAAGTGGTTACTGCACCCACTTGATAGATTTATTATCCTCAGACCCTAGTGCACTGATGTGAAATGCAGGTATGAATTGAGTGGTTATACTGTGCAAACAGCCAGCTATTAGTTATATTATGGAAACAACAAGAATGTTGATAAGGTGCTGCAATGGGATATTTAACAAATGTCAAGGACTAAATTGAAAGAGGCATTTATCTATGAAAGTCGATGAAGATATACCTCCTCACAGCACAGTTAAGTTTTTCTCAAATAAAATACAGAAAAGCAAAGGAAGGAAAAAGTAAACAGGTTCCCCCCCTCCATTATCTTCAACTTCCTTGAGGTACCACACCTGGACCCCAATAAAGCCAACACAGCTTTGAGGTTGGCCCAGCTCCGGCTGAGTGCTGGGATGGAGACCTCCAGGGGCACCTTCCAACCTTCGTCATTCAGCAGCTGTCAGATGCCCTCCAGACAAGCAACGCGCCCATCCCAGCAGCCATTGGACACGTGTCATTGTCATACAGCCAGATCACAGCATCTGGAGCAGGGGGGTAGAGGTGGGGGATATGCCAGGCCACTCTCACCTGTACAAGTTTCACCCAGAACACAGTTGCAGTTCTTCATGACGTCTCTGTTTTCACAGCCTTCAGTAGCACACACTACCTCTTCCCTCTCAACTTGGCATTTGAGTCCCAAAGATTAAATGCCATGAAACAACAACCTCAGGCAGAAGGCAGCTCAGCTACCCCATGGCAGTGGCCCTGGGTGAAGGTCAAAGGCTGCATTCTGCAACACGTACTTCAATGCCTTTTTCGTTAAAGCTCATCCTCACATCTGGCTTCAGTCTATTCCCCGTGATTTAATTTATTTCCTCACCGAGGTTACTAACATTTTTGTCTCCCCTTCTATGCCCACACTATTTATTTAATCTCTCCCAACGAGACATTTTGCTGGTGTTAGTCATTTGGGTGTCCTGACAAGACAGGAGTTGTTCTTTCATACATATAAACTGTGTGAAAATCAGTTGTAAACCATACGACTTTAAAGGCTACTTCCATTAAGCTATACTGAATCATAAACAAGACGTTCATCTCCTCTTATTGCCATCTGCTCCAGCACATTTCAGAGAACATTACTGTACAAGAGACTTCTAGTGAAAAATAATTATTGCTATTCTAAAATAGTGTGGTGAGAGCATTGCTGACAGCATTCAGGATATCCTTGTGTTGCAGCCTAATGAGAAAAATCTGCAGGACAAGAGGTGTTTCAGGAAGAAATATTTATGCTTGCCAGAAGCTGGGCAGTGCAGCAGACCCAAGCCACCAGCAGCTGTGACTGCTCAGGAACCCCAGCCCCACTCATTCTGCACAGGATCCCAGAGCTGCAGTAAGGAGTTGGACCCAAAGCTATGAGTGGTCAGGGAGCTCTGTGTGCTTGAGGTTTAGCTGTAGTTCCCAGAAATCTCTTCTCAGCTGAAGCTCAGACTGAGCCCCACGGTGCACAGGGGAAAGAGAGCTTTAGCTTGCTTTCCAGAAGTCAAATGCAGAGTCTCACAAACAAAATAGACATCCAAGAGCTTTTCTGCCTCTTAATTTTGCACATATGAAGACAGCAGGAGGGGCAAATCTTATATTGTGTTTCTTTTTACTTCATACACAGAAGAACCCCACAAAGCCACAGCCACCCACGTTGGCATTTGTTCCTCCAGTTTGCACTCCAACCCTACATCCAGAGCTCTCACCAGGGATGAACATCCCTGTGGTAAAGCAATGCCAACTCAATAAAAGCAAAATCCAGCTTTGGGGATTCAATCACTACTTACAGGTTCTCAGCACAGCCTGAAGTTACCAGCATGCTGTGGCCCATCTCCTGCACGTGCTCAGTGTGACATGCCACGATGGCACATCAGTTTATCCAATGGCCTCTGAGCAGTAAGGCTGAGCAAGAAGAGGCTGGGAGAAAAACCAGCCCAGGGAGAACTCAGGAAATGCCATTCTTCACATCCTTAGTGGCTCTTCGGCACAGGGAGCATCACTGAGCTGAGCCACACGTGGACCCAAGCTTCCATGCTGTACCTGGGCTGTCAAACTCAAACAACCCTTTGCCATAGCCATCCTCAAAGGAAAGGCACTCCCTGGTCATGCCCACCGTATCCTTATAGCCCTGAGCTACCCCTAACAAAAATGAGGAGGAGGGACAAATCGAGCAGCTCCATCAGACCAGAAGGCATCGCACAGCCACCGATAAAGCCCTGTGCACCACCCACACCGAGGTCGGGCAGGGAGGCGGCTCCCACCTGCATCTCCCCGGGGGCTCCGCGGCCGGGCCGGGATTTCCTCGGGTTCGCGGGTCCTTCTGCGGCCCCACATTGCCACCTGCTGTCCTCGCCCGTGCAGCGTACGGACAGCTCCGCCACCCAGCGCTTAAACATTTTAATTCACTAGGAAATACAAGACGTGAGCACACGAGTGCTACAAAGGAGAGGCAACAAAAGCAATGCAAGAATTAAATCTTGGCACTTCAGCATCATGGGTGTATCACTTGATAGCCCAGCAACTCAGGAATAAATCACGCTTCTGCTAATAACATATGTTTAGTCGATAAAACAGGCAGTTGTGTTTTTAGTGGGCTCCTAAAATGGTACAACAGAATATTTGCAGCAGGTGTAATCCCTTGCTTTAAGCCTTCACGCAGTCACAAGCACACCTCCACCATCTCATTCTGCAAGCAATGTTCCCTGCTTGCCCCAGTGCTGCTGGTTTCCCACGCAGCCTGTAGGAAGGGCTCCTCCAGCTGCAGCCATCAGCAGCAGCTCTGGGACAGAGCTGCTCAGAACCAGTGGTGGAATCAGGGTTTGAGTACAGTAGGAAATTGAAAAAAATCTTTATTTTATACATATAAATTCACCATGACTCAGCTTCCTTCATGAGATGGGTAGAAATCAAAGTCTTATTGGTGAGGGGATCAGTCACCCACTCAGCACTTCAAAAAATAAAATCCAGTAAGCAGCTGGGAAATAGCATCATCCCTGCAGCCCGAGCACACAACTGCACACACAGGGGAGCACACAACCCTCAGTAAATGCCCCAGGAAGGCCCAGAACCAGGGGACCAGGCTGCAGAGAAGCAGAAACCAACTACCAACAGGAGCCTGGAAAGAACAAGACAAGGCTGTTTGTTACCAAATCCCACTGGCCTAACCTGCGTGCTCAGGATATATACATTGATCCTTCCTGCAGCACTCAGTGCAAGCTCGGGAGGAAGGAAACAGATGGACAATGACTTATCATGGGAGAGATTTGGATCAGCAACTTAGAAATTCAGATGTACACAGGAGAAGCAAGTTAGTCATCCAAACAAACAGATATACCCTGGGGAGGAGGGAAATCTGGATAGCTGTAGAACCAAAATTTAAAAAAAAAAATAGAAATAAAGAGCGTGGGTATGCAGAATGCAAACAACTATAAATTGAGTATGAAGAGGCAAAACAAAGCAGGTGTGTGCAACTTGCTAGTAAACACATCGTCTGACTGCATTTAAAGCACACTGAAAGAAAAAGACTGAGATCTCAGAAACCCTGAATATTACTTTTTGCATCACAGAGGTCCCTACATTTGCATTCTCAGACTTTTATATTCCTTTGTCCTCAGTCCTGCAGAGGAGGAGTGAGGCTGCAATGCTCCAGATATACCCAGCTGTGTGCATGAACCTCTTTCTGCTGGGCAGCCCAGAGCTGGGGCACCAGAACCACGTGCATGGTGCGTGCTCACCCTCCCTGTGTGGTGTACACAGCTTCTGCACAAGGCACCAGCATTAATCTTAACAATAACACCTGGAAGGCATCGTGCCCAGGAGAAAGTGGGTTACCCAGCCCCCTGCATCAGATATAAGATATTCAGGATATTCTAATGGTCAGAATTGAAGATTTAAATGAGTAAGGGGTTAGAAGAGTCACAGAGCACCACCCCTGATACAAGGAATGGCTCTCCTGAGGTCATTGCTCAGAAATATTTCAAATGGAGCAACCTTGCCAAGGCAGACGATGGTCTGCATGATCTCATCATCTCTCATGTCAGGGCTGTGCCACTGCCTTCAGTTTGCATTACAGATTACACGTAACACGCGGCCGCTCGAAATAGCATATGCACAGCAGGTCCTCCTCCTGGACCCCGCCGCTCTGCACCTGTCCAGAAACTCCTTGCCAGATCCACAGATGCAAACCCAGGCAAGTCAGGGCCTGTCTTGTTCAGCAAGAAGACGCAGGGATAAGGAGCTGAGATATTGACGGCATTTACCCCTCGCAGAAGGGGAGGAAGAAAGGAAGAGCTGCAGGAGCATCAGGTGTTCCCTCCAGGAGCACGTCAGACACCTGGATCACATGTGGTAGTGAGACAGTTACAGCAGCCCCTGCCCTGCTGCCATCCACTTGGTAAATTAGCAGGGATGAGCTGCTCATTAGCCTGGTGGCTGATTGCCACCTCTCTGGGCAGCAGCAGCAGAGCCATAAGCACAATCTGCCTGGGAAGCAGAACCAAGGGGAGGCCAAACCCAAGTCCACGTTGGCATTGTTTGAATAGAGATCTAAAGGTTTTATCTTCAGATATTTCCAGACGGAAGATAAGATGATCCCTAAAACCAATTCATTGTTCTGGCAAGTGTCATCTATATTCTGCATCTCAAAGAAAACATTGGTCAAGACACAAACATACACTATTTACAACCCTTAGTTTTGACCAGAAAACCAAACTTTCTCTATTAATAAGAATTATTGCAGTTTTCTCTTAATCCTTAGGCAGCCATGTGTGGTTTTTAGGAGCCTGAGTACCAGGCAGGAGGCACAGAGAAGGAAACTGAAGTTCTTGTCCTGAACCCAGGCAGACAGCTCTGACCCTTCTGCCCATATCAGCCTTCCATTTCCTCCCAATGCACAGAGCTGTGCTGAGGAGGTGATACAGGCACCAGGAAGTGGCCACAGAATGTGTCAAAGCATTTGAAATGTGTTCTGAAATTGTTTTCAGCCCTAGCATGATGCTAAGCATTCTCATCCCAGTTAATTGAATCTGAAACCTACTTCTCAAAACATAAATGTGAATAGTTTGAGCAGAAGCACTTGAATGCTGTCATCACTAAGAATCTACAAAAAAAAAAAAAAAACAACGGCTTATTTCATGGAGTGAGAGTCTGCAGCACTCAGTGACATCCTTTTGCCAAAATCAGAAAAGAGAGCAGAGTGGGAGCAGTGTGATTTGCAGTGCCCAGAGGATCCCTGTCCTCTCAGTCCCATTCAGCACCCACAGAGGTGGATCCTCTGGGTCAGCCTTGGCTGAGCTGCTGGAGTTAGGAGTCTCCCCCTCCCCCCCCAGCCACCATTGCAGGCAGAAGGAACGCACACACCAACTCTTCTCCCCCATTTATTACCCAGGAGAAGCAGAACTAATTCAATACCAACAGTCCATTCTTTCAGCATGAGGAGGATTGTGAAAAATCACATTATCCCATTACCTTCCTGGGCAGTAGCAGAAGAGCAAAGTCAGAAACCCACCGGCCCGAAGCCATTTTCTCCTCCAATTTACATTTTAATGGGAGAGCAGAGGACTTACTGCTCGGTGCCAGGAGCTGACAGGGCTGTGAGCATTCAGAGGGTCTGAGTAATAAATGCACTGACCCATATTTTTCACATTTTATGGGACAGTGGGGAAAACTGCTGAAAGAGCTAATTTCCAGCCTTGTTAATTACACTTTCTATGGGAAAGCAGAAGAACGTGCCACAAAGAGCTGCTTGCAGCTGCATTAGTGGGGCAGCTTCATCCACTGCACAGAGCAGATAATTGCACTCTGGAAGGAGCCAGAGCCCTCTGCCAGCTGAGCACTGGGCCTTGGGGTGCCCATGGTCATGCCCTCATGTCTTCGGGCTGCTCAGCCACTTACAGAAGCTGTAAAAGCAGCAGAGCTTCACTTGTGGTGGGGGAATGCTGCACCTGCATCACACTTCCTTACACAATAAGATCCTCCCAAGTAACCATCACAAACTACAGAGGAGTTCATAAAAGCCCCTGTCTGTAGCATCTGAAACAGGTTGGAAAATGAGCTACAGCACTGGCAATGGAATGCTTCATTTAAAGGGGAAGAACTGGAGGAGCATAGGGTTTGTCCTCTCCTCCGTGGAGCACACGGGGCTCTAGCAGAGCTCACCCAGTGCTGCAGAATCCTTCCAAAGCTCTCGGAACAGACCCTCAGGAGCAGCTCTGTGCTCATCCTTCTCTCAGGCAACATCAGAGCTGTGCACAGCTGCACGAGCCCAGGTTTGTGTGTTCCCGCAATGACATTCCAAGGTTCCACTGTGGGGAGACATCAGAACCATGTGCCAATGAATAAACAACATCCCTTATTCTCAATATCTGTCCAGACAGAAATACACAGACCTCTTCCCTAAAAGATCTCCCTGATGTTTCTGGAAAGAACACCTCACAGCTATCCTTTGAGGCAGGGAAATGTTACTCCATTTTATGCACGAACAAAACCCTTGCTGAACTCACACAGGGAGTGAAGCGAGCCCAGCTCCTCCAACCCCTGCTTAATGCCTCCAGCCTCAGTGGCAGAACAGAGACAAGCACACGGTCTCCACTTCAAACTAGAAACCTCCTACAAGGCTGGATTCTTTAGTTTGCCATTCATCCCAGTGCCTCTGGAGCAAGGCAGTAACCAGGGCAAGGTTTCTGAACTGTGCCCTTCAACCACTAACTCAAACCCAATTCAAGTCCCTACTTAAGCAGGCACTCACTCTAAGTGTCCACGTGTTCTAAGTACTAAACTGGAAGCACATCAACCTCCAGCTATTTTGAGATCTTGGTAGGAAAACAAGAAGCCACCACACATACACCCGGGCTGCTGTAACTGACTGCTCCCAGGGCAAAACTCCTTCAGCAATCCCCTCTACGTTCATCTTAGAGGTGCCATCAGAAACTGATCTACGTGCCACAGAGGTACCGACAGCTTTAAGAAGATTTGTCAGGTTTCAACAACTTTAATTGGCTTTGACACCATGAACTTGAGTACTCAAACTTTTAAGATTTGTTTCTTTGTTTCTTCCCAGTCTCATCTCCCATACTCTCAACCTCACTTTCCAGACTGAATTTCTTCACTTGCTAAAGAGACAAATATTCTGGAATCAGCTGCTAGCTTTTCTTCCCCCCTCCAGCAATATGCATTCTCTGGCAACACAACTGTTTGGAATGTAAATTCTTACAGTTTCTGTTTATAAAGTCATTCTCTGTAACCCCAATCTCACACCTCTAAAGCCAATTTACTGGTCTGTACTACACAGCTGAATACCAACAGACAAAGGGCAAGAGTCAAAATGGAAAAACAATTTATTTTGTGAAAGTGATTGTTTTATTCCAACATTTTACTGTTCCATTTAAAATGGAACAAATATTGAGACTATGAGGATCACAGACAGATCTTTATTGACTAGGCTGTGCCCTTTCAATACCAAACCAATGAACAATTATGGCAGACAATTGCATTAAGCTAGCCACATATCTGGGAAGACCCTATAGCTTAATAAATTGTCATTTTTGTAAACTTTCATTGTCCCATAACTAGAAATGACAGAGCAGTATTACATAGGCACCATGAGTTAGAGCAGTGCTCAAGTGAATCACCATCCAACTACAACAAGCTCCAGAGCTCGCTTTACCACCTCACCCTCACAGCAAACTCCATTTTCCAGCCCTTTCTCCCCACTTTGGAGCTCAGCACAGCTCCTTCTTCGGGCAGCAATGAACTCCACAGAAGTGGCTTTGACTTAACAATAACTGTTTTTTCCAATGGAGAGCAGTAGGCTTAAGGTATAGAAAGAAAATAAAGACAAAAGGTGGGCAAGATGCAGTTATAGAGACAGTTTAACAATAAACTCAATATGAGCAAGGAGCACTGATGTTAAAAAACCACCCACAGTTACCCAAAAACTATTTCACAATCTCTTCAGATTACACTACGTTCTTTCCTGTGAGTTGTCCCAAACAACTTCACTCTTGCAGATGATTCCTAACAACACCAAGGAGATTGACGCAGCCAAGACACTTTGCCACGATCCCCCAGAAGTACAACGGGGATTTGATGCTCAGTTCCAAATGCCCATTTGCCAAGCAAAGCTGAGAGCACTCCTTATTGCTGATCACCCCTTAGATTTCATTTTCCTAAGGAATTTTCCCACTTCACTTTGTTAGGAGACCACAAACTAAAGATGTAAAAAATCCAACCCAGCTAAGCATGCTCCCCAACAGAAGGTACCATGGCTCGTAACTGAGCTCACCAGCACCACCCTATTGATTTCAAGCAAAACACTTGTTCCATGAAAACAAGCAGAGGCCTCCCTTCTAGGGTCTTTTTTTCCTTTTTTTTCTTTTTTTTTTTTTTTTTTTAAGAATTATGAGCAAAGCCAAAAGAGTCTCAAACTTGAGTAGATTAAACAGAGACACATTAGCCAGAAGAAAACTATTTCAGTTTCTGTCCATCCTCCATTTTATCTTCAGGAAATATGAAGTTTTAAACTTTATCCCAACCTCAAGCTACAAAAGGGACAAAGCATGAGAAGTCTGGCTACAGCAAGGGGAATTTTACCCAGAAGTCTTTTTCATTAAGACAGAAAATTCCCACTCAGAAAGGAGTAGTTCACAGAAGACAAGAACAACTCAAAAATGTCATTAAAATGCACATAATGACTCCAGCTTATCCCCAAAATAGCATTTAATACACGCATCTAAGTCCAGGCATCTCCACAGAAGACCATAGCTCTTGTTCAAGCAGACCCTGTAACACCATGCAAGAGTAAACCCATTTCATCTTTGTGCCATACCAAAACAATTTCGGGTAATATTTCTGAAACTCCAGTCTCAGAGGTACAGCTCTGCAGATAGGGCACATAAAACTGTGACAGAGCTCTTACTGTGAATAACTAATGGCGGCTGTATCTAGAAAACAATCCCAGCCTACACACAGCTTGATAGATATCCCCTATTAAGGAGCTCCACGTTTCATGAGCACACTAGATAACTGGCAGTGATCACACTGTAATCCATTTTCATTCACATTGAAAGGTGGTTTTTCTCCTTCTAGGAGAGATTCTTTCTGCAACCAAGTAGTTACCAGCAGTCACAAGTCTCTGAAAAACTGAGACATATCTCAGCTGAAATACCTGAAGTAGGATTATTACATTGTTTTCAAACCCATTATGAATCCCTGTCTTAAAGTCACTAAAACACATCTATTTTCACCCAAACCAGCCCATAGCAACAAGCACTTGCTTACCTGTTTGCTGCCTAGAACTCAGTGCATTAACCTCACAGGAAAAAGCCCCCACAAGGAAGAGCTGCCTTGCACAGCCACAGCACACAACCAACCACCCCACAGCAAGGTCATTATTTCTTTTATCACCAACGGGGCAGCCCTGAGGATTTGCAGGTGGTCATCATCCCGGGGCAAGCTCAGCTCAGCAGGTGAGAAAAATAAGACGCTTGAAAACACGTGCAGGTGCTCATAAGCACAAGGTCACCTGGAAATCCAAGACATGAGCAAGAAGCACCAGGAGACCCAAGTCACTCCACATAGGACACTGCCTCCGATATTACTTTCAGCAAAAACCATGAAAATGAGTGGTAATACTACTACCCAATGGCATCTGGGTAGCTTGTGAGATGGGGATAAAAAGGCACGAAAAAAGCCAGCAGTGAGGGGCTGGCCAGACACTGCTCCAGACTCTTTATGTACCTGGAGATTAAGCTAATGGCATGAAGCAAAGCTCGTCAAGATGCTTATCTTGGTGTTTCATCAAAGCATCAAGAATGATCTTCCTCTCCATCAGCACAGGTTGGTTTTGGAGGATAAGAACAATTTTATAGCAAGAGTTGAGACTGCTCGAGATGTTTAGGTCACCTCTCATCCTCCTGATGCCCCTCACTCTTCCCAGTTTAACGCAGAGGGCTGGGCTGTCTCACTCAGGGACATTGTTGCTATCAAGGTACCCAAATCCTTCTGTAGATTTAGCCCTCAACATCCTAATTAAAGAAGCAGCTGTTTATTATGGCCTCATGTCAGCTTGGAATAATTTTTCTTAGTTATTGAATGCAGCTGCTCTTCTGATTAGCACACAGCATTTATTTTATTTTATACCAGTGTAAAACTGCTTCATCGCAATGCAGACAGGAGACACTTGGTTTTGCAGAATAAATCTGGACTAAGCAGTGGCATAAGTGAAATGGAACAAATATTTTGGCATTTGTCACAATGGTTCACAATGAGACGAAGTACAGCCTCAATCAATTCACTCGCTGTTGTTCTGACATGGCATGAAAAAATGAGGAAAACCCTACGAAAATGAGGGGATTTTTGTGACTTCAAAACTTTCCCCAGAACGGTTTGCTTCCATTAGGATCTGTAGCAGCAGAATGCGTTCCAGAGAACATCACAGCAGGGAGACTGGAAATGCCCTGCTAAAAAATAAAATAAATTAACCTCTTACAATGGCAAGTGGCTTGGATTAAAGATTTCCAGCCAGATGGTCTCGGGGAGGCTACCTGGGCAGGCAGGAGGGCTCCATGCCATCCCTTGTCCCTGCCCTTCCACAGCTCTGCTGTGCTCACCGCACCGGAACCCTTTCTGCAGAAGTTTCATGTGGCCTTTAAAAGAGAAAGAGAGCAGAGACAAGAGCCCCAGGAGCCTCTGCTTGTAAAAGGAGGAGGGGTGGGTATGTGTGTTTGCACTGAAATTTCTGGCTAATTTGGGGCAGTTTATGAGCCCAGCTGTGGGCTGATCCGATTAGAAGTACTGGGGCTGAGCACCAACACATGGCTGTGCCAAGACACTGAAGTAGAAAGGATCACAATGAAGAGAAACAATATTTTCCAGGTATGACAGTTAATTCTGATATTAGTTCAAGATAAATCCTTCTCTAAAGAGACCCATAGTTATTGATGGTTGGACAATATGATCTTGGAGGTCCTTTCCACCTTTATGATTCTATGATTACCTAAACCACCATGCACTGTGCTTGACACGGGTTCAGCTTTGCAAGATACTCCTTTAATGTGTCTTAATTTCTTTAAATAAAAGAAAAAAACAACAAACTGATTTCAAAATAAACAAAGAATTAGATGTGAACACACTTTAAATTCAAAGCACTGCTGGCAAGGCAGACCCTAAGATACTTATGCATATGGAGGAACTGTGTGTTATTTCAGTAACTTTTCCTGCATGCTTCTCTGCCTTCCCAGTCAGGGTTTCCAGCAGAAATGCCTTTCACTGGTATTAAGCTAATGACAGAAAACAAGCTCAGCTGCCATTGCACACCTCCCCTATCCATTATGGGGTTGTGCTGTGAGCATCCCACATCCCTCCTCAGGGTCTATGAGCCCAGACCTTTGAATTGCCTCCAGCTGCTCCTATTAGCCTGCTCTCCGGGCACTTCCATGGGATTCAGGCAGCCCAAAGATTCCTAATCTGGCTGGGTATGTTTTATGCAGAAGTTTTTGTAAGGAAGTAGGAGCTCTTCCAGCTTGTGTGGTGTTGCCAGCTCTTCCCCAGACAGCCAAGCAATTAATTGATGGAAAGAATTAGATCTGAGCAGGTTCTTGAGAGACCCCAAATTTTTGCATTGCTTTCTCAGGAGCATTTGTGGAGGTTATTTATACAAAAAGTGTAAGAAACTTCAGGAGGAGAGGAGAAAATTGCTTGTCAGATGTCCATATACCACCATCTGTTACAGAGACCATATGAGAAGCAGCGTGAAGGCACAACAAAAGAATTAAGGGTGTTGTGACAGCAGGAATCTGAAATTATTATTATAACTTGTTGTTTTTCCTCAATATTCAACAGCTGCCAGGGAATTCACAAACTGAAATCTGCATCTTTTATATTCTTGGTCCTCTGAACTTGAACCACATAGGAACAAACTCAGATTAAGCACCAAATTAAGTACCAGCTCTGACAAAGCTGGTACATCTTACATTTGAATTGCTGATACTGAAGGAAGGCTGAGAAGCTGATGAGTTGAAGGACCCTTTACATTTACCAGATAGACAGGATCAGCCTTTTTAAATTGCCTTGTTTTTATCTTAAAATTTAACAGCAGTTCTCCCGTGTTAATTTTCTGAGGGTATATAAAAAGCGTTAGGAACATTTCATCTTGGTGCCATGGGAAATGAAGACATGAGGGACATGATTTATGATGGTACTCAAATAACGTATGGAAAGCATGATGGCAATTTAAGCAAGGAAGCTGAGAGCAGTGGGAATAGCAACCCAATCCACTGTGCCTGTGTTGGGGTCGGACCCAGCATTCATCAAATCACTGGGAAAATGTCCCATGCGTGCGACTGCCTGAGAAGATGAACAAATCCTAGTGCTACTGAATGCTAATAATGGGACTTCAGCTTTATTTCTGGAAAAAAAAAAAANCCATATTTAATACACCACAGGTGTTACAAAGATATTCCTGCGTGCCCACTGGGTTGTACCAACACCGTAGGACTCTGGCAGTGCTCCCCAGCAGCCCAGGGCCAGCCCCAGCAGCATCAGCTGAATCACCAGCAGGAACCAGGGCCTTCAGAGCAGCCTGATGGTGTGGGCTGAGCATCTCCTTTGGCTAGTTTTGAAAGTTAAGAGTACATTTTTCCTTCAGGAGGATTTTTATGCTGATCAGTCTCAATACTCTCTTAGATAAACTTTTATGTAATTCATGACCAAACCTAAAGCACTACATAATACTGATTCAACAAAATTAAACCTTTACATCTTTACCTGTGATTTGAGGAAACTCAGTGCTCATGCTCATTTTGGATTAGGCTCTATGAATCAAACTCTACAACCTTTAGCACATCCATGACACTCCAATGGTTACTGGTACTGATGTCCAGAGGAGTTTTGACCATGCAAGGATTGCCAGAGCTGGCTTAATCAAAATTTCAGTTGGATAATGAGCTTCATTATGTAATTTGATGATGCTGATTGGAAACCTGAAGTCCATGATGTGAAATCCCTTGGGTTCCCCCTCCCATGCCTGTCCTGTCGGCACTTGGGCAATGGTTTCTCTCAGCGATCACCACCTGCACAAAGGATGTGCCATTTCTTGGGGCTTCTAGTTAAAACTAATCACTATTTGACAAGTAAATCTTTGTAGCAAGATCACAAAACCTAGAAATTAAACCAATACAACACCACGTCGCTAAATCGATGCTCATTTCTCGAGGACAGAGAGAAAGGTATGTTCCTCAGTAACAGCTTTACTCTTTAAATCTACAGCAGGACTTCAAAAACATCTGGGTACAGAAGAAACCCTGTGAAGATGCTGTCATCCTCAGCACTGACATAGACCCCGTTCCAGTCCCGGGCCACCTCCAGCCACACCTGGTCACCCACGCTCAGCTTGAGGACGGTCAGGAAGGAGGCCTGGTCGATCTCCTGCCCATAGAGCGTCTCGCGGGCCTTGGCCACCTTCCTGCTGCGGGCCACCAGGCTGACACGGGCCGGACGCCCTCTCACCGTCAGGTGGTAGGCGAAGACATACGCCCCAGGCACGCTGCAGTTGAATTTCCCAGTGGCAGGGTTGTAATCATCCTGGTCGTTGTACAAAATCTTGTCAAATCGGATGGGGACGTTGGGCGGAGGGAAGGGTTTGGACAGGCCAGCGCTGAAGGCCGATCTCAGGAGCTTCGCGGCATCCCCACGGGCACCCTTGGCCCCACGAGAGCCTTTCCTCCCCGGAGCCCCTCGGCCCCCCTTGCTGCCAGCCACCCCCTTGGGCCCGGAGGGTCCTGTCACACCGGCAGGCCCCAGGTCCCCTTTGTCACCCTTACTTCCTTGCTCTCCCTTTTCTCCCTGCCTTCCCTCCACACCCTGAAGGCCCTCAGCCCCCATTTCTCCTTTGCTGCCTTTTTCTCCCTTTGTCCCACCTTCCCCTCTTTCCCCCTTCGGGCCTCTCCCTCCTGGCTCCCCGCAATACCCCTTGTCCCCAGTGTCCCCCTTTTCCCCTTTGTCACCCTGTTCGCCATCCACCCCTGGGTCTCCAGCATCCCCCCTGTCTCCCTTGTCCCCTTTGGTGCCATTCTCACAAGTGTCCCCTTTGGACCCCTTTTGTCCCTTCAGGCCAGGGAAGCCGTAGTTGCCCTTATTGCCTTTTACTCCAGCTTCACCTAGGAAAAGTTGGGGAAGAAAAAAGGTTAAACCATTAGTACGGGAGTGCTTTGGAGATGGAGGAGCATCACCAGAGGGAAAGGTCAATGCACCATTCCTTATTACGTACCTTGCAGCCCAGGCTTGCCTGGATAACCAGGGCTTCCACTCACTCCTCGCTCGCCTTGCTCCCCTTTGCCTCCTAGGATGTTTCACCATGAATATGTCATTAGTGATTTTGTCTGCAGCACAGAAATTGTTATAGAGAAAGTGACCAGTGCCATTTTGCACATCCCTCAGCACAGTGAGAAATGTTTGTTTTCAAGAACGGCTTTCACAAACCTCAGCTGCATCTCACAGCACCAACTACCATCACACAGACTGCTCCACCTCACCCTGAAGTTGGATTTTTGACCCCAGTCAGCGCCTCACTGGGAGGCTATTGGTGCCAGCTGCTGCAAGATGGAAGGAACACCTCCATGTTTCTCATGGCAGGATTGCCAAATAATTTTCTTACAGTTTGTGGTATCCAATGACAACAAGAGCATTTGTTTTCCAAATGAGCAATTAGTCTGTTTTACCTCTTTCTCCTTTAAAGCCTTTTGGACCCTGAGGTCCTGGAGCTCCCGGCAGACCTCGCAGACCAGCGTCACCCTTCTCCCCCTTAGGACCTGTAACGTAACAGACACTGCAGGGTCAGAATAGAGAGGGGCGATTGGGCCACACCAAAGTTACGGGATGCCCTGGTCCAGCACGCAGATCCCCAGCCTTTACTTTCACTGCTGCAATCCCCAAAACTTACAGCTTTGCATTTCACTCCTGGCTATCGTTCAAGATTTTTTCAAACCATCTTTCAGCTGCCTCAGAGCCGCAGGGGCTCAGGCATCCATAAAACATCAGAAGTAATCTGTCTTTAATATTTGAGCACATCTAAGGAGCTCCCATAGCTTAGTAATTGCCCCTCTCTTTAAAAAGAATTAAATCTGCAAATACAGAAGTAGAATCCGGCGAGCGTGCTGCATGAGCAGTAGGTGGGAAGGTGAGCCAGTCTGCTTTTTTTAATAGTTTTTCATCCATTTGGGAATGCGAGGCTGGGGGCAGGCTCCAGCAGCTTGAACCATCACAACACAACCCATCTGGTATGAGAACTTCTCCATCCACACTACAAGTGCAAATCCTTCCACAGCCTCCTGAGCTTTGGGGAGTGAAAATCCCTTGAGTACATTGTATTAAAAATTATTTCATCACTTTTACTACTCTTCCTCAGCTGAATAGTTTCTAGCTGCAATATCAGTGCTATCAAAGCAAGCATTTGCAGACTAATGCACTATTCATTATAACAGCATTAGACTTCAGCACTCCATAGCTATGCATTTCAGCAGCAGAAAAAAGAGACAAAATCCTATAAAACACTGAGATGCGCTGTGCCGAGCTGCCTGGTGCAAGAGCCAGAAATTCTGCCCTGATTTGTACCTGGAGCTCCCACCTCGCCCGGCGGCCCCCGAGGCCCAGCAGTGGGGGGACAGCAGTCGCAGCAGTTGAAGAAGAAGTCGGCCGTGTCCAGCGTGTCATTCTCAAAGGGGAAGAGCGTGGCAGCCGCCTGGAGCACGGGGCTTGAGGAGGGCAGCTGGGCTCTGCCTGGAGCTCCCTGGACAGGGCTTTTCCCTGTGATGGGGGCAAGGGAGGGGACAGCAGCTCCTGGTGGCTGGGGTGGCTTTGGCTTGGTGAACATCACTGCTGGTGTCACCTTCGGTGCCACTTGCGCAGCTGCCACCAGCAGTAGCACGGATGCTGTGATGGCCAATGGTCTCCACATGCCAGCAGCTGTGGGGAGAGGTGGAGGCAATCACCAAGTAGTTTTAACTTTCTTAATCCACATCGACACCTGGTTCTCTTTTTTTAGCATAAGAAACATCGACCACTCTCATCACAGCCAACCTACGCACAAGCCACAGGACCTGCGGCAGTGCCATCCCCTGTGGGCATCTGCCTGGCAGGTGACATTACAAAGTCTCTCTTTTTTTATGGAGATGTTAAGGAAAAAATCAGCAAAGCCTTTTGCCTGCTCTCCCCTGCTGACTGCCACCCCAGCGAGCCCTGGCCATCTGCGTGCTCCCACCGGCTTTGGCTGGCAGCACTCCCACGGCACTGGGGGACCGATGGGAGCTGCTGTCACACCTCCTGCATACATATAATTAGGAATAATTCAATAATGATCTTGGAGTTAAACAGTTTCCCATCACAAAAACCTACGCCATAAAAGAAGAATTGAAAAAGAAAAGCAAAAACACTAAGCATTCCAAAATTCTAAAGTCAACTTTTTTCTTTGCTACTGACTGTTTCCAGATTTGCACATTCTTATAGTGCAAATTTTCAGGCCCATTCCTTTTATATTTAAAGAGATTTTTTAGCTGAACCAGAAAGAAAGAACAAAGTAAGGATTGCACATTTTTTCCTATAGGACAGGTGACGCCTCTCAGATGACTTGTCATAGAAAGCATCTTTGTTTCTTTTTTTAATCCTGTGTGTCCACCTGTAAATACAAACAGAACAGACTCCCTTTCTTGCTGAGCCTGTAATCTAACCTTCCTATAGCAGCAAAGGTGCTCCATTACATGGGAGAGCCACTGGGATAAACACCAGCTGTTCCTGCCATCCAGATGGCAAAAGGAGGTTCCACCCTACCTTGGGTATTTGAGAGTTCGATTAAAAACTTTCCATCTTCAAGAATTCAGTTTTAGAGGAAAGGATCATGAGTTTTTCACATGAAAGAAGCAGTTCCCACACAAAGCTAAATAATTTAATGGCAAACAAACTATCCACAAAAATGCTCATTGACCACTGTCACCTATGGCTGCTGTTTGACCCATTCTTCATCCCATCAGCTCGAGGAAGGGATAAATTGTCATTATTACAACTACATAATTAAATTGTTATTATCGCTGCACCCCATCTCCATGCATGTGCTGCTACATGAGGTGCACCAGGATGGGACAGTTTTGTTGCATTTGTCCCAACCAGTCCCAATAACCTCCCCACAAAGCCTGGATGGTGCTGGAGGGAAGGGAGAGAGCGGCCAAACCCCATCGCCGATATGGGAGCAGCCACCACTGGGGGTCAGAAAGGTCATCCACCTTCCAGGGAGAGGCAAAAAAATTCTTCTGTGAAAAAATATACTTATGCAGGAGTGTTTGTCANTTACACTATTACAATTACATAATTAAATTGTTATTATCGCTGCACCCCATCTCCATGCATGTGCTGCTACATGAGGTGCACCAGGATGGGACAGTTTTGTTGCATTTGTCCCAACCAGTCCCAATAACCTCCCCACAAAGCCAGGATGGTGCTGGAGGGAAGGGAGAGAGCGGCCAAACCCCATCGCCAGTACAGGAGCAGCCATCACTGGGGACCAGAAAGGTCATCCACCTTCCAGGGAGAGGCAAAAAAATTCTTCTGTGAAAAAATATACTTATGCAGGAGTGTTTGTCACATATGGAGTCACCAGGTGCTGCAGGATCCGGCTGGACCAGAGCTTTGGAGGCTTTATGGGGAAATGGTAAATGGATTTCAAGTCAGAACCATTCACCATTTTACTGTTACAAACTACTTCTGCAACAAGTTTGAAAAACAGATACTCTCCTGTTACACAGCCATATTGATGGATTGCCATCAAGTATAGGAAAAACATAATTAATAAAAAAATCTACCATATCGGTCTACTTAGAAAATAAATAGCTAGAGCAAGGAATGTTAGACAGTTTTTCATTCTAAAGGTCAAGCCCATTCTTAAAATACATATAAATACATTTTAATAAAACTGGTATTTGGGGGTTTTCATTGTATTAGCTCACCAACAGCGATTCTGAAGTCATTCATTTGAATTCCCCCACCAGGAAGGTTTATTATTCACAGTGCATACAAAATATGAAGAATTAAGCTTTTTTAAACATTAGCTTTAAAACCCGCGTCCTCCTGCAGCTATGCATTCATTACAGGCAGTGAATTCCCTTGAGACAAATCCTACAGCCACTCCATCTTAAATTCTATGAGTTCATTGCAAATACCCCAGCCGAAGGCCAACCACCCATGTGTATTATCCCCTACCTTGTGAACAGCCCCGCTCCCAGGATGACCTGCTCTCAATGGCCCTCTGAAAGAGACAACCTTATTTTTGGAGAAAATCTGTTTTATTTGAGTAAATGCTGCTGCTGTGGCCAATGAGAACACGCACAGTGCGGGGAGAGGGGGCGGTTGGTGGTGTCCCCTGAAAGGAGCAGGGTGACATCGATATCCGAGGAAATTCAAGCACTTTCCCCAGGCTGGGACATGGCTCTTCACATGGGACTTTTTTGGTTCTTCAGCCAAAAAAAAAGTTTTTTGGAGCATTAGGGACTCTGCTCATGCCACAATGCTGCGTGGGCCCAGCAGGGCTCAGTCCTTGGCTTTTCTGTTTAAGGTACCTTGAATCTCGATTCAAAGATATCAAGGAGATTTCTTTGGGTATCTCCTTGATAGGAGATAGGAGACAGGGTTGCTGTAACGTTGTTCTTGATCTTATCAGATTTGATCTTGATCAGATTCGATATTTGATTTTCCTTTCCTCCCCCCTCCCCAGCAGACAGAGCACTCACTCCTTTCCCCATGACACTAACGTGGGCCATCGTCAATGCTGAGATTCCCCCCTCAGCGCAGGGTGCAGTGAGACGCAGGAATGCGAGGCTGCCTTTCATTGCCTTGTCTTGGTGAAACACGAGCAAGAAAACTGCCTCATTCAATCGGGCTGAATTTACTACATACCAGCACACTCAAAGCTCACTGCCAGACAAGAAAGGCTGCTTGTTTCGGGTAGGCTGCAGAAAACAATCAATTCTCCTTTAATAGAAGCTGAGGGAATTGTAAGCTTCCATGATTTATTTGGAGCCGCAAAACTACCTTTTCCTGCACAACAGTCTACAGCTTTCAGCAATAAAAAGTTGATTAAGGAAAGTTTATTACTAGGCATACCAGGCAGGATTGATTCACCAGCGTTTCAGACTGCTCCAAAGAAATCAATTAGGAGTTTTGCAGAGCTGCTCTGCACAGGACACGCGCTCGTCGCAGCCCCCGCAGCTTGCTGCTCCTCACTGGAACCGCTGCAAACAGAGCTCAGGTCTGGAATTGAAACAGTTCTTTTAGAACAAATTAATAACCATTTTCAATGCTGTAATTGGATTCAGTGTTCTGAATTGTTAAAAATCATGTCTTCAGCAGTTACATTTCTGGCAAGGCTGTGGCCACACACACATAAATTGTAGACCAAAGGCATCAACACCAACCTGTGGGTTAGACCTAAACCAAGGACAACACTCAGATCTCAGGCAGCTGGCGTAAGCCTGAAACACCTCCACGCAGATGCTACGCACACAGCCAGCTACGCACACAGTACTACAACAGCTGAAGAGGAAGCAAGCAGCCAGAAATGTCCCAAATCACAGCGCTGTCAGTGGCTGGTGGCCACTTGGGTTGGCACCCTACAGCCATCAGAAATAAAACCATGAGTACCTTACAGCATGAGAACTGCCCATTCCCAGTAAGAGCTTCCATTCAGAGAGCTGGGAGACACCAACAGTGGTGGAACTGAAGGAGTTTATGTCTTGGACTAATCTCATTCAGAAGAGGGTCTCTACATGAACACGCCTTCCCTACCAAATCTCAAAACAAGTGCTTCTCAACTCAAGGCCATTGGTACATGACCAAAATTTGGTCCCTTCTGCAGAAAGGTTGAGCTATTTTGGCAGAGATCTGAGTCTCCAAAAAAAAATCTGTCCAAACAGGTCAGATGTGAAAAGGAGAGGTCTTCCAGGAGAGGTGAGGCTGTTCGTCCCGGTGGGATGGGAGGAATTGTAATGCGCTGCGTACGTCAGCCGTCTCTGATGACTGCATTATTCTATTTGGAGAAATCAATAAAAACGCTAAAGCTGGTGAAAGAAGGCTGTTTTGCAGTACTTTTGCAACGTTTAAATGATTGGATTAAGTAGGAAAAATACTTGAACTAATACATTCTCATTCTGCAATGGTAAGAAGTGAAACACACTGGATTCCTTAGAGTGGAAGTTGTTACAAAAATGGTAATTTGCATTCTCAATTTGAACTGAAGTTGCAGGCGCTCATTTAATCATCTCCATTGTAACGATAGTGTGTACTTGAATCAAAGGGTTTAATTATTTTTTGAGTGTTACCCGTCACCTTTTACTTTAAATAGCTTAGGAAAAGATTGCGTTCGCTGGTTACTGTCTTTCTTAGACAACATAAGAAGCTAAGAAGGACGAAAGTTATAATCATTTCCAGCATTCTACAACTGAGTTTGCAGCATGTTTTCCAGTAACACAGGAAAAGCTCCGGGTACCTTCCAGGCTGCTCTCAGAGATGAGTGTAGAGTACAATATATAAAACCATACTGGTCACACTGTTAATTTCATTTAATACTTCTCTGTGGTTTAGCCCTCAGCAATGAATTATTATAGGAATATACTGAAGCTTTACTCACTCAGAGCTATTAACCACTGAGTCACTTGCACAAATAATGAATTGCAGGATCAGGCCTTACCATAATGTGAGCTACTTGGGTAAAAGGTAATCAAATCACCTATAATAAGGTCCTGTCATTAGTAACTGAAGTTACTCAATGGGGCAAAATTAACCATTTTTAGCCAAGATTACTGCATTTTACAGTGCTGCCTCCATAGTCATAGAGCTACTCTTTCATGGACTTCAATTTAATGCTGTATTTGCTGCACACTAAAGCTTAAGCAAGAAATACAGCTTTAATCTTGGGTTGGTGTATTTTCTTGAACAGCTTGAATAGTAGCAGGCTGGAATAGTATGATTAGATTATGTGACAACTGCAGGTTTTTAAATTATACAGCGCTTATTGAGTTACTGAAGCAGTTTGGAAAACTCATAGGTTGAGAGCGTAAATTAAGATTTAACACTAGATTAATCACTTTGTTTATTTGAGGGGTCTAAAATCTACATTTCAGTGATATAAATGATGCATGTGGTCCATTAACATTCCTTCAAAGTACATTTCGAGCGTGTTCCTGGCTTTGCATATTTGCAGATAACTGTCTCAGACTGAGATTTGCAGAGCTGACAAGTGAGAAAAGGCTGTGCCAGTGCTGCTGGGAGCTCCAGGCACATCCTCCAGCCATGGTAGAAAGGGCTGGGACCTGCTGACAACTGCTGGGCCACCACGAGCCCCTTGGGACTGCCAAAGGGAAGCACATGGAAGCCAGTGTGCCCTGGAGGAAGCTTTCACCAGCATGAAGCAGCTCCTCACACAAGCAGCATCCCCCCATGCAACCCATAGGAGAGCTGTTCCTAAACCAGTTGTGAGCTTGGACAAGCCTCTGTTGGAATTAGTGGGCACCCTGTACCTACAGAGCCTGTTAACTCTGGAAACCTGTACGTTGGGGTAACCACTCACAAGACAACTTCACAGAAGGAACTTGGAAATGTAGAGCAACAAGAACCCAAACTGCAGGGCAACCTGTTTTACATGGAAAGGCAGCCTCACTTTTTGGGTTGGTGCAACACAAACCCAAAGCAAAGCAACACCAGGTACAGCCTTTGGGCATTTACGCCACCAGGTGCCAAACAGCACACGTGCAGCCAAGCATGGCTGCTTTGCAAGCCAAAGCACAGCATGATGAACATTATTTACAGAACCAACTCAACCCTCACTGACCCTTGCTATGCCAACTCCCTACCACAACCATGGTCAAGCAGGACCAGGGTCCCTTGGTTGTCCCCTCTCTGCAGCCCAATGCTCCTCCTGGGATGTGGATGGGGGTGCTGCAGTCAGGATCCTCTCCTTTGTCCCCATTCTGAAGCACAGATGGACACCAAGAACTGTAGAAATACATTTTGTATTAAATTAATAGAGAATTTCTTAAACAAGATCAGCAAAGGAGATTCAAAAAGCACCTCCCAGCGGGCTTCAGTGCAAAAAAATAAAAATAAAAAATACAGACTTGCAGACCCAGGAAAGACTGATAATTAAAATAGCTGGTTTGGAAATACAATAGAGGGGGGAGCAGTGAAAAACTGAGGAGCATAGAAAATAAGAAAATAGTAATGTGTATTAAATTTTTAATGCTGAAGTATCAAAAAGACAAAGTGGAAAAGAGAATACTCACATAGGATAGGAAGTGGGTTAAGATGGAACATCGGAGCCGGGTAAAAAGTGCTAAAACGAAATCAACACTTCTGCATGAAAAAACAATTAACACTTCTCTCAAGATTTCCCACCACAATTTAGTGGTCCTATCATGGTCCTACCAGCATTCAAACCTGGAGCCAGATCTCACTGTCCCATGTTTGCAAAAGAAAGGGCTGTGAGCTGAATGCTTGGGAGAAATAAAACTTAACACTACAAAAATAAAATGATTTGGATTTTGTATTCACAATTGTTCTGTTTTCAGCTTGAAGTTTTGGGGCACTTTCATTCATGATGAGAGCTCCAAACACTGCATGGTGTACAGAAGGAAAGTGACTTACGGAGGGAACTGAGCTACTGCTCAGGTAGGATTGTACATTGCTTGACCTCAACATCAAAATACTGCCACAGAGACTTTCATTGGCTACAAAGGGAGAAAATAATCTCCCTTTAAAAGTAGAATTGTGTTTAGTGTTGCTGAGATTCAGACATCAAGGGGAAAATAACGCTGGCAAAAAAACATCAGTCTATGACAACGTGCCCCACAGCCCTGCTCCGTGTGCTGTTCTGAATTTCCTGAGCAGCACAGCTACACCTCAATGGAGATTCATTGCACTTCAAGGCATAACGGCTGCAAAGATCCGAAATCTGCCCTTTCACATAAATAAGCATTTCGGGAATTGTTTAAGAACTGTAAGAACTTAATGGTACCCATTACATCCTACCGAGTCAATCACTCTGAGGGTTCCTAAATGCGGATTTAAGCTGTCAGTAACACACACTGACATGCAGGATGGGAGCTGCAGCCCAGCAGTGGTTGTGGCTCCTCAGACTGAAGCTCCTATGCCAGTGCTGCTCTTTGGGACCCTTTCTGGGCTCAGATTGCCCTGCAAAGGGATCCACTTCACCACGACCAGCTCGGCTGCAGCACTCCGGCTCCAAATCCCCTGTGGTGCAGGGTCTCCTTTGTCACCACCATGCAGATGCTTTTGCCTAAGAAACACATCCATTGTGCTCCTTTGGAAACCGGAGCTGGCCAGAGGTAAGGAGTGATCGAATTGCCTGGCTCCCCTCTCTCACCCTGCTCTGCCTTTGTGCTTCGGCCCGGGGTGTCACAGAACCCTGCTTCTCCAGTGTACGGCTGCTTCCCTTAGGTCTGCTTCAGGAAAAAGGAACAAAACCATCCTCAATAGCTGTGCCCCTGCCCATAGCGAGCGGTGGGGTTGTCCCCCCCTTTTCCGCAGTGCCCTCTTGCAGGGAAGATGATATTTGTTGGCAGGGTGCTTGGAAAGAAACAGAGAGGTGATACACAGCCATGCTTCCTGGAGGATATCTGCCAGCACAGAGACTTCTTTTCCAACCCCAGATATGGACACTGCTGAATCCTCAGGCTTATGTGCTAAAATGAAGAACAAAACCCATGCATGCTGTACAGCAGTTAAAGCAGCACAGGAAGGTCTCTGCTAACCATGTGCAGGTCACACAGAGCAACAGCTCCTGGATTGCAGCCTCCTGAAAATGAGGAGGTTTTTTTGAGGTTTTTTTTTCTTTTTATTTTTTGAAGTGTCCTCTTTCATGCTTGGAAAGCTCCTGTTTCACTCAGGAAATAGATCCAGGGCCCCTACATAGGAGGCAACGTACTGCCTTTATGCTTCTTCGTGAGAAAGGCCAGCAGCTGAGGAGCCCAGCCCACACTCTGTGGTGCATATCCCAGCATTTAACAATTCCAAGATCAAAATATCCCCAAAAGAATTACACTCTGCATATAGCATCCTGCAAACTAGCAGCATTCTTTATCCAAATGTATAATTGATTATGTTTAAATGGGTACCAAACTGATCCAAAACATTTCTCTCAGACCAAATATTTGCCTGTATCTGATATTTGCCTGAATGATCTGATAAAATCACATCAACTTCTGTACACAGTTGTGACTTGTAAAGCACTTTTTGTAAGTGCTCACACTGTGGGCTATAAAGCTGTACTGTGGATAGCATCACAGCAAGGAGAGGAACTGTCAGAGCGATTTTATATGAAGAGCCAGCATTACTTGGTTTTTCTGAACAAAAAATTGTTCAGAAAATTGAGAGGTGAGAGCCCTTTCTGGCTTCTGATGGCAACGAGGAGTAACGAGGAGTGAGAGGTGAGTGCACCCAGGCCAAGCCACTGCAGGAGCCCGTTGATGGGCTGAGCACCCAGAGCTCAGCATCCTCCAGGACAGAACCCCTCCCACATCCTCTGCCCGAAGGCAGTGACATGGGGACAGTTTGCTCTCCTCGTGTCCCTTGGCAGCACCGTGAGCCGTGCAGACGCGGTTGGTCCACTAGAGAGCAACATCGGCCTGTCTTTCCCTGCCTGCCATAGAGCAGTCTCTCTCCAGCCGGGAAAAGGGCTTCAGTTCTGCTCTGCCCCAGGTGCGTGCTGCTCCCCGCACGCCTCTTCCCATCCGGAGAAACCGGAGCCGCTTCCCAGCAAACAGCAACGAGCAGTGCTCCGTGTCACAGCGATGGGTTTGAGTCAGAGCCGGTAAAAGAGGGATGCAGCCACTAACCTGCTGCCACGGTGCTCTTCTGGAGCAGGGATGGAGCCTTTCGGAAGCAACCCACACCTGTTATGCCCTTCGCTGTACAAAAGCTTTTCAAATTTTAGGCTAAAATTTAGTCTTCTGGGAAATAGTCGTTTCCATAAAAATTGTGCTTCTAAGCACCAGGGTCCGGGTTTTAACGTCCATACTCCCATATTCAGATTAAGGCACTACAATGGCTTTGCTTTTAGGAACAAGGAAACAGTGAGCTCACAGCAACCGTGCAGTAATTCCCGGATAGAAAGATCCCATAAGTTTGCACAGACCGATAAATTCCACTTGGCTGACTGCTGGCCATTAAGAAGGCTTTTCCCAGTTCCAGCAGGCAGCTCTCACCGGAGGCGGACGCCGGGCTCTCCACCAGAGGGCAGCTGTTGTGCTTCAGAACATTTCATTGCAGCCCTGTTGAGTAAACCCAGCATCATCAGTTTTCATCTAATTTTTTCACCAATCACAGAAGGTCTCTCTGTCTCTACACACCGTCCCCTTCTGAAAGGCAGAATTTAATTGAAATCGGGGGGTTGTGCACCTTCTTTTTAAAGAGGGAGGAGTGGTGTCAAGAAGCACGGCAGGCACCCGTACTGCTGACCCGCAGTTTTGCTGTAAGACTTATGATATTTGGTATTCTTAAAGCCTAATCTCTTAAAATCCTGTGATCGCAGAAAATTGCAGATTTCATTCAGAAAAGTCGGCTCGAAGCCTTGTGTTTAAAAGGCTCAGGTTTGAGGAGGGAAATGACAATAATCCCAGAAGTAATTACATTTAACCCTTTCCAGTCTCACCATTTGAGAGGAAATGAGGCACGGCTTGGGATATGAAAGGGGCATCAAGCCTAAAACTACAGCCAGTGGCACACGGAGAGGCAGCAAGCTGTGTTCTGAAATCAGTGCACACATGAAGAGCATTGACTGAAGTGCTGGGATTCTGGGCTCAGGGAGGGACTCAGCCCTTTCCAAGTATGCAGCCACACTGCCAGGTTCCTTGTAATTATTGCAGGTTTTACACAAGACCTCCATTCAGGCTGCACCTGCCCAAAAGCTAGTTACCTTGTCCAGGTAACGAGTGATAGGACAAGAGGTAATGGCTTCAAGTTGCAACAGGGGAGGCTCAGGCTGGATATTAAGAAAAATTTCTTCTCTAAAATAGTGGTCAGGAACTGGCACAGCTGCCCAGGGAGGTGGAGGAGTCACCGTCCCTGCAGGTGTTCGAGAACTGTGGAGATGTGGCACTTGGGGACATGGCTCAGTGGGCATGGTGGGGTGGGCTGGGGTTGGGCTTGGTGGTCTGAGAGGTCTTCTCCAACCCTAATGATTCCGTGATTCTAAAAGGTGGCAACCCCTCACTGTCCAACACAGCTTGTCCAAGGCAAAATGCTGTGCTTTAGCAAAACCTTTTGTCCTAAGCTTCTTATTCCATCACACACACTGCAATCATCACCTATTTTAACACTATGAAACTACCCCAGCTAATAACCCTCTGACGAGGCACTGTGCTTGCAGATCTCTGCACCAGCCAGCTTCACCCCGCAGAGCTGCTCGTCCCACTCCCCGTGGCACAATGCTACCTTGGGACATGTTGCAACTCCCCCTGGAAATACAGAACTGGAAAGACAGAACTGGAAACGTCTACTTTGCTCTAGCCTAAACTCTTCTTTGTCTTAGCAAGCATGTGTTTTGTAATAGAGCAAGGTTGCACCACTTGGTCACGGTGTTTTAAAAGGTGAGTGCTGCAACCTTGTAATCCCCAGAGCAGGCAAAAATCTGGGAATGGAATTGCCTGTGAAGCGTGGCGGACTCAAAACTTGCTGGGAGTTGGTGGTATTTACCGTATCAAAGAGCCACGGGAGAGGGAGAGAACTGTTTTTTCCAGCACATAAACTAGATGTGAGGACTCTGGATCAGAACTGAAGTTGGAGCAAAGATTCCCACTGATTTCTTTGGAACAGGCTCTTCGTGCTCATGCAAGGTGAAAATTAACCACCTAGAAACACAGCTCTCCATTTAACAGGTGAGAGGCAGCGTGAGCACAACATCACAGGCTGGCTCCTCTCACACTGCAGCGTTCTCCAAGAGGCAGCGAGACGCAAGTGGGTTGGCATCTCTCAAAAGCACGAGCACTCGCTGCTGCCTGCACTGCGGCCACATGCCTGTGCTGTCAGGGGACTTCTTGACTGAGAGCACTCCCTGCTCAGCAGGGACACACTACCACCTACCAAACCCTGTCTTTCTCCCACACACACTTGTCCTAATTTCCCCTGGAGATGCCCTGAGAGGAGCCCAAAGCTCTCCCCCTGCTTCCCTGCATCTCATCCTGCAGCAGCAGAGAATCTCCGACAGAATAACACAGGCAGATGTACAATAGTGATAAATTAATATTATAAATAAATCATTAAATGTATTTATTGGATCTTCTGAATGGAGTAGCAGCAGAGGAACTTCCTTTCCTTCTCTCCTAGCAGGCTCTGAAAAGGGAGAAAGAGAACAAAACCCTGCCTTGGTAGGCTGGGAATCAGATGGATTCCCATGGCAGTAGCCATGTCTGTGAGGCAATGGAGCCTGGTTTGGACTCCAGGTGCAGTGAGGAGCTCTGCCATATGCCAGACCTCATGTGAAGTGTAGCATGGTTTTGTGAACTGAACTGAAAGACAAAGAAGGGGGTTCTGTGTGGGCAGGCACAGCTGTGGAGGAACCAGGACCATGGGATGGGCAGAAGGTGGGATGGAGAAGGGTAACACAAGGGGTTTCAGAAACTTCCTGTAGAAAATTAGTATCAGAATAAGCAGGATTACTCATGAGGCTGGCTGTACTTGCACAGCATTGTGAAAGAGCATGAGGAGATGAAGCAGATAGCGACAGAACAGCGTGTGTTTAAATGGAGGTGAAAGCCCTCAGCAGCAGCTGGGTGCAACCCGGTTGCTGGCACTGCCACGCAGCAGGACAGCTTCCAGCCACACCAGGCACAGCCTTCTGCTCCAAAGGGAGCGTTACGCTCCCAAAGAAAAGCTCCCAAAGTCCCACCGATGGGCCGACCATCCAGGAAGAGGAACATCTGCAATAAGCTGAACTGCTTGTGAATCCAAAAGCAGTGCTGATCCGATTCATGTTCACTCCTACTCCTGTTCTGTTTGGTTTTGTGATTGTTCTAATGAATGTCTTTTCTAGCAACTAGGGGTACCAACATAAACAATACATTTTCCATTAACACCTACAGAAAGAGGTATTTTTAATCCACAAGGACAAATATTCACTTCTGATATCTGAGTATGGACGTGTTCAGGTCCTCTGTAGGTGATGTATGAGATTAAGATTGTAGCAGAAGATCACAAACTCGCTTTCACAGACCATTACACTGGCTGTAGCAATTTGGTGTTGTCAAATGGACTCATCAGGAGTACAGCGCTCATCATGATATGATCTGAATCACACAGGATTAGCGAGCCCGCCCAGCCCTGGTACTCAATGTTGATTAATCCTTTACCCTCTAATTATGCCTGGTACCAGCTCCTGGCATGCCACTCAGCCCCTCTGCTCCAGCCAGGGTACAGGACAAATTGCCTAGCTGGAATCTGCCCATTAATAATGATATTTATGAGGACAAGCGATAAGATGTTACATACAAGCATTTCCAGTGCACCATCATTCCTGACTTACTGTGCTGGAGTGCTGGAGAGGGAGCTGGGGATCTCCAGAGGCCACCTGGACATGGGCTGGACCAGCTCTGGGGCAGGGCTGGGCTGCAGTGACATGGGGCTGCCTCCAGCATCAGCCACTGTGTTCCTGTGCCACCAGACCATGCATCCCACCCTGCACAAAACCCAAAGGACTTGCACCATGGAGCAGGATCAGAGCCGGCCCACAGGCACCTTCCCACCAGCCTCCAGCTGTAGCCAGGGCTGGCGCTCAGCTAAACCCAGTGCAGAAATAACCGCCCACAGCCCTCACCTCTGACCGACAGAGGTGATTGCTTTAGCCAATCTGTCCCATAATTATGTAAAACGTTGTTCTCTAATCTGTCAGGTTGACTTTAAGCACAGTTTTGTCAGGACATCAGCCCGTGCCTTTCAGCAGGACCACAGAGGAGTAACACCAGGCCAGGAAAATACCCAAAGGTTAAGAACATCCCCTCTGCCAGTATCCAACTGACCTACAGGAAGAGCCAGCCACCCCAGACAAATCAAGCCTTGTGCTTACACTAGATGTTTCCCTTCCATTAATAAAGGAAACCTGACTAGCTAGAAAAATATATCCATAAGTCTTATTATTAGGAAAAAAGTTTGGGCTGCAGAGGACCCTGCAGGTATTTTGCTCCTACACTTATCCAGAACAAGGCTACAGGACAGAGGGTGGAATTTCAGACCTTGTCTGTGTGTCAGCAGAAGTCAGCGGCTGCAAGAGACAGGCACAGAGCACACGGTGGAGTTAAGAAAATCATTGCCATGGCACTTTGATACAAGTTGGTAAATATTTGCCATTCAAAGTTTGCAAATACCCAATGCACACACAGATTATGACACAAATGCAGACAGATAACAAATGAAGAGCTTTGTTTTGAAAGCATTTATCCCTTTGTGCCCTCAAAGATTTGCCCTAATCCCTAAAAAGCATCCTCATAGCTCGATGGCTTAACCTTGGGGATGGATGAAGCTGGGTATGTATGAGCAAAATAACGAGGAGAAAGTGATGCTCGTGGGCACTGCCTTAATTCCTGCTTCCTCTGGCAGGAGCCGGGCTGCAGGAGGAAGCAGGAGGAAATGGGATCAACGTGCACCTGGACAGCAAAGAGCGGTGTGCAGTGCACCCAAGCCCGGTGTTCCCCCCAGGGTGTGACAGAGCCTGCAGACTCCTGGCATACTCAGAGGAGAGTCTGGGCTCTGTAAATGCTGCACTAGGCTTCACGGCAGGTATGCAGTGTGATCCTGTCTCAAGGGGGTAATCTTCAGGATGTTTCCTGCAGGAGCAAAAGCCAATGCTCAAATCCCTGGTAATAATTAACACAAATCCCTGGTGGAGAAATGAGGAAGGCAGCAGATCTTCCAGAGTACTAGACAAGGAAACAGACTGACTTATTTTTATATACTTCGTAAAAATAATGACTCTCCTGTGACTTTTGCCATGCCAAGCACATGACTCACTCCGAAGCCTTGGGTTCAAGCAGGTTTGGAGCGAGGGGATGGTAACCCCAAGGAAAGTGACAGCTACGTCTAGGTAATGGATGCTTCTGTGAGTGCTGCTGAGGGGTTGGTGTGAGGGATGCCCACCTGCAAAACACCCATCACACCGAGCTCCATCCACCCAGGCATGAGGCTTTCACCAGGCTGAGCTGCACAGACTCAACGTGGGCTCTTGTGGTACTCCGGCATCGGTGGAGCATCTCAGCTCTGCTTTGTGCTCGAAAGGACTGTGACTATTCGTTAGCTTAAAACAAAGCCTCTGCGTAAGCATTTTTAGGATCAAAGACGAAGCCAGCATCAATTCTGCAGTCAACATCCATAAAAATAGCAGCAGAAGAAAGAGGCACTGCTGTTAGTGTGCGAGCTGGGAACAGGAGCATCACATCCTGATTGCCCCTTTGCTGCTGGTGCTACCTTGTGCAAGCGCCTTTTAAAGACATTATATGAGGAAAGAGCTATTTTAAAGCATCATTAAAATGTGTTCAAATGCAAAAGGACAGCTTCAATAACTGTTGTTACACCCGGCCCTTGAAATAGACTGCATTCCTTCATGGCGTTTGGCAGACACTGCTCTGTGCTGGAGCAGCAGGGGTGGCCCCGCAGTGCCCCACGTCCCCCCACACTGTGTGGGTCCCTCCAGCAGCCATGTCCGTGCGCTGCCCCCAGCCAGTCGTTGTCACTTTGTCACAGCCCATCGCTGGCAAAGTGATTCTTCAGCTGATGGCTCCCCCAGCCCAGCTCATCCCGCTGCCTCAGACAGGGACAGGGACCACAGGCAAGGAATGACAGAGTCATAGAATCATTAAGGTTGGGAAAGACCACCCAGGGCCTGGCACAGAGGCAGCCCTGGTTGCAGCAGCACCTGGGATATGTTCTCAGCACCATCCTTGTCGTACCTGGGAGCTGGAGGGAAGGGGTTTTGGAGGCCACAGCAGAGCGGGGAGGGATGCCCATCTCAGCAGCCTCAAAGCAGAGCCCAGAATTGTAAAGGAAAGAACCCACACCAAAGCCACCCGTTCTTAACACCACTCTTATTGCCACTCAGTGTCACACAGTGACAGCTGGGGGTGAGCAGTGGCACCAGCCTGCTGGGATGAGCACTGCCACTGCTTTGCTTGGGGAATGAAGTGGTACCCGGGGTCCTGTGCCAGGGGGAGCAGGCAGTGTGCAGAGCATCTGCTATTTTACTCCTCCCTTGCACTGTGAATACAGCTTGAGTAGCTCTTTGGTAGTGAGCAGGACACTAAGGCATGTGCTTTTTGATACTGAGGGGAGAATAAACGAAGGAAACCTGTGCTGCTTGGCTAGCAGCATCATGTAGGATTTCCCAGGATTTCCAAGTCTTGTACATAATTGTCCACCCATATATCTTTTCTGGAAACACCTCCTCTGATACATCAGCATCATTTCCCTCTGCATGCCCAGCACTCGGCTTCCCCGCACTGCACCGCTCAGCTCCTTCCATGCAGCCGCAGTGTAAGAGCTGCGTTACGCACCCCCGGAGCGCAGCCCCGAGCGGCGGCTGAACGCCGGCCCGGNTGCGGGAGGTGCTGCAGAAGGACGGCTGCTGGGTGCGGGGTTGCTCCGTACTTGTTGCTGGAGAGCCGCAGTGAGGGGTTTGCAGGGGCC
>WBMW01006046.1:482981-550539 GCA_013396635.1 Penelope pileata
AGCGGGCGGAGCGGGGCGGAGGGGCGCGGAGCGGGGCGGGCGGCCGCGGAGGTATTTCAGCGCGGCGCGGTGCGGGGCGGAGAGGTGCGGAGCGCAGGTGAGGGCGGCGCGGGGCCCCGCGGGCGGTGCGGGAGGAGCGGGGCNTCCAAGTGTTCCAAAGGGAAAAGGCTGGAATAAGGCGGGGGGGGAGAGGTGGAGGTGCCGCTCAGACTGGTGTGTGCTGCACGCTTTGCTTTCCCGGAGCTGCGGGTCCCCTCCAGTTACCCCCCCAGCAGACAGCAGTGCAGGGGACCCCCTCCTGTACCAGCACAGAGAATTCCTGCATGGAATATCCCTATTCGTGCATTCAGCATGCCTGATCCTCTTCAAGCTGCATGTTTACAAACACTTTAGGAATTTGGATGCTTGTTTCTTTTGCACATCAGTGTTATGAGCACGGCACAAATAGCTGCGGCCAGAGCGATTCTGCTGGCTCTTGGAGCGCGGCCGGAATGCCGCGGGTTTGGCAGGGAAAGACAGGGCAGCTCTGGGCAGCGCATGGATGCTGTTCCTCGGGCAGGGATGGATGAAAGGGTGCCTGGAGGACACCGGGATGCATGGCCCAGCACGTGGCACCGAGATTCAGGCTGGAGCTCAGCGCCATTCAGCCCAGCTCCTGCTGCTTTCGGGGAATTCAGCACAGTGGTGCAGCACTGAAGAGCTGTGCCCTGCCCCACTGCCTGCTGAGCTGGGGCACTGCTCATCTCCTGCCCTCCAAAACTCAGTGGTGGCTTTGCTGTGCCCCACATTTAAGGGATGTTCTGCTGTATCAATAGTTATCTGCGTTCAGAATTGTTTGCTCATAGGGACGAGGTGGTTTGCCAAGGAGCTGCTCCTTATTTCATCTGGAGGGTTAAATAGGTTTTTGACAGATGCAGATCTCCCTTTTTACTTCATATCTGCTGCAAGTGTCTCTATTCACATCTCTTCTCACCTCTTGGACTGATAACCAGCACAGTGCCAGGCTGCTGCCTTTCACCAGTTCCCAGGGATCTGCTCTTGCACAAGAGCTGGCACCTGCCCACACTGGCACCCATTGGGACAACGCAGCATCCACCTCCTCACCTGACACATAGCACAGGAGCACCTGTTATCTTCACCTCCTGGAAGGACTCAGTGAGCCAAGGAAGTCCAAATAAATTCAGAAATACATTTCAAAGTAAAACTTTGTAAAGCCCAACCATCTCAGCTATTTTTTGAGCGAGCGATGGGTTGTCACTGCTTTTTGAGGTTCTTAAGCTCCCTTGAAGGATCCAGCCAACATCCCAAAGCATTAAGATCTTGTGGGAGCTTAGGTTAGCCCTCAAGAGCAAGGCCAAAACCCCTGTAGGGATACCTCAGAGAAGAGCTAGCTCTACAGAAACTCTAAATTTCTAAATATTTGCAATCTAAACCTGGTGCTGATCTCTAGTCACAAACCTGAAGTCTTGTTGGGAATCAGCTCTGTTCAAAACCATGTCAATAAATGATGCTTTCACTGGCACTGAGGGGAAAGCTTGCCCTGAGGTCTCACTGTACCAATTCTTGTTTCCTTTTCCAGCAGCACTCAGCACCAGGGCTCAGCTCAGCCCCAACGTGAGGTCCTGGAGCGGGGAGAGGAGCAGAGCCCGGAGTATGCTCAGCCTGGAGAAAGCTGGGAAGGACGGGAGCTGTCAGTCGTAAGTACCAGCCAGTTGGGTATGATGGTGTCTGGAGAAAATTCTTTGAGAAGTAACTCTGGCCTGAAGATAGGTATGGGAAGAAAAGAGGATGAGGCTGCTCCATGCACATCTTTGTTGCAGAGAGGGGACAGCATCTCCCTCCTCCCTACCCGAGTGCAGAATGCTCCAGCCAATCAGCCAGCCTCAAAGCTGGATTTCAGACATTTCCTAGGGGTGCTGCAGTCCAGCACGAGAGAGATGCTGACAAGATGCAACCACCGATGTGTCCAGGCAGCTAAATGGTGGCTCCAACGTTCTGCTCATGGCCATGGTGCTGCTGCAGGAGTGTGCACATGGGGAGCAGTTTGTGCTCAGAGCTGCAGAGGAGGAGACTGGGCTTGGCTTTGTGCAGGTGTGGCACTGCCCATGGATTGCTGCTTTGCTGCCTTGTTGGAAGCTACCAATAGTAAAAGGAAGCCTTTCAGTCAGCAGTGAAAGGTGTCTGTATGCATCACGCCATTTTGTTTTCATTTAAAAGAAGCAAAATGGCAACTGTGTGTTACCACAGATGTCAGCAGGGAGGAAGTTGGTGGTTGGACCATCAACTCTAAGCCCAACTCTAAGATGATCTTAGAGGTCTTTTCCAACCTTAATGATTCTGTGAGGGTTTGTGCTGACAGGTCAGGGAGCTGGTGGGGTTCTTACTCTGCACCAGGTAAAGCAGAAACGTGGCTGAAAATGCCATTGCTGCTGTTTCTGCTCCTGAAGCATTTTTCCATTCCTGGAAGTTTGTTTTTGTCCAAGAAAGCTCCTGGCTGCAGTCGGAGCATGTTGACCAGCATGCACAATGGCTGAGTCATGGCTGGTAGTAAAACCTCACTGACTGTGCTTCATTCAGGTGCTGGTGCATGAATGGAGGAAGCAAGCTGTGCACGTGGAGCTCACCAAAACACCTCCAGCAGCACAGCAGCTGGCAGCAATGCGTGGCCACTCGTGCCAGGAGGTGCTGGTGCAGGAGGGTGAACACTGAGGAAGAGAAACCATAAACAGCCTCAGTGCTGCCGTGTGTTTTTGCTCCAGGATTAGAGGAAGGATAATTATTAAAATCTGTATGTAAAGATGTTTGTAATGGTGCACAATTGTCCGTAACGTGGAAGGGCTATTGCTGTTCCTTTCATTGATGCTCTTTATCTGGCATTACCTCCCTGTGACAAACAAGCTGTAGGGTGCATTTAAAGAGTGAGTCCTGCAGGGCTCTGCTGGTCTGGAGGCAGCAGGCAGCTTGCTGGGCTGGGCTGGCACCGTGGCCAGGGGCTGTGCAGGGAAGCGGAGCAGGACAGCTGCAATAGAGCACACACCACGTCCCCAGGCAATGCTGGCGTTCAGATTTTCCACACCATTTTAACTGCTGCCTCATCTAAATTTCATCCCAATTTCTCCCTGATTACTGGTCCACAGGACCTGCATTTCATTCATTATGCACCGTTTGGTGCTCACTGAATAAAACATATTAAAGCAAATGCACGACGGACTGGGAATGCGAGTCCCCCCCTCGTCCTATTTGCATTTTCAGAAATGTCAGCCTACATAAAATCAATGGGGTCATCCCAGAGCTACCTCAGCACTAAGAGGGACAAGATTGGTGCCTTGGAAAAGTCAGAACAGACTGTCTGAGTAACAGCAGACAAAAAACCTCTGTCACAGTAATATTACACAGGAGAACAGTTTTCTGCAAATTATTTTTCAATGATTTCTGTATTTTCAATATCCAGTGGACATGGCTACCCATACTTCTAGTAGCTGAAATGACTTCCATAGCTTATTACAAACATAAATAATTGCTGCACTTCACCTTGTCACAATTCTCAGCCAAATAAATATTTGCATATTTGGGACTGATTTTCTGTTTATTCATTATTCCTTCCTACCTCACTTACACCACTTGGCTGTATTTTACATTCAAAGCATCAGAGAGCACCTGTTTAATGATTCTGGGGCTCTCTATGCCTCCAGGGTTTGGTTTTCCCCACCCTAAAGTTGCCTAGACCTGAACCTATGTTGGAAATCCTTTTTTTTCTCTGTGTGTGCAGCCAACCACCCTCTCCTGATGAGGGCACCTGGCATTTTTCAGGTGTTCCTTGGAAGCCAGTCTGTCCCAGTTCCCCTGCAGGAGTGTTTCCTGCCACAGGAAATTCCCATCTCTGCATTTGGGTGTATGCCCTTCAGCCACCAGAGCTGCAGAGCGGTGTGAGCAGTCCCCAGAACACCGTCACACAGAGCAGAAATGATACAGGAAAGTATTTAACACTGGCATCTTCAAATCAGACCTCCAAGCGCTAGCTGTAGTCTATCAGTACAGTTGTTTGGGATTTTTTTTTGTGACTAGGTATGCTCTTAAATGAAACCTGGCATTTTTGTTGGTGATGATTTATCTTTTCAGCTGCCCTAATCAGATACGTGTGTCAGCAAGCAAGAAAATCAGGTTGCCATTTAAAACAGCAGAAGTTGCTTTACAGGTTTCTCTTCCTGCTTTTTTCCTTGGAGGTGAAATTGCTGAAAATAATAACAATGCTGGATTGTTGCTTAATGGCTTTATAAACCGAATTCTCTTCATTTTACTCATAGCTGGTTGTAACAGTCCCGTGCCCTCTAAACAGGAAGGCATTTCCACAGCACAACTGAGTACTTAAATTCACATCTGCAGACAAACGAGTGCTAAGCTACAGTTGCCTAACAGCAGGTTATCGCCTCCTGTTACAGAATATTGTAAACTGATGGACGTTTAACACAGGGCCTTGCACCTTGGAGCTCCTTCTGATTGGAGCACTAATGGCACAAAGCCCTGTAATGCTTAAAAATGTAAGCAGAAGCTTCTTCAAGATAAGTCTTATTTAAAACGCAGAATGTTTATCCCAAAAAGTTTGTTGGGCTGTGATCTGCCATTCCCTTCAATACTGCTGAACAGCTGGCCTGGGTGGAAGCCTGGAGGTGTGGAGCTTTGGGGTCTGGCTTGTGCTTAACATGCCATGAGCTGATGCAAAGGGAATACCTTCAGGAAAGGTCTCTGTGCCACACAGGTTCTGGCATCTCATTGACTGAGCACTTGGTTTAAGACACCTTTCTCTTTCTCATCTACATTTTCCTTCTATACATTATGCATCTGGAATTGCATTATCCTAAGCCACCCCTCGTGCTTGCTGTGTTTCTGGGAGTCCTGCTAACAGAGGAAGTCTCTGGGTGGTTACATGCAGGGGAAGCGATAGCGGTGAGAAGAGAGGCTGCGATTTGACTGTCTTTTCCTTATCTCGACCTCTACCATTCATTTGGAGACCACGCAGTCTGCATCAGAGGGCTTGCACTAGAGGAGTGAGGTTGGAGGAATCCCGTTACAGGTGCAGCTGGGGTTGCCTGGATCAGAGCTGAACTGAAATGCAGTCCCTGGGCTGCAGAAACTGTAGTGCTGTCTCTGGTATAAATCAAGAGATCAGCTCCTTATTTACTTCTTACTTTACTCATACATCCCTCCAAAATAGGAGCGTGGCGTAAGCAATAGCGATTAGCCTGCAGCCTGCTCTGGTGTCAGTAACATCAGCCTGGGGACAGGTTTTGTTATCTTTGGCTGTTCCTTCTTGCCATGAATGCGTGCCAGCTCGGCACTGACATACACACGTGCATGTGCTGCTATGGGCAGAAAGCTGCATCAGCTGTGATCCCTCCCCAAACCCCCCAGCCCCTGCAATTCCTGGCGAGGTTAGGCCCGCACAGCACAGCCCTGCAGCTCCTCCTGGCCAGGCTTAGCAGACGTTTACCCAGGAGAGGCATGAATTTAACTAGCCCAGGTATAACCCCAGTGTAAATTCTATAATCCTAGATAGCGTAAGAGGGCTCTTATCATCCCACTTTCAATTCTATAGGCAAGGGCTTAACCTCTTCACTGAAAAATGCTGCTCTAAGGTATAAATAGAGACACTTTTGGCTCCCAGTGAGTCACAGTTTGCCAGCTGTGTCATTTTTATTACAGGCTTTGCAGTATTTACAAGGCTTTAGGGCCTCTCCTGAGTTCTGCCCTAAAATAATTTATCTGTAAAGAATCATCTTCCATTCATACCAGGACAGAAGCCCAGGGCAGACCTTTCTCCCCAGCCTGTGCCCTTGCCCCAAAGCTTCTCACAGCAGAGATACTCGATGCTAGATTTAAAATGGAAGGGCCATGCCCTCTTGGTCTGAGAGATGTGATCTGGGAGATAAGGGGAAAATGAGAAGGAGATAGAAGTGAAGGAGATAAGGGGAAGTGAAGGAAAGGGAGTGCTTTGGGAGAAAGAGGGGAAGAGCTATGCTGGGGCTGGAGGATGCAGAAGAGGGGCTGGTGGAATGGGAAGAGTGGATGGGGTGAGTACAGAAACTTCCCTGTACAAAAGCCTGCTAACACAAACAACTGCTGGGCAAAAACTTTGCACATCAGTAACCAAAGTAAAGCTGTTACAAAACAAGCCAGTGATCACTGTTTTATTATTTTGGGATTTTTGTAATCTATCTTCCCTTCGGTAAATACTGACACACTACCTTACTGTGAAGAGTTTACTGCACAGCCTCCAGGGGCAGTAAACAGCAGAATACTGTAATTTATTTGGCCTGTGCCAGGGGCTCATCGTTATTTTAATCACAGACCGCAAATTTTCCAGTGTTACAACAGTATTTATTGCCTGGAGGGGCAGAAACCTTCTGATGCCTGCAGGTCTGTAAGGAACACAGGACTGGAGGGACCTGACGTGTCCAAGCATCTCTGCGTTTTAGGCAACGGACTGAAGACCAAAGTGATACACTGGAAGCAGAACTAAAGTCCAGGATCTGATCAGCATGTGTGTCCTTAAATTCAGCCCTGCAGAAAGGAGTTTAGCCTTGTACAGTTGCTTACTGTTCTGTCCATTTTTTCTAACTAGATGGCGTTAGCCTGAACTTAAAGATTATTTAAAATAATGAAAAGCAACTTCAGCAAAAAAGAGTGGAAGGCAAAACCCACTGCTCAGCCATTCCCCTTTGTGTGAATGCATAACGTTATTACCTGAGAGGACATTCCTTCCCAGACTTGTAAATTCCACTAAATACTCCTTTAATCTGTAATGTTATCTGACGTCTTTGGAATGAGCTGAAAAAAATCAGGTAATTTGAGATGACTGTTTCCTCCTTCATTGCTTGTCTCTTCTTCATTCCCAACAATTGCAGAGTAATAACTAATGATTATCAGAAGAAAGCAGATTTTACAGAGCAGACCTTTTAATTTCATCTTCATTCCATACCCTGAAAGCCTGCAGTCGGCACGCACAGAGGCTGGCCCAAAGCCTTCCCTTTTAACTGTGTATCACCCTGACTCCCACGTGAACCCTGCGCCTTTGTTAGCTAATGTGGTTTTAATTCTTAGTGCAGAATGAATAGCCAAACTAGTAACCAGAACACGGGAACTGAGAGCCCAACTGATACAACTTCAACAACTGCAGGCAGCAGTTCCCAGAGCTGCAGGCTGTTTCAGTAGAGGCTGGTGATGGTACCGATGTGTTGTTTCCTTTTGAACTTTATGTAACAATTACATGAGGAATTGGACTCGAAATGATGGTCACCCCACCAGTTCTATTTCCAGGTCCTTCCTTCCACTGCAGCTGTAATCCAGGCTTCTTATCGTTACAGGTCACCTTCTCGGAACCACAGGAAGCTGACGATGGATATCAAGCGTGTGAAGGACTATATCTACTGGCTGTACTACCAGTACCTGCTGATCACCTGCAGCTACGTGCTGGAGCCCTGGGAGCAGTCCATGTTCCACACCATCACCGTGACTGTTTTCGCTATGGTGGTGTACACGGCGTACGTCTTCGTCCCCATCCACATCCGTTTGGCTTTCGAGTTCTTCTCCCAGATATTTGGGGGCCAGCCTGACAGCACGGTTTCTGTCATGAACTGAACTTGTCCGAGCAGTGATCAGCAGCTCTTGCAACACGTGAAATGCAATGTCTTCTACAATTTCGTGTATTTATTCAGAAGAAGTTTTGCAGTTATGAAAACACCATTTTCTCTTACAAAACATGCCTTGCTTAATCACCATAGCTAAAAACCAGAATAATGCACTGAGTACTGGCTGCACAGTCCTGGTTAAATTAAACACAGGCCAGCTCTCGTTGCACGATAATGAAACGTCATCGGGAAAGCAACGCTTCCTAATACTCAGCTGGCTCACTCTAAAAGAAATGTTCACATACAATGAGTCCCCTGCATTCAAGATCATCTTCAGGTCTCTACCACCTCCAGGACTTAATTTCTTTGGCATACCAGAAGGCGGGGAGTTCAGAATTGCATGGTGTTAAAGCATATGGTGTTATACACTTCCAGCACCCGGAGTTAATCATACAGGCACACAGGGAACAGCAGAGGCTGCTTATGATGGCTGCGAGGAAGGGTACTGTAGAAAGATATGCTGTGGCAAAACCTGCCATGCTTCCTTAGACCTAGGTTAGGGAATGTAAGGAGATGAGCAAAATGCAGCACGATTTGAGTGCTAACTACTATCTGGTTATTGACTTCTGGTTTTAATGGGTAGGAAATTAGAAGAGAAAGAGATAGGAGCATGGACTTGAATCCAACTTTTTGCATGTAAGTCACCACACCTGGTTTTAGATAGTCTAAATGAGACAGTAAAAAATCAGCCTATAGGTAATCTTGTAGTTTGCTGGACATGGCACCAAGAAACAGAACTGGCTCTGAGCCGGTGTATTCCTGCCACCCTTGAGAAAAACCAAGCCATCTTCTCTTTCTGCTCCCATTCACTGAGGCAAGCAAAGTGCTTGCTGCACCAGGGGAAGATGATCCAGTAAGTAGAGTGGAAGTAATAGTTTTAAAACTGCAGGGAAGTCTGAGTGCTTAAAGAGATCTCGTTTATAAAGAAGAAATGAGATTTATTTTAATTGCCTGTGGGAAGTTTCTCCAACAACGCGAGGTTTGTTGGTTTTTCGCTCTACTTCTAAATCAGATATCAATGCCAAATCATAAGTTATACAGTGCATGTATATAGCAGCTGATGCTACTGTTATTAAAATGAGAAGTGTAAAATGCAAATAGCTTTCAAATCATGTTTGCACCGCTATAGGATTAAAAAAATAAACAACCCTTATCTTCTTTCTCAAGCTGCAGTGCTTTAAAGAATGATGCCTTCCTAAGTTTGTTTGGAAACGAAGACATGTTTTGAAGGTTGAACAGATCTGAACATGTGTATGCAGTTTTTCAGAAAACAATAAAAATTTAATTCTTTGGAAACAATATTTCAGTGCACTTGGCTCTTCCTATGTGCTTTCTCCTTACTGATGGATATGTTCATGCTGCCAGTACAAGCAGATTGTGAATGCGAGTGAATTCGCTTGGGGACAGCCACTGCCTCGCTTCAAATTAAGTCAAAGAGCACCTGTGGGTGCTGGTGGCCCAGCAACTGAGTGGCTCAGGCTCAGTGAGAGCCGAAGGCTTGGCTGTCCTATCACTTTAACCACAGTTGTTAGCCAGCAAAGGTTATGTACCAAGCTGTAATCACACTTAGAGCAGTAAACAGCACCAGAGGAGATGAAAAACATCAAGCAGCTGTGAAAATGTCTATGAAAGCAGTCTATAAAATAGAATAAAAGTACAAACCCAAACACTGGAAATGAAACAGAAAGATTTGCCTAGCAAGTTGGTGCTCAAACTGAACATAGTTCCCTATAGCCTATCCTCCAAAGATTCTACATTTTAACTAAATAACGTGATGAAGTCAATGCCATGGCTTCTCTCCATCAGTCCCGTTTCCAATCACATCTCATTTTCTAATTTCTCGAACAGGTTGTTTGTTCCCAGCAGCACCGAACACAACCGGCCTGCTCTTGGCAGTACAAGGAAAAACACTTTCTATAGGCATGCAGAGGCGGGGTCTCATATCTCAAGGAGCACACGCCCCAGTGTAATGCTGTACTTCAAACATATAACTTACAGCAAACAGAACAAGCAAACAGACGAGCGGGAAATTCCACTGATTTCTCGTGGTGGGAGTCCTACAAAGCACTTCTCTTCCTTATTATTCCTGTCATCTGCGTCTCCCTTTGCAGGAGGAGCTCGGCTGGAGGAAAGCAGCAGCTCTTTCTCTTTCAGATGGCCCTTGCAGCCTCACTGAACTGAAAACACTTCTTTATTTATGTTATTCAACTTTGCTATATTTCAGATGAGTTTTTGGGGAGGGGGAAATTGAGGAAGGAGAGAGACTGCTGAAAATAACTTGGAGCTGAAAAGACGTTTGAGATTTTTCCAACCCTTTTCACTCTCTAGCTGCTTATTATTCAAAACTGGGGGGTACCAGAGGGAGATTCCCAAAGCATTTTTGGCACACGGCAGTGAACAGAACCACTTTTTTTCACCAAATGAAAAAGAGAGGAGGCGGGACACCACTGTCTGCTTGAGACCAGACCACAGCTTAGGAAACACTGCTCCAGTTTTGAAATCATTTTTCCCCACAGGTGAAGCCATTCATAATGGTAGAAAATGTTTTTCACCAGATTGCATCTGAAGGTAACACAGAAGCACCTCTTGCTGTAACAGCACCCAGCCAGAGGAGAAGGGTGCTCATTTTGGCAACGTCAGAGCACAGCTCAGTACATGCAGAACGTGGGCACAACGCTGTTGAGAAGAATGTAGTGATGGGCTCCATGTAAAACACCTTGGCAGGGCTCTCTTTTCTCTTGCTTCATTATTTCTCCATGTTCCCTGCAGTTAATTGCTCCATTATTGCCTTATGCTAGTTGTAGTTCAGGCTGACCACAGCAGCTGGAAGTTTTTACATCAAAAAGGGCAATACATTAAGAGTAGACAAAACCAATAATCCAGCAGCAATAAGGGAAACAAAAGCAGAAATGGAGATGAACCCATTCCGGCTGCATTCACCCTGAAAGTACAAACGCATCATTAAATTAAGCACCGAGACATTTTTGGGCTCAGCTGGCCAGCACCATACCTCCCTTGTTTAAAACTCATTTTCCTAATTTCGTTTAATCAAAGCGAGCATTTATCCTGCCGTAAAGGTTTCCCGGCCAATTTCATGGCTCACCTCCCAAATCCATTGCAGAGGGTGACTACATGTGCACGTGCCCAGACATCCAACCTCCAACAGCATCTTCCCGAAGCCCTTCCATGCTGCCTATCTGAAGACCATTCAAGTTTCCCTGGCCCTTCCCTAGCTGGGGTCTCACACAGCTCCAAAAGTGACGGATCATCAACTGACTTCAGCTACACAGAATTCCCCCCAAAACGAGACCCCAAATTTTGAAATCCTAAGGATGTTCTTTTTTTCTAAAGTTCTATCATCACTGTTATTTGACCATTATTTAAGATCCTTGCTTTCAACGCAAATATACTGAATTTTTTTATTCACTGATCACAATTCATATATTTATGGCTAAAGGAAAGAAGTCTCTTAAGTTTTTATCAAGTGAAAAATGTCACTAACACGTTTTAATCATTTTTATAAAGGCTCTGTTTTAGTTAAACTTTCCAAAACAGCAAACAGATATCATCAATCAATAGCATGCAAAATACTATCAATTGTGAGAAATGCATCTGCATAGAGACATCTCTTAAAACTTGCCTACAGGCAGCAACATGGTACGCGAAGGGCAATCCTCTCATCTCCATGGTAGGAAGCTCTGCAGCACAGCACTGCAGGGGGCAGATGTGGTCCAGATGTGTCCCAGCCCTCTCCCAGCACAGAGCCAGCCCCGCACAGTGCACACACAGACACAGGAGGACCCCAAATGCAGCACTGCACCTCTTACCCAGGCAATGCTCCATTTTGAGTTTAATTTCCCTTATTACTTTGAGGCTGGGAAAAAACCTATTTGAGCCAGCACAGAAGTTGCTCTCTGAGCACACGAAGAGCAGCAGGGCGCAGCAGCAGCCAGCAGACCCCTAAGAACCCAATTACACTCACACAGCATCAGAAAGCATTTGCCAACACTGGGCTCATCCTCGCCGATGCATTACTGCACCCCAGGGCAGAGACACAGACAAGGGGCAGTGTGCCAGGCTGGGATGGGGATAACTGAAGCAGAAAAGGGTAATTTTCAAATTAAATATCACTGAACTTGTAAAGGCTTTCTCGCATTCACATTAAAGGATTATGTCCAATGCTGTACCAAAAGCAGTGCTGCCCTCCCACGTGTGTCAGCCCCTACCCAAGTCATCTTCACCGTGTGCTCCCACAACACCCAACCCCAGCTGTATCAGCCCTTATCTTGCCACACGCTGCTCTCTGCATGGAGCCTATGTCCCTTGCTTGGTAGCTCCAGTTATCTCCTAACCAAGATTAGATAACTTCTTTATCTGGGTTCTGTGTACACCTGGGTATTGACAGCAGCAGAATTTGGTGATAAAACACAAGAAACACAGCCACTCCTCTCCCTTCTGGTCACCAGTAAAGTCCCCAAAGGGACGAGGGCAGGTGGCAGTGGGCCTGCAGGGCAGCAGGAGACATTGGCTCCCTGCAGAGTCCCAATGTGAGCTCCTCCTTCCCTCCAGGAAGATAGAGGGATGGTCCATCAGACAAAGCGGATATGATATCACAATTGAAAGACAAACCTGTCATCTCTTCTGCCACCTGAACTACGTGGTGGCTGTTAGCTTGCACTCAGCCCCAGCTGCTGCAACGTTGTCCTGCCCAAGCCCTGCTGTGCCCCGCTGGGCTGGGACCAGCAAGAAGGGAATCCATGCTGGTTCCTCCACTGCCTTTGCTTGAACACAGCTGAGAAAACTTGACTTCAGCTAAACAAAGACAGCTTGGTTCAAAGCATGACCAATTTTGTCATTTTCTCCTCAGAATAAGCAGTATTTTGCCACTGAATTCAAATAGGCCAGGTTATGAAAATAACCCTCGGCAACTTTTATGGAAACTCCCCAGCTCCAAAGCTATGACTCATGGGCAGAGGTAAGAATTAAGTCTGAAACTTTTGTCATCATCGGTGTCTGCTCCACCCCTACTTCAGAGACTGCGAGCAGCAGTTGCTCCATCACCAGTTTACAGCTGATAAACCGTGCTGATGCGGTGTTGGAGCAGAGCAAGCCCAGAGCGTCCCAAGCTGTCACCAGGAGTGCTGAGGCCTCCTGAGATGGGGGAAAGAAGCTCTGAGCTAGAAATCGGCTGTAGAAGTCACTTCATGTGGCCTCATGTACACTAAGCTTCCCCAGTCACCAACAGCCATTAGTCCTGCTTTAAAAGTGACACTTAAAAGATGCATGTGCACCCTTTGCACCAGAATCATGGAATCAGCCTTCTGCTGAGACGCAGGCAGGAGAAAATAGCTGAGAACGAGGGCAGATAGGGGAGCAGAAATACCCATGAGATGAAGAATAGGGTAAATTGGGCAAAGCTGTACAAAAAATCAGTTTGCCTTCTCCCAGAGACTGAGCAAGGAGGGAGGAGGGGAGGAAAGGATGGGAAATGGTGGCGGTGTCAGAGCAGACATATGTCAGCCGGGGTGATGTTTCTGTTACTTTTTCTGACAGCTCCTATCTTTGCTCCATAATCATGGAGCGGATCAGAAATATCTCATTATCTCAAGGTCATATTCGAGGATGAGTTACATGCCATGAATCTTGATCAGCTTTAGATGTTAAAAAAAAAAAAAAGACCAGGAAGACAAATTGCTGGCAAATGTACACCGAGGAGTATCTGACACTGGGGCCAAGGTCCGAATCAAGCCCTCCTGATGTCAGAGGAGGGCAGTGCAGGCATGGCAGCAATGCAATCAGAAGACGGGGTGACAGGGCACGGCGCGGCCTCACCCATGGCCTGGCAGAGGGAAGAGCATCCGTCAGTTCCTGCGCTCACCCCAGCCAAGGTGCACAGCAGGAGCAGCCTGGAGACCCATGCCTGGTAATTACCTGCCACGTGTGCAACTACTGAGGGGTCTGTGAAGTCACAGCTCAAAAAATGATGGTGCAAAGCAAGTAGGTGGGTCTGACGCCTCTCATCCTGGTGGCTTGCCTGGAGGCAGAACATGACACACACCACAGGTATGTCACTCAAGTTAGATAGTACTCGGATCCCAAGGAAACCTCTCCAAATCACACACTTTTGACTCCCCCTTCCAGTGTTTCTTCTCACATCAGAATAAAAGGTGCAACTTGGTGAAATCAAACCAAACTAGCCCACTGTTGTGGTGGGTGTACCTACAGTCAGCACTGGGCTCTGCTGTCAGCGTCGCAGTGTGGGGACACACCAAGAAATCCAAGGGCTCCCTGCAACAAAGCATCAAATCCAAGGGCTCCCTGCCTTAAAGCATTCCCACCTGGACAGATATAATGAACTGGTAATCACAGCCCAGGTATCTCAGCATCCAGGTGCTCAACACAGATATATTTTGGTGGCAGCAAAATACTTCAGAGCTCAGTTCAACATCAGCTTTCCATCCTGAATTACTGCACCTTCTAAAAGCCACTCGATCCAAACATCAATCCAAGAGAACCGAATTTGGGCACTGAGGTAAGCACCTTATTGCAACAACCCTGGGCATCTGGCCTGTTTTTCCCAAGAAATCTTCAATTACAAAACCAGCATCAGTAAGGTTGTCCTTTATATAAATGCACGCGCTCCTAAATAAACCATGAGCTGCACTCATTCATAGCAGCTGTGGAAGTTTCCACTCACAAAGAGCAGTCTACAGCCTGTGCCTTTATATCAAAAGTCTATCACATATATAAGTTTCAGTTTTGCAATTTTATAGCAGAGCAATACTTGTACAGGCACCTTTTAACAGGGATGTGTCAGAGCTCCCTGTCAAGCTTGCACCAGCATGATAGGAGAGGTGGAAAGCAAGTAAACCTACTAAAATTGCAACACCTCTTCCTGAGAATTTATCTTGATGAATAATTATAAAATGCATACACCATCAGAGAAGACTGGCGCAAGCAAAAAAAAAAAAAAGAGGAAGAAGAAAGGTCTAACTGCCATTACACTGCATTTGTCAAACCTGCAGCTTCAGTAATGTCTCGGTTACCACTGTTGTGATGCTCACTGCTGAAGTGCTCGGTGCTCTGGCAGAGCCCTGAGGGAGCTGAGCACCCCTGTCCTCCTCTTCCATGTCATCCTTTCATTTGCAGTGTGATCACTGTCTCCATTTGGTTTAGCTCCTGTTTAACCAACATCTCCTTTCCTTCCTTCTCCCCTACAAACCACCAATCTCGGCTCTCCCATCCACTTTGAGGCACCCAACAGGCATCCACCATTGCCCTGCTGCTGCCACCCACAAAGGCACAGAGGGAGGAGGAGCGGTGCACATCCCAACCAGAGCACAGGGGACACAAGCTTGTTCCTAGAGCAGCTCACTGAACTGTTCTCTGGCTTTTTCTCTGCTCGTTTTTGCCTAGGAAATATCAACACCACCCACAATTTTTAGGTACAGGTTTTTAACAGACATGCCATGCAAACCACTTTTACCTGCTTACTGCTATCTTCATATTCTCTCAGAGAACTCAAGGTGCTAACATCTGAAAACAGAAATTCTGCAACAAGATCTTTATGTACTGACGGCAGTGCCCTGTGTCCCCGCTGCCCTGGCTCCTCTCCTGGCAGCCTCTGCACACACCACACCTTTCACCGGGTCTCCTTTAGCCCACTGATGGCTTCAGATGTTTTTAGATGAGAATGGAAGATTACAAATGGCAGCGGAAAGCAAACAGCTACCGTACAATAGTCTCTAAGATTCCTGCCGTGACCTGATGAACAAATATTTACCTTTTTATAGCAAGTATTTCTGAGCCTGAGGTTCAGGTCTAGTGCATCCTGTTACAAGAAACAAACATTCCAGAAGTAAAGCAAGACTTCCTGGTTCCTGCCCATGCTTTCACTTAAATCCTTGGCATGGCCGTTCCCCAACCCTGGTAAACAAGGCTGAACACAACAAGAAGACCAGTCACAATGTTTTGCACTAAAAAATAAAAATTATAGTAAGAGATGGGTAAGGTGGATAGCTCTGTGGGAACGGGCTGGACTCTCTGCACAGGTTCTTGTGTTCCAGTCCTACAGCAAGAGTGCTGCTGTGAAAGTGGCGAGCAGCCTTCCCTGCAGAAATGCACAGGGTTGGAAAGCAATGGGGAACTGATCAGCAAAGAGGCTCTCCTTGTCAATACTGCACACTCATGACACAGCACGAAGGCTGAGCTACTGATTAGTCCTGATGATAAAGTAAAAGCTTTGGTTGATGTGGTTATCGAGCAACAATAACCTCTGATGTTGGATAAACACAAAATGGGGGACAGGAGCTGTTAAGGAGCAGCAGTTAGCATGAGGAGAATGCGATACCCAGAAAGGATCCTGTTCCATGAACTAAGGATGTATCCATGTTCAAGGAACTTGATTCAAGTGGCATTACGGTTTGGGTTATTTTGTGGGGGGTTTTTAAAGGCTACCGGGAAAAATTCATCGGATGGTAATGCCATGAGAGCTGCAGCAGAGACCCTTAGAAGGCTCCAGGAGGTCAGCACCAGGAGGATGCCTTCCAGGTGAGACTGCTGTGCCTCCGACTGCAGCAGCAGGACAGGGTTTGCACAAAACCCAAGCCTTCAGAGCATCCACGCTGCTTTGACATCCAGCAAGCCAGAGACGTATCTCCCTCTGCTGACTAACAGCAGCACTGACCCATTTTGCTGCAGCATCCCTTGCGCAGCCCGAATTTAACCTGCTGCTCTCTCCAACATTATTCAAGAAGTACAGCCTCCACTTCCAACCCGCACTAGATCAAATAAGCCTTACGTGCAGGTTTCATGCAAGGCATCACCCAGCTAAAGGAAACTGAACCACAGGTGCCTGTGTTGCAATGAAGCTCATTAAAGCCTGATGAGGTAATGCACGGGTTTTATCTAATGATCAGCTGAAGGTGGGGTGACACAATATGCAGATTCCTGCTGCAAAGCTATTTTAAAGAAGTTTTATCTCTGATCTCTTTGTTCCTGCCTCTGAAGTTCAGCACTAATAATGTTTGTGGCTCAGACTATAAATTGGATCGCTAATTGGATTCCTTACAAGGAACTGAAGAAATAGGCAAAAAGTGGCAAATAATTGGAGCACTATCCCAGTAAATTTAGTGCAGATTATCTCCCAGAAAGCAGTGCCTGGAAGTGCCATGTCCCAAAGGAATTAGGCAGTGTTATTCCTCCCATCCACAGCACTCCTCGAGGCCACAGAAGACAGCGGGGGCAGCACCACCTCCTCCCAGGCACAGCCCTGCACACCCTGCACTGCTAAAACTGTTACTCTGCAGCTTCACAGCTGCAACAAAAAGGCCATAACTAGATGAATCTCTGCCTGCAAATGCAGAAACAGGAGGTGCAGCCTGCAGAAGAAGAGTGGGAATCCATGTGGGGATGTGAGGATGCCCCTCTGGCACCTGCAGCCAGCAGCAGTGCCTGCAGAGGCAGACAGGAGCTACTGCTGCGTTTTTGGGAGAAGACACTAAATTTGGAAGCTGAGAGTTCTCAACCTGCATGCAGGCACAGAACAAACCATTCCTGCAGAAGACCTCCTACAGGTCCCAGAGCTGCAGGCACAGCTGCTGCCTCTGCCTTGCATCCTCCTCTTGGCCACTGCTCCACCTTCATTTCCTCACTCCAAGCTCTGAACATGGTTTTGTTATTTGCCTGCTCTCTGAACGGAAACTATTTCAGTCCTCCCAATTATTATTTGATGCAAGAGGAAAATGAGTGATATTGCTAGGAATGCATGTTTGTTTAGAACCTTGACAGCTAAAAAATAGAGTAACTATCATTAGAGTTCTAATAAAAACTAAGTTTGACACTGATGGAGACCACAGAGGCCTACAGTTCCTATTGTACAACCTTTTCCATGTATCCAGCTTAACATCTTTAATATAATTCTAGAGTTGCACCATGGCATTTTTATTCATTTGTCACTTGGCAATGCCAAATGTCCCAGAAGCTGTGCGTGTTGCTCTGTATCCCAAATTTATTTCACACCATATACTAAAACAAAACAAAACTCATTTTAAAACACTGTGTTTGCTTTTGTTCTTAGATTCTTCGCATGTAAGCTAACATGGCTAACAAACAGAGCAGGGCAGGGCAACCCCCCTGGAACACGTTCCTTTCTGCTGGGAGGGCAGAGCAGCTCTGCAGGGAGCCCCAAAGGCTCTGGGAGCTTCCTGGGCTCCTTCCCTGGATCCGGTTTATGTGAGGGAACAGTGACCTCAGGTGGTCTGTTCAATCAACCACAGGAGCATCTTTCCCACGACTTTTTCGTTCTCTGCTTCTCTTTATTGAAGTTTCTACCGAAGACGAAGGTGCTGTGAGCCAGCTGCCGTGGCTGGCACACCTCCATGAGCACTGCTCTGGCTTCGGGCACTTCCAAGCAAACTACGCACAGCTATTGACCCAAGGGCCCAGTCATCTGCCTATGAGAACGAGACCAAACCTGTGATGAAATTGTTTTTAAATGCTGTGCTTGTTTCCCTGCGTAGTGCACAGATCCTTCCCAACGCTGTCACTTTGGCAGCGTTCACTAGCTCAGAGGCTGAGCAGTAGATCGGACACAAAATCTATTTTAAATCTTCGGGTAAACACGACTTGAGTACGAGTTCAGCATCATTCACACAATTCAGCTGTCCATGTGCACACTGGTTAAACATTTGCACAGCCTGATGAGCAGAAATGAAGCATAACGGCATAGGATGAAGCAGCGTGCTTATGGTAACATTACAGAGAGGCCCTAAGGACTATGGTGGTAACAGCAGAGAACCAGTACGTGGCACAAATATTGAGTACTTGCAAAGAACAGCAGGAGGAGGGATAAGGAATCAGAGCAAACAGAATGTGCTTTTCACCAGGGTATGATTCCACCAGATGTCTGCATTCACCAAACAGCTCCTTACTAGCAATCGCTATTGGCTCTTTTCTGCTCAGATTTCTACTGGCTTTTATACATATTTTAATTGGTTTTGGATTCTGTACCAAATTAGAAGAAAGTGAGATACTTAAAACTTTACAACATCATCTTCAACTGTGGCCTCAGCCTGTGGAGAATCTGCATGGACCTCCCTGTTCCAGAAGAGGCCTGCACAGAGACAGGATGCACAGGGAGAGAAACTGGCAGAGCTGGGCCAGGGAGAGCGGGGCCTCCTGCACACCCTGCCGGCACTGACCGATGCCACGACAATGCTCACCTGCTGAAATTAATAATTTTTAGTGTGTTCTTTCTGAGCCATGATGAAGACATCATTTTTAAGGAGTATTGGTGACTTAATAACACCCACTGAAAGGTTCCTACACCTAATTACGATCTTAGGAGCACCCAGTGGTGCCTCCTCCATCTGACCAAGTGGAGCTCCACACAGACAGATGCAAAGGATCACCAGGTACACACTGGTTTGCTGAGCCTTCATTTCTGAGACACTCACGTGCTACCCTGTAAATCCAACCTGAACAAAAGCAGCAAAGCGTTTTAAATCACTCTACATCCCCCAACTCCGCAAAGAAAAAACGTGCAATAAAAACTCATGCACACTGCTTGCTGGGCTTCAGACCTTCGGGAGCCCCACGGAGCAATTAACAACTCCGTGCCAGCGGCCGTACGCTGAAATGCCACGTCAGTTTTAGACAGCAGCAGTCACAGAAGGAGGAACAACATTTTTCACCCTCACCCATCCCACTCTCAATCATTACCAGTAGAGGAGCTGGTAGTGGAGAGCTGACAGCTTTATCACCCAAGCTGCCAGAATTTACAAAGCCTTCTTGAAATTCACGGCAGTGTCTGCACAGAGTCTTAGAGCTCCTGCAGCTCCTAGGTGGAAAGGGAAATTAAATGGAGCTGTGAAAACTGAAACGTCCTGATGAGTTACCATCCTGCATTTTAGACAACAGCTCTAGAGACATTTGCAGGTGGGGAAAAAAAAAAAAGCCACTCAAAGCCTTGGCCCACATTAGAAGTATAATTCTTGTAGTGTTTGGCTTTTCCCTTTTTTTTTTTTTTTTTTGTCTCCCCAGAAGGTAAGCAGTCATTACTAGTTTCTTACTTCCACCTGCCCCATCCCTGGCAGTGCTCAGGGCCAGGCTGGACGGGGTGTGGGCACCTGGTCCATGGAGGTGTCGCTGCCCATGGCAGGGGCTGGGCTGGATGGGCTTTAAGGTCCCTTCCAACCCAAACCTCTCTGTGACTCTACCAGTCCAAGCTCTGTAAGATAGAAACCAGCATACGATGGCAAAAATACCCACAAGTCTTCCAAGGTTGGTGTATTAATTTCAATGACTGATCTGGTCTGAAAAGCCAACCATCAAGAAGCAGGTGGCTCAAAAGAGCTGAAGAAATAAATCCATACCCATCACTTCCGCTACAGACATTGGCTCACAGCATGTGATCACATGCTCAGAAGAACCTGATAGCCTCTGGTGGTCTTCAGTACACTAGTGACTACAGAATTAACACACACCTATGCAGATCTGACCCTCTTTTCAATGATTTGTAGTATAGAGCATTTCCTGAGATGTCAGATCTCAGGCTATTGGCAGCCTACAGCCCTACACATAGACCCATTCCTAAAACCTTCACTGATTTAGCTGGGACACCATTCATCTCAACAGCTACATACTGGCATTTCTTTGAATATTGGATCCTCACTACGAAGAGATGGTGAAATCTTTCAGTCTGCATTGCATTGCCACTGACTGAAGTGGCTTTCTGCGTGAATAAGATCCACAACCCAGACCTAAGCCTGGATTCTCAGGGAATTTTATGGTTTGCTTTTTATCTTGTTTATTGCATACAAAGATGCAAAATCCTTCAGAAGTAGTGTAAGACTACAACAACACTGACAGTCTAAAACACGAATTCTACTTGCATGTGTGGTAGTCATAGAGCAGCAAGAGCTTAGAGCAATACAACACACCTTAGTGACTACAAAGAACACAGCTCTGATTTTAACTGGCAGTACGTGGTGGCTGTGCATTGAGCTAAGGCAGAGTTTAGTACATTAGTCTTGAAATAAGGTGGAGAAAACAACAGCTGAAAATAAATTTGCAGCAGAAAATATTATTTGGAGCAAATTCTCCTCCTGGTGACTTCACAGATGTGGTTCCCATAAATAACACGCTTTGTCCTACCCCTCTTGCAACATGAGGCTCGCCAAGAGAAAGCCTGTAATTTACAACAAATGTATTATTTCATAAATTAAAGCTCAAGTGATCCATCAGTGGCTGAAAGTAGAAATTATACAGCATCCACTGTACGGCAGAGGCTCTATATAGTATAGAAATAAAGCTCAGATCAGTGAAACGCTTTTAAAAAAAAATCTTTATTTTGCTTTTTCCCTTCTGTCCTTTTTTAAATGGACTGTAGTAAGTCTCCAGAGATGCCTGCAAAGAAACTTAGCTTCAGAGGAGCAAAACTGAGTAGCACTCTGTAGAACACAACAAGCTCATCAAAGGAAAATGTGCCAAAACAGAAAACACAAGTCAGACAGCTTGACAGCCTGTGATTTTCAGTCTCCAAAGCAACTCCTCCTTTCAGGATACTATCATATCAAATAGACCACATGCAATGTGTTGATGCAGATCTGCTCTGCTTTTCTCCATTGTAGAAAAACAAATTGCTGAAAACAAGTGCTGACTGCAAACATATCTTAGTATCTTGACGATGCACTGAGGAGCTCTTACCCAATGGGAAGGGTTGGTTGTTGTAACCATGCATGGAGTCTAACCCAAACAGTTTGTACCAACTCCTCCTTCTAAACCAAAGTATTATGCAACCTAGCTAATGAACTACAACAGCATAGTTGACAGCAATCCTATTGTGTTTTGCTTTTTTTTTTTCCCCAGTTTTGCAGGTAAGCTGTATTAGGAGGGGATCTGGGAAGAAAGGTATTGATTGCTCTGATCTTCTGCCACTGGGGAAGTTTAAAGCCTCTTTCTGAAGGGGAAGGAACAATTCTTAAGGGAAGGGGGTAGAGGGGGAACAGAGAAGAGAAACTTGGTGTAGATAGACCTGCAGGCTCGGATATGTGGTATTTAAGCTTTAAATTCTACTTAAAATAAAAAAGCTATCAATTGCTTTGCATAACATGGGCTGGAAGGGAGCTCAGGAGCTCTCTAGCACAACATAGTTGTTTGCCTCTTACAACTATCTGCACCATCTGATAATCTATTACCCCACTCTCAGGAAGAGCCAAAATACTTTAATTCAGGTTCTGAGAAAAGAATCTGAAATTATTGCTTGGATACAGGAAAAGTAATAAAAGGACAAAATTAATGCATTTTGATTTTATTCTGCTCATTTCTAGAGAGACAAAGAGACAAGCTGCAGGCGAATGCAAAAGGTAGCTATTTAGTGCTGAAACCTGAAGATAACATTCTTTTCAAAATCAATACTAAAAGTAATATGGATTTAATACCAAACACCTCCACTCTTACTCTTTCCACCAAAGTTAAAATTCCTTTTAAAATGCAGTTAAAGAAGCATCCCACTTGCAGCAGGATTGGAGAACGTGCAATACCTGCAGATCAATTCCTGTGCAAAGAAATGAATGCAGAACATTTCCATGGGAAAACTATATATATAGATACATTAGAACATAAATCTAACAAACAAGGGAAGAACATAAAAAGAAGTGGCTGCAGGACACTGTAGCTGGGACCACCAACCAGTGCAGTTGATTCTGACACCTGGTAGCAGAGATTCACTCCAAGGCAGCAGCAAGGAAGAAGAGCAGGCCCAAGTCCATGATCTCACCGTGTATTTCAGGGAGTTTGGTTTACTTTTCAGAACCTAACTTGTGGTGTCCAGAAGTTTTTCACTTGGAATTTTAGAGAATTAAATAGAAATGGCATAGCAAATAGCAAAGTTGCCTGTGCTGAAAGCAGAACAGATATAACAGAAGGAAGTTTCAATACACGCTGAAGGTGAAGTACTATTACAAAAAAAAAAAAAAAAAGGGAAAAAAGAGTAGCTGCAGAATATCCAGTTTTAATTTTTTTAACTTATTTCTTAACAAATCATGAAAACGTAACATACAAAGCAGCAAAAGACAAAAAGTAGGAAAGAAAAGGTTAAGTCAGTAGTTTTGCCAAACGAAACCACATTATTTTTGTACCGCTCCTGAAAGGCAATGGGGACATACATGCAAATCCCCATAGGGGATGGCAGCTGCCCCTCATCCTCCCTAGAGGTTTTCCAATAAAACCTCATCAATGTGTCATCTCAATGAGATATTTCAACATCTTCTGTACTGGCAACTCATTTCAAGGACTTTTTGTCAGAACTAAGTGACAGTTCTATTATGGCAGTGTTTTACAGGCCCGCACTGGTACAGAACTGCTGACAGACACAGAACTGAGACATGCCACGTTCAAAGCCCCCCAAGGCACACTGAGGGGATCTGGGGGGATCTTGGTGCCATTTTACAGCGTTTCTGGCCAGCTCTGCTCCAGCCCTCACAGCCCTCAGCAACTGCTGCTGCTCTTGTTCACACCCCATCCAACTTCCAGATTTCAGTCAGGAAGAAAATTCAGTAGGAAACACCACGACTCTCTCCTCCTCTTAAACCATAAGGCTGATACCATGCAATAATATACAGCGTAAGCACGATATCCTTTTTTCATCTTCCCTCCCCAAACGCAGGCGTTGCTACTTCGCTACTCTCCCCAACAAGCGTTTCTCTGCGAGGGGATCCCTCACAAAACGAAGCAGCCGACACCGACCCGGCCGCTCCGCTCCCCTCAGAGCCGGGCGCCCGGCCACGCCCTGGGGCGGGCGCCGCCGCCATCTTACGGCCACCCCGCACCGCCCCGCAAGTCCGCCCCTCCTCTCTCACGGCACCGCCGTTCCCCTCCCTTTCCTCTCACGCCCGGAACCCGGCAGTTACCTCGCTCCATGCCGGCTCTGAGCCAGCTGTAGGCCGCGTGGTCCATCTCCCAGCTCCTGGAGCGGCCCCGCGATGGAGTACATGTCGGGCCCCGCCGCCCCCAGCCAGGGCAACATGTGAGTGCTGGGCGCGAGGGCGGCTGCCCCGGGTCTGCACGCGGTTTCCATCGCGTTGTCGTTTGTGACTGAGTTTTGCTCTCTGTTGCAGCCTGTGCTGCCACTGCGGCGTGCCCATCCCGCCCAACCCGGCCAACATGTGCGTGGGCTGCCTGCGGGCCCGCGTGGACATCAGCGAGGGGATCCCCAAGCTGCTGGCCGTCAACTTCTGCAAGCAGTGCGAGAGGTGGGGCCGCGCGGGGAGGGGGGCTGGGGGGGCATGGGGACCTCTGCAGGGGGCAAAGCAGCAGAATCTGGTCCATCTGTAAAGTTCTTACAGTGTTGTAGCAGCTGTAGTAAATGGAAGGTGGAAATACAGGGAGGAAAGCAAGGAGTGTCTTCTTTGTGTGTGCTTAAGAAGCTGAAGAAGAGCGACAAGAGAAAACCTGTCAAAGGCAGGAGCGAGGAATAGGGAAAAATGCATTTAAAAGGGAGAGAAATGGCAGAGATAGAAAGTTATGCAGGGAAAAGAGAGAAAGAGGAGATAAAATGTAAAGAAAAGTAAGTTCAAGCCCAATGAGAAACACTGTATAATACTTGGTATGTATGTAATTATATTTTCCTGGCAAAGACTTTCTGAAAATAAATTGCATTACGGTTTTGCACATAAGGCCATGCACAGAGCCCTCGGCTCTGCGTGCTTTAAAAATTGAAATATGTTTTTTGTACAGACACTTTGGAAGTGAAATACCTGCATTTTTTCAGAGAGCTGAAGTTAATAACGCACACTGGATACATTTGCAGTCTGGGCCGTCATCTAATAGAAGTCGCAGCTCTCAATTGCTTTTCTGAAATTAAGTCAACTTGCATGACAAAGTAGCCTTTGCATCTCCCAGTCATTTTAGTACTGGCTTACATCCAGTACTCTACCCCCAGAAATTTCCCTTTGGAAATGAACACTATCATGTGTTACTGTGTAAGTAGACAAGTTGATCATCCTGGCACGTATTGCAAGCAAACTACAGATGCCAATGTCCTATCAGCTTTGCTGTTTCCACACACTCTCAAATCTGTCAGCCATTTGGAGATGATTTTACAGCTGCAGGGTTAGTGTGGATGTGTAAATCATCTTCCTGGAAATCTTTGGTATGTTATTGAAGTGTAACAGGATGCAGATCGCTTTTAGCCAGTAACAGCATGGCGTAGGTGTGTTGGTGTTTTTCTTTATCCGCCACATTTGTGTATTTCTTGTCTTGTGGAAGCAGGAGGGTGTTGGGATGCAGAGCCAAGAACCTTGACATGAATGAGTTGATGGTCACTGAAAGAGAAAAGTGAGCTGAAAAATTGCTGAGGATGGCAGTAAAGTTGTGAATGTATGAACCTTATTCCACCAGGGAGGCAAAAGTTGTGGCTGCACACCTGATATTAAAATTGGAAGTTTGGGAAATGACTGTGTCTCTTTTGAATAATTTCATTTGTTGAAGATGTGTTGTCTTATGTTTCCTTATTATAGGTATCTTCAGCCTCCAGGAACTTGGATTCAGTGCTCCTTAGAATCAAGAGAGCTTCTTGCTTTGTGTCTTAAAAAAATCAAAGCTTCACTTAGCAAGGTGGGTAGCAGATGGATTAATATTTCCTGGGATGTCTTTTAGCACTACATAAGGTGAAGTGTGGCTAACTCATACAGGATGCCATTCTTCTGGAGCAGCCATTTCTGTTGGTATGGAGTTCCTTAACTGCTTTATAGTGACCACAAATAATGACAATCTGATCTCATATAATTCGGTACTGGAATTTTGGAACGTTTGGTAAGGACAGGCTCTCCCAAAGAATTTCCAAGCCTGTTGAGGAGGCAATAATTCTGTGACTTTACAGCATGCAGTAGATTGTAGAATTGCTGTCATTTAGGCTGGAGTTGAGCACGATCAACTGAAGGAAACTAAATATTTTTAATGCATCTTAATTTTGCAATTTTCTTTTTACATGATTTTAAATTGTTTGCACAATACTTGTTCTTCTTTACTACGATAAGTAGATCACAGAGGTCTGTAAATAAACATGTGACTTTCAGTTTAGCCTAAGTTAAATAAAGTATCTCGTGCATTCAGAATGTTTTTAGAAAGAAAAAACTGAGCTATGCCATGAGTTGGTGTGTTCTGGTAGCTAGAGCTGCTTGATTTTAATGCTGAGTCCTTGTTCATTCCCACTGGCAGGTCCGGCTGATTGATGCTGGCTTTATTTGGACTGAACCACATTCTAAGAGACTGAAGCTGAAACTGACTGTTCAGAAAGAGGTAATAGAAGTATAGCAATCTGCACTGTACTTATTTTAAAGCTTTTATGGCAAACAGTATGGTTTTTATTGTTGCTTTTGCTCTTAAGGTAAGTGGTTCTCTCAGATGAAATATAGCATGTATTTAATGGCTTCTCTTGAAAAAATGTTGATTTTATTAAACTTAAATTGTGATGATCAGCATTTTAATGGCAAAATTTAATGCTTATCAGCTGCCGTTGTGAAGTTGGGAAAATACTGCTGACATTTATGACACAAATATAGCTGCCTGTCATATAGTTTTAGTATAATATGAAAGTTGCTGTGGGTAAGCTACTATTCTGTCTTAACAGAACCAGCAAGAGGAAATCTGAATTTTTCTTTTGCAGGTGATAAATGGAGCAGTTCTTCAGCAAGTATTTGTGGTCGAATATGTGATTCAGTCTCAGATGTGTGAAGACTGTCATAGGGTCGAAGCTAAGGACTTCTGGAAGGCTGTAGTTCAAGTCAGGCAAAAGGTAGAGGCAAACTGAGTTTTCATTTGTTGATGGCAGAATGATAACACAGAGAAATCTTTGGATGATTTTCTGATTTTCTCAGAAGATGTGCTTACACTTATATACTGCCAGAGTAATAAATTAATGATTTTTCCTACTGGTCCTACTTTTAGAAAAATATTTTCTGTTGTCCATTATTATTAGCGTGTTCTTTTTTAAGTGGGGACTTGCAGGCAGACCTCATTTTGAATGGTTAAATATCCTTCCTCCTGTATTCTAAGGCACTACTAGAAACAGTGGGACAGATTGTTTATAAGTATTTAAATCTTATTTAAAGAAGATGGTATCTTTAACAGCCAGTTACACAAAAAGAGAAACAGAAGCTTTAAATAATTTGGTATAAATAGAGCATATCTCTGAAGTCTTTGGTTATTTGGGATAGACTTTGGAGTCTTCCATTTCTAGATGATCTTCTCATAGAAGTGTTTTTTCTCCAACAATACTGTATTTGCTCTAGGTGTTTCTTAAGTGACTTTAATAGATTTATTTTGACTTTGTTTTAGACTCTGCACAAAAAGACTTTCTACTATTTGGAGCAGCTGATTTTAAAACACAGGCTTCATCAAAATACACTTCGCATCAAGGAAATCCATGGTAAGTGGGATGGCTTGTTAAGCTTGAGGTAGAATAGAACCTATGTTATGTTGGAGTGCTTGCATTAATAACTAATTAATAACTATCTACAGGTAACCAGCAGAATGTTCTTTTCAAACACATTACATAGGGTCCTTATAGTACATAAAATAGGTGTGTTCATTAAGGTTTGGTTTTGTTTTTCACCTTTCAGAGGGCCTGGATTTTTATTATTCTTCAAAGCAACAGGCTCAGAAGATGGTAGACTTTCTTCAGTGTACAGTTCCATCTAGGTACGTTATTTGCATTTATTGTTCTGCCCAAAGCTAATGGGAAATATCTTGTCCTTCATTTTAAACGAATTATGTAAGTGTAATGAGCCTGTGTTCTAGTTAAAATAGACAAACCCTTTCTGCAGAAGTCCCATGTTTTCTATCTGGATATTGTGAAACTGTCCTTAGTGCATCTTTCTAATTCCTTAATGTATTTGTTCACAGTTACATGCTTTTGTTGCTATACTTTGTGCTAGTTATCTTCTGTCTCAAGTAATGTCTTTCTTACTGTTTGAAGGCTCTATTTTTGTTTTATAGATCTAAAGCATCCCAGCGTTTGACCTCACATGATATTCATAGTAATGTCTACAATTACAAAAGCACTTTCTCCGTGGAAATTGTTCCAATATGCAAGGTAGTTTCTTTCTTTCATCTTCAGGGTATTGTATGAAGTGGCTGGAGTTTGGTTTTGCTAATAGAGGCGTGATTTATTGTGTATGTGGGGGGATGGAAGGGTCTGCTCCCCACCAAGCATGAAGCTCAGGCAGCAAGTATCATCAACTTATTGGGGGATATTGGGTGGAGAACTGAAAATCTCAAGTTTTAAAATCTTAAAGGCTTGATTAAAATTGAAGGAAATGTGAGTGTAAAACATTTTCTCTTTTTCTGCAGGACAATGTTGTATGTCTGTCACCAAAACTGGCACAGAGTCTTGGTAACATGAGCCAGATCTGTGTGTGCATCAGAGTAACAAGTACTGTCCACCTCATTGATCCTAGCACTCTGCAGAGTAAGTTACAATTTCTTTTCTGCAATATGGCAGCATGTGATGAAAATCTGCTGGCATTATTTGTTATTCTCATGACATCTTGTATTTTTGCACCTTAACGTCATGAATGTATTTATGCATTCACTGACACAGAAATCTAATAACAAAATAAAACCTAGTTCTCTAAACTTCATTTCCTTAGTGTCCTAGGCAAAATGTGCAGGGTTAGTACTAGGTTTGTGAATGGTATGGTGCTCTGCCAAGCACTTAGATTTGTCAGAGGTATGCCTCTAAAATTAAGACTTCTATTTCTTTATTTTTATACGTATATAAAGCAAAATACCTCTAATAAGGCTACATCCCAGGGAATGATTTTTGTGAACAGAAGTCCATGCTTCAGACGTGTTATGTGACTTGGCTGTCATGACTGCTGTCATAGCCAGAGTTTACAGTGTGTCCCATATCGTTTTTCATAACAAACTTGAACAGAATGCATTGCAGTTGCCTAAATTTTGACAAATGCTTTCTTTCAATTTATCTGAAAAAACTTTCTCTCATGAATGTCTTTGCTGGTTTTTGATTTTTCCAGTTGCTGAAATTGATGGAAATACCTACTGGCGCCACCCTTTCAATAGCTTGTTCAGCCCAAAACAGCTGGAGGAATTTATTGTGATGGATATCAATCGAGTTCAAGAAAGGAAAAAACCTGCAGGTGCAGGAGCAAGATCACACAAAGTGAGTTCCTTTAAGTTAGTGTTTTGGGCCTGCCCCTCTTCTTCTTCCCCTACTTCATAGAATCATTTGAGTTGGATGGGATGTTTAAAGGTCAACTTCCCTGCAGTGTAAAAGGACATCTGCAGCTAGATCAGATTGAATCATTCTATGTTAGAAAGTCAGGTGTATGTTTTTCTGTGTCTTGTCACTTGCAAAAGCTCCTGTCAGAGCTGTTGGTGGTGAATGGTGTTTTGTTTTGGAAATTATGCAGATGTTGGGTGAGTTCCACTTTAAGATTCTATTTTCTATTGAAAAGTTTAAACTCTACTTGCTAGCATAGTTACTGAAATTTCATACTAGCTTTGCAACTTCTTAATTACTAAAGTTTTTTGCTGGAAAAGTATGAAGTATTTCTTTTTAATCAGAATCAGTGAACAAGTGCCAAATGTTTTTTTCTCAGTCAAAAGATATATGTAATAGAAAGTTATGAAATAAAGACAACACATCTGGTTACAGAACAGTCATCAAATTCTTTGGGAAAAGTGATCGCCCTGCTTATTTCCTTAGTTATGTAAAGATGAGAAAGTAACAGTAGCACACAATACATTGGATTCCTGTAGTAGAAAGCTTAATTACAACTGTAATTTAACACAGTACGAATGTTTTAACAGCACAAAGTGAAGCTGCACTTATTACAAGAGTGTTTATTTTTCGTTCCTCAAGCACACGCTGGCTGAAGCCTGGGTACAGAAGACCTCGGAGCTGAATACAGACCATCAGTATTTCTGCTGCACTCACCTGGGACACGTCCTAAATCCTGGCGACCTTGTCTTGGGGTCTGTTCTGTTTCGTGGTTTTGATTTGAATGAGCTATTCCATAGGAGTTAATGTTCGAGCCTCGCAGCTGGAATTCTGGTGATGGGTTTATGTAGGAAGCATGAGAGGTTTTCATGGGTAGTTGTGGAAAGGAAGTTTTGAATCTCTCCAGAGCAAACACAGAAGAAAATGCTGGTACCTGATGACTTAATTCTATTATTTGTTTGCTAGAGAACTGGAATGGTTATTTCAGTTCATACTGCTGACCTGGATTCTGTACATGCTTGTGTATTATCAAGAAAGTCATGAACTTTCTAAATGAAATCAGCAAAAGGGATACAATCTTTCGTCTTGGCCATGAAGAGATGGTTATAATGGAATATAACTTTTCTAGCAGAACAGTTGCCATAACAATAGCTGTTGGTAATAAGAGAGCTAACGTGCTGACTTCTGAAGTGCAGGTGAGAACAGCAGTTCAGGCACAGATGAGAGGGATTTTTAACTAGGCAAGATCAGAGCAGGTTAAAAGCATATGAACTTTTTGCTTGAATGTGGGTGTTGTATACAGCAGTGACAAATGTGAAATATTTGTAAGATCGGGCTTGGGGTGGGCTTAAACATGAATGTTTTGAGCCCAGCAGAACTTCAGGGATATTGTTATGTGGGTCCAGGAGGCTGGTGAGTGCAGTTTGCTACAGAGCAGAATTTGGGAACGGCAGCTTGTAAAGAATTACTCAGTTATGACAACTGCATCTGGATTTGGACTTTTTCTTTTGACTGTCATTCATTTGGAAACATTTATCTTTCTTATGAGCTATAAGTTACATCTTCAATTCAAATAAATAATACCTTGAGTTCATTTTTCTACACTTAAATAAAAGCATGAACTACCTATTTTCATTTTAGGTTTGACTTGGCCAACTGCAACTTGAACGACGAGTTTGTGAATAAGATGAACCCACACAATATTCCTGATGTGGTAAGATCACTTTCTCTGTACTAATTTCTCTATGTTACTCAGGAAAATATAATGGCTTTATAATGAATATGCACTAGTTCTCTGGTGCTGAAGGAAGATGTTAGTGTTGAAATTTGGATAGAATCCAAACAGTAAGAATTATTTGCTCACTATATACATTTTTGAACTATTAAATAATGTGTTTACTTTAACCTACCTTACTTGTTATTGCTCAAATTACCCTGCACTGTGTGGTGAAAACTTATTTCATTTCCAGTCAATACCTCTTCAGGAAATAAATTTCCAAACACTTTTGATTAAATTGAAAAATACCGTATGCATTCTGTATACAACTTTTTTGTGCCAGACTGGCCATCGTGGGATATTGAGGGCAGAAGTGCAGGTCTCGTACAGGTCTTGCATTTGTTGGTAAGACTGGTTCTACCATTTGTTCTGCTGATTTTATAGTTGCACAAAGCTAGACTTGGGTGTTGTTTTGATTTCTGAAAGTTTGTGTGAAAGTCAGTTGCATATGAGGGTGTGTGTGTGTGTGTACCCGAAATATCCCCTGATTGTCACTGTAGGTATTGATAAAGAAGATCTATGACCATACCAAGCGCCAGCATCGCAGGAACTGGAAGCTGAAAGAGCTGGAAAGGGACAGAGAAGGCGTGGATACAGATGATGAAAGGTTCAGTATCTGCCATGAAGCTCTTCAGTCCATTCTACCTAGGATGCTGTATCAAGTCTAGAAATAATATTTATCACTTTCTGCTGGACATAAATACCCTAATGTAATGCCTTACTCACTGCTGTGGGGGCACAAGCAAACACTGCTGGCTCTATCTGAGCATGATGCTGGCTCGTAAGATGGGATAGGTTCTAGAGAGTAGAACAGGTAGGGGAGGGAAAAACTATCTTAAATCTTAAAGATAACACTGCAATCACGTTGGCTGTCTTTTTGAGAAAGAATTTAACCATGAGACAACGGATTGATATCGGAAGCACGGTGTCTGTAGCTCATGGCTGCTGTCTTTTTGGCTAAAGGGATCTTTAGTCACAGTTTGTTCCATGGCAAAGCTGAAACAACAGCAGCAGATACTAAATAATGTCCAATTGAGTAGAAAAAATGAGGCAATTAGAGTTAAATGAGGACAGGCAATTTAAACATTCTTTGCAAATGAGTAGGTGGTAATAGTAATTAAAGTGGAAAAAAGGCAGAAAGAATGGGTTGACAATGTAAGAATGTTATCAGAAGGCACAACTGAAGGACTGCAGTTCTAAGAACTTTATTTCTTTGATGTATTTTAAAAATTTGCGTGAATGCCAAGAAAAAGTGAGTAAAGATGTAAAATGTTATTTACAGACAATACCAGGACTTCCTCGAAGATCTTGAAGAAGATGAAGCCATAAGGAAAAACGTCAACATTTACAGAAGTAAGGCCTCGTTAACAATTTAATTACATGTAACTTGATCGTAGCTATTTGAATGAAAATATTTTTGCTGAAACTCTGTATTTGGATCTTTGAACTGCTCGTTTTTAGAGAATACTGTAAGGTAATAGGCACCTCACGTGTTCATGCTATTTGTTTTCTTGCCTGTAACACGGAGATGAAATCCTGTTATCTTGCACACTCAAAACTTGTGCTGAGTGAAAAATTTGATAATTAACTTGGCATTGCCCATGAGGGCAAGCATTATTCTTCGGAGTTGTTGGGTTTTAGGAGGGAGTTGCCTGTTGTTGTTACTTGTTTCTTGTGGTTAACTGTTCTTTGGTGTTTGTTTGCTGGTTGGTTTTTCATTGTTTTTCTGTTTTGCTGTTTTTTTTAGATTTAGATGTTCCAGTGGAGAGCGACACGGATGATGACGGGGCCCCGCGGATCAGTCTGGCTGAAATGCTGGAGGATCTCCATATTTCCGAGGATGCCACTGGTGGGGAAGGAGCAAATATGATGACGGAATAAGGACAGTGCATTAAGCAATGCAGTTAATATTCCTTTGGGGAGGAGAAAGTATCCCACATAAGCAAACATTATGAACTGTGATCACATGAATATGAAAAGTAATTCATACCACTACCACTGCGCCCTGTATCTTGCTCCTGAATGAATGTGTTCTACATAATTCTCTAGAAGATCAGCAATTACAGTTAAGCTTCTGTGCAGGCATTGCAATATGAGTTCCACAAGTTCCTTGTGTCTCTGAGTGCTTTCTCCTTTCACCTTCTTTAAGGTGTAAAGAATTATAAGTGTCTTGCACCTAAGACTTGATAAAGAAGAATGTCCAGAAGAAGATATTCTGTCCTATTTTGCTAGACCTGTAGGTAGAGTACCTTACCTACTGTTTATCATTTTAATTTCTTTACCCGAAAAGGATTTTTCCTCTCAATATTTTTGGCACAATGCTTTGAAACCTTTTATGACGTCAATAGATTATCCCATATAACGATATTTTTGGGAGGTTTAAGAATGTGTCTTCTGATCCTCTGATAAAGGAACTCCAAATATTTGTGTTGTGTACACAAAAAGACTTCATTCTCAATTGTGCAGCCCACAATCAGAAAGATTTGAGACTTCTGTTAAATGGTAATGACTATTGTATTGTGCTATATTCCTATATCAGTGGATTAAATGCAGTTTGCGTAATCTGTTACTAATACACCCAGTATGAACTATTAAAAAACTACACAAACATTTTTGTTCCATCATTATTTAGTTAACTGTTAAAAAGAAACTTTACTGTAAACCCAAAGAAAACGTAAGTGCTATACTAGAACATTACATGCTGATTTTCCTGGTTCTAGTTTTCTCAACTGCACTGGCAGCGTGCCATAGGAGGCTAGGGGGAAAGTGAAAATTTGGAAAGGTAGTTTTGATACAGTGAAATTCTGAGCTTTCTGTGGGCATTGTTAGCAGCTCAGCCATCCCTTGGAATTGCCATCTTTTACTGTGTAGTTGTGTCACTCTAAGCTCTCCTTTCTCTCTAAGGAGAGTTGTCATTATTTTTTACGATGTAGAAGAGCGGTTAAGAAAAATCCATAAAGTTGCTGAGAAGTGAAGGTACAGTTTAAATGTATCTCCTGACAGTAATTTAGGTCAGTATAGGAAAGGTATAAAATGCTTTTTTAAAAAAATATTAATGAGAATGCAGCTGCATAGCTAGCCTGAATTATCACTACAATAAGAATGGGTTTTTTATGTGTTTTACTTGTAGCTACACCTGCCAGTAGTGTGGGGGAAATGTAGGTAAACTCAGTTCTAGTGAGCCTTGGGCCAAATCCGTGGGAATGGGAGAACTTTAATTTGTAACTCGCAGCCAATAAGTTCCATGTTTGGATGAGATGTGGTTTGTGTTGTAGTTTTTCTGACAGAGGTAAAAATGATCGATCCTTTCTCTCACGTGCTTTGGTGATAAGCTTCCTGTTGTTGGCAGATGGAGAGGGAGCTGTAATAAAAGCTTGTTCTAAACTGTGCTGTTTGGATCAGCCCTCTTCCTTCCTCCGTGATGTTTTCCTTCATTGTAGCACTCAGTAATTTCAGAGGTATTGCTGTCGTCTGTCAACCTGTTTGGTACTGGAGATGTCCCTCTTCTTTTTTCCCCCCCATGGTCTGTTACCAGTCTGTATTAGCTTCCAAGGATCTTTCAGCAAGAGCCTTGTCTGGAAGGATGTCATACCATGGGTGCTAGACAAACAAGTCATACATGGAAGTCTATTGCTTGGCTTTTTGTGCATCTGTGTGCTGGCTGGTAACACACAGTAACAGCTCTCCAGTGAGTGGGTAAGCTGTGAGTGTGCTTGAAACCGAAGTTAGTTCTAATTTTAGGTTCTCAAGTTTACAGTGTCCCTTTAACGTTTCCACAGTTGGGAGCCAGAAGAGGCTCGGATGGTGTACGAGCAAATGAAGCCAAGATCTTCTCAATGACACCAGATAAGTAATTTGACAAAAGGTACTTAATTCACAATAGAGAAAAGGCTGCTACTTATCCTGCATCTCCTGCAAATCTCTGTCTGTGGATTAAGCCACAGTTTGAAGAGAAAGCACCTTGTTTCATACAGTAGAGAAGTTGCTTCAGGATTCATGGGTCGTAACTGCTTCATGGTTTGCATGCAGCTTTGGATGAATTTTCAGTAGGAAGAATTGAAACATCATATCCCCTGAGTCTGCTTGGGGAGGAGAGAAGAGTGTTTGCTTTTGAGATGTGGATATGTCATGCACACGTGCATACCAGCTTTGTGTGTGAGTGCCAAGCAGCAGTACTATGTACAGTAGTTTTTGGATAGCAAAGCAGATACAAAACGGCTTTCTGCATCTGTGATGATTAAATGTGCTTGTCACATGTGGTAAGCTAGGAGTAAACTGAAAAGAAAGAATACTTTTTAAAGTATTTAGGGAAAAAAAAGCATAGCCACCTGAAGGGATCCTGTTTCAGCAGAGAAGAAAAGTTTTGTCCTTCAAAACAGCCAATGTGTTGTTCTTTCAGAAGCAAGGCTTTCACACTGAGAAACCAAATAAGGCTTCTTACAGACTTTCAGCCCTGGCACCCTAATTTCCCTGATCAGGAATGGTGGGAAGAAATAGTTATTTAATCTAAGGGAGTTTCATGTTTACCCCTCAGTAATTTACTGAGGGGAAAAAGGAAGACAGGGAAAATACAGAACTAGATGTAAACCTTCAGGGGTCTTTAGTGCTGAATTTGTACTTAGTTCAATGGCAAATATCTATTTTTGGGGTTTTGGTTCCCTTAGTGAATGTGCACAGTAGTTCCTGTAAGCACTTGATGTATTATTATGATTCTTGATCATTTAAATGCAAGTCAGAGGTCTATCAAAAACCAAATCTGCTGTCATGGGAGTCGTAGTTCAGAACCTTGTCATAAGGAGCTAGCAAAGGCTGCTCTGGCAGCCCCTGAGTCTGCAGTTCCAGGCAGGCAGGTCCTGTCAGTGTGCGTGCAATAATCCCAGGCTGCTTAAAGGGCTGTTCTCTACACTCTTGCATTGAATGGTCCCAGTTATAATACAGAAGCGGCAGCCTGGCAGAGTGAAAGCTCCGTATGTATTTCTGGCTTTAAGGTAAATTTACCTTTTTCCAGGAGGTCTGGCACTAATCTGACCCTGAGAGAACTCAAGTGCTTCCTGGAAAAGTCTTGTCTGTAGCTGTTCAGCCTTGAGTTAGGGGTTTCAGTCTCTGAAAGACCTGCTTACAGAGAATGATGAAAACTGTTAAGTTCTGTAAATCAAACCTTATGGCACAAAAGTTGGATGATCAAAGGAAACAAATACACAGTGAAATAATTATTGGAAAATACTTTTAAAATCATGCCTTTGCTGCTCCTGTAACCCAGCTGAGCTGCGCTCAGCCTCTTGGCATGTCCAGGAGAGATGCTGGGTCAGATCTCTCACGTGCTGGGGTTACAGAAGCTGGCTGCAGGAGGGAGGGCAGGGTTAGGCCCTTGCAGTGAGGCCCGTGCTGTTTGTGATAGAGCCTCCGTTACAGGAGATGCTGCCTGCAGTCAAACTGCTGGAAATCTGAGGTAGCTAACTACTGTTACATGAACTCATTTTTCTTTTTGTACCTGACACATGCTCAAAACAGAATACAAAGTGCTGGGCGTGTGTTCTAGGAAAGGTCAAATACACTTTGCTTGAAGGGCTGCAACATCTTGATGAGGGAGATGGGTCGTGCTTTAGTCAGGAGGCATCTGCTGGGGTGGCAGAAATTTCATGTTTTCCGTAGAAGTTGTCATAGAAAAATTGAGATGTTCTTGTGATTAATGTGATAGTCCACCTGATGTCACTGTTCCTTCATGTTAATGCCCTGGGAAGCAGTCTGTTCAGCTGCTGTAAAGAAAAGGTGGCTATAAAGTCAGCAAAACGTGGTTCGGTTCCAGTTCGTGCCAGTATGATATGTTATTTTAAACTGAAATGGAAAATAGCACCGCCTTAACAGAAGATAAGACAAAAGCTTTGATCAAGATGTTTAAAGACTTCTGGCAGTCTGCTCCTTTTGCCGGCAGCTTTTCCTCTACGCTTTGCCAAGGCCACTTATTTTGGCTGCATGCTCCCAGAACAGTTAAATATAGGAGTGAGACTTGGGTTGGGTTTCAGAGGTTTTTGGCAATGTTTGCTGCAGCTCATTCCAGAGCACAGTCCTGTAGCAGTGAGTGCTGTCGTTTCAGAATTTACCTGTTTGTGTTTTCTGTGCTTCACCTTCGTCATAAGCTTAGGATGGGAATCTGGTTAAAGCACGAAGCAAGAGCTGAGATTTAAAACTTGTCAGAATCTCAGTTCCGTGATGAAAAACAAAGTGTAATCAAGAAAGAAAAGTGTCTCTGTGTAATTTGAATAATTAGCTTTACAAAATGAAACAATTATGTATGACACACACATCCACAACTAATGCAATTTCTCACATCAACTAGGAAAATGTTTTAGATCTGCTAAGGACTGAAAGGACTTGAAAGACAAAAATAATCAGTGCTCAGTGACAAGTTTTCTAAGATGAGAGGAAACTATTTAAGCTGTAAATTATTTGGGTAGGTTGTTTGTCTACTGCTTAGCGTGGTGTGAGTTGATGCTATATGGGCTGTAATGTTTATTATCAACACCGTTATTATTAATGTTAATTCTTACCTTTTTTAGTGAGGACCTGAGATGAAAAAGGGCTGCAATTTTTAGCCCATACCTCTCCTGAAATGAGTTTATGCTATTGTAAGAAAACATATTTAAATTAGTACGAACATAGCAGAAGAGGAAGCCCTGTCATTGTTTGAAGCTCTAGATTTGTTTTAGTTTTTTTTCTTAAAAGGTGAATGATAATCTTCAAAATAATCCAGTCTTAGGGGAGGCAGCAGCCTTCTGGCATCGCTGAGTCCTGGTGCCTGCTCCCATATCCGCTGTGCTGAGCTCCCTGGAGTGGTTCCTGATGGGTATTGCCTGAGATGCAGCTCCAGCAAAAGGGTGTGTATGCTCCAAGTAGAGTTTAATAGGAATTGTCTCTGGCTGAAATTGTAAAAATGTTGAGACAGCTGCTGTTTAACCTTGGCAGCCTCTGAACTCCATATATAGCTCGTTAGTTTACCTCTTTGTCTTAATTGTCTGAAACTTCTCTTTGCCAAAACACATTACCTGCATTCTGACAGGATGCAGGATGCATGCAGAATTAATCCGATCTGGAACACAGACTTCTAGGTTTCTAACACAATTTAAAGAAATAATCAAATGTCGAGACAGACAGAGCTGTCACCTGCTGAAAACAGTCTGAGTTCAGTGACCTTCTCTGGTGAAAACGACAGATTTATATGAACTGGCTTTCCTCTGGGTTTTGACAGTTTTTACTATAGTGATGTACACCTGTAAGGTCCATGTGTGCAGGACTGGACCATTTTTAAAAAGTGCTTGTCAACAGCATATTTCAATTTGCTGGGTGGCATTCTGCGTGCCTCTACGTGCAATGTGCAGAGAGAAGCAACAAAAAGGTTTGTTTTGTCCCAAAGCAAACTCTTCCTAGAGCTGGGGCCCACCACCAGAGCCCATGGGGATGCTCTGGCTGCAGGCTGACCGCTGCTTTGTGCTCAGTTTGCTCCTTGGCCCTTGCAGTCCCCATCCCAGCTCCAACACACCTGTTGCCCTAAGGGATGGGAGAGGATTTGTTGTCCTCCTGCACCGTGTGAGCTGCCCAGCTGCACTTTGTGTCTCAATTAAGTATTAATGGCGGATTCAGATTTATAGACAGGAAGCTTTGCACCGATTATGAGATGGGGGGATAACAGGTCACTGCAACCCTTTAGCCTGTACATAAAAATGCTGTCTTAGTGGGAGATTTGCTTGCAAATTCTTCCTCTAACTGGCAAAACATTCACATCTCTCCTCTTAGGTGGGAGCCTGACAGCCTGAACCTCAAGCTATTTTGTGGGATGGATCAGACTCACCAACTGAACATTTTAGTTTCATGTGGTGATTGCAAATTGATTTAAGCAAGGTCAGAAATCACGTCCTCACTGAACATACAAGCAGCTGCAGGCTCATTCTCTATTTTCCTGCCTGTTGTATCCTTAAAGAGGAGCGCTCTCAGCAAGGGAGTTGTGGAGCCTTACTCTAGCACGTCCTGTGTGTTGAGGAGCTTCAGTGACAGATCTGAGTTTGATGCATGTCAAAAGGATGAGGTAATTGGGTCAGTCTTCCCTGCCTTGCATGATTGCCACAGCCAGTAGGCTACTGGCTGGCTGCTCCTTTTAAGGCAGCCACAGCCTTGGCTGTGTGTGCAAACCCAGCCAGCAAACATAATTCATGAATTCGTGTGGGATAGGCTGGAGATAAGCCCTCAGCTGTCAGCCTCTGTTAGGTAGGCAGGAGTTATAACCATGTACCTGTTTAGGTGCCTTAGGTCTGGAAAAGACCTGGAAAAGTTTGTGTAAATGCTTGTAGATTGGAGATGCCATCCAAGAGGTAATTTCCTGTAGCAAGTAAGGCTATTATCATGCTGCTGTGTGAAGTAGTTTCAGCTGAGCAGGAAAGTTAGGCAGAAAGTTTCAGCCAAGCAGGACTGGCTAATTTAATGTCAGCTTTGTAAAAGGAAACAGGTCTTCCATAAACTCAACATTGTTCTAAACACACGTATGCAAGATGAAAAGGAATATATTCAGTGGGATGCAGAGGCTAGGAAGTGCTGACAAGTTCATCTCAGAAACAGGATTTTCAAGTCAGATAACACATAGCTAAGATTAAGACCTCAGATTACACTCAGGTGTAAATAGTAGCATAGACAAAATGCATATGTCACTGTAGCAAAAACAAAAGTAACCACAATGATCATGAACTTATCTTAGGCCTCAAAAACTGTTAGAAGTAGTGAGTAACAGAGGAGGTAAAGCTCTGTGCAAATCAAGTCATTATCTTCATTGCCTTTAGGAAGTTTAAACTATTTGGATCAATAAATGATGGATTATAGTTTTATGAGGGATAAGCTATGAAAGTCCTACAATAACAAACCCTCACAATGAGTAAGCTCTGCATCTACTGTGAAGTAGTATAGTTGTTAAGATCAAACAGATCACAGTGAACAGCATGAGCTGCTTTGTTTTAGCAGACATTTATTACTTCTTTACTACTTCTTTAGTTTCAACTCTGCTGAACTAGTGTTGTTAAGTTGTGCAATGTAACTGAGAATCCTTTTAATAAGTCAGGGAAGCAGTGCCATGAACGGTGCTTCATGTCACTCTCCTTCCTAGGTCAGAACTATTCACAAATATAGGAATGGAAATGACATCAGAATACCATATTGGTTGTATGTCAGAAACAGACTTTGGTTAATACTGCTTAAGTCCACGTTTGTAAATACTAAAATTAATTCCTTTATTGACAGAAAGTCACTGAGCAAATACATGTGGCATATATAAGTACCACTGGGGTTAACAGCCCTGGGAGAAAGCAACACGCAGGTCTTATTCCTGCACTTGATTGTTAATAAAAACCTGCAAACAACTGTATCTTTTCCCATGGATACACACCCAGACGCTCAACCCTCACTGAGTGTGGGAAACAGGTATGTGGAATTAGTTGTTATCTCATGTGGCAGGCATTGACAGTACAGACTTTCTATTCTCTTGTTAAGCAAGCAAATCCTCTGACATTAATATTTAGGAGATGAATAAGCCAGCCCAGAGACTAAGATACAACCTCCAGTCTACTCATGTGGACTGTGGGTGTGTATGAGTGCGGGGGTGTATCTGTGTGCAAAAACTCTGCAGAGAGCTGGCTTGGTACATGGGGAAGTCTGGGGCTTGTTGCTGTTGTTTGTTTTAATGAAGTATCCCTTGTGTCAAGTGTTGGTGATGCTGCTGTTGTAGCAAAGGTGGCAGCCAGCCCCTGTGATCCCAGGGGAGGGCAGTGGGGCAGCCAGGCAGCCCATGGCGGGGTTATGGAGCAGCACTTCTGGTGGGGAAGAGCTTTGCAAGTTTTCCATGTTTGTCTCTGGAGGGATTGCAGCATGCAGAGAGCTGCTGGACAGGACACAGTTTCCACTAGGGAGCATGCCCAAGCAGGTTAGTATTTCTGTTTGTGTTGTTTGGAAACGGCAATTACAAGGTGGAGTTTGACTGTGATATTTTAAATCCTACTCTGTAGTTAGGAGTCTTAGTCTCATGCAAGGAAAAGATTATAATGAATAAAATTAATAGCATATTTTTCTTTCCGCTGCCACTTATCTCTTTGTATCCTTCTGGGTTTTGGTGGTTTCCTTCCTCTCTCCAGTTCCTACAGCCAAACTCTAGAGATCTGTGCTGCTGCTGGACAGAATGAGCAGCTGAACTGCACTGCTGTCCCTCACAGACGCCCAGGAGCCAGCCCGTGCAGGAGGACTGCAGCACACAAGCAGGGCAGCTGCACAGGGACTGAGCTGGGGCAGCTATTGCAAGAGATACCAGGCAATTCTTTCAACCACAACAAACATCAAGTGGGTTTACATGGGGAAGACAGGGAAAGGGTGGTAATAAACACAAATCACAAACACACCCAGCATAAGAGTTTCTAGTTTTTCAGCCTGATATCAGACTCCTGAATGGCAACAAATAGTGTGGATGTATGGTGTACAGTCTGCTATAATTAAGTGCAAACACATCTATGTTGGCCTACTTCTCTGAGCGCTTTTCCAGTGCATAATGCAATACCTGCATGTTTCTCGAGCATGTATAATGCAAAATACTGTTTACTGATAGTAAACTGATAGTTTTGAAACAAAATGGTTGTCTTGACAACTAGTCTGATAATTGACAAAACGAAAATACTGTTTCCCTCTTCTGCTCCTAAACTTCAGTGAAGGCAATGTACATCCTGCACATCAAAGCTGCCAGGAGAAAATGCAAGGTGTTTATCACTTCAGCCATTATATAACTTTCATAGAACACACAAACAGATTCTAATTGGAAAGCACTGAATCAAAGTTTATTTTTTTACAGACTTACCTGAAATTACCTTGGTACTATCAAAAGAGTTGTAAGTTTAAGCTCATCTGCCTTTCTTTTCACAAATAAGCTATTTTAAAATCTTCCCTCCTACTCCCCTAATTATAAATTGGGAAAGTAACTGTATCTCTTGGTGAGATGACAAGGAACATGATTAGTGTTTTCAGTTTGCTCTGTCACAGTCTGTGACCAAATGGTGATGGGTTGACGGTTGGACTAGATGATCTTAGAGGTCATTTCCAACCTCTGTGATTCTATGAAATCTCAGTTCCTACGTCATTTGATTTCCACTTATTGAGAGCATCCCTTTCTCTTGAAGGTGACGGTATTCTAGGAGTGTGGGTGGGAGCAGAGCTGGACTTATGTCACCCTGTAAGCACTCTGCTCTGGAGGCAAGATACTGAGCACCTTTTCTTGCTCCCCATTTAATTGTGTTGGTACTTCATCCCTGGCCAGCTCCAGTCAATATCCACTCTAACGAGCTGGCAGCATAGTGTGCTGCTGAGATTGAAGCTTAAAAACCATGGACTTTGAAACCAAGCCAATTAGAGGATGTTTTAGTTGCAAAATCTGAAGTCTCAAGAGTTCAAGCTCCAGACACTAGTCAACAGGAAAGGTATAAAATACCCCTGCTACAACTGAATATGTAGTTAAACATTTTGCATAGACATGTATGCTTTACCAGACTTGTAAAAAGAATAACTTTTTTTTTTAAGTCAAGAGTATCAAAATTTTATTTTAAATTTTTATGGAAGTAAATCACCACATTTTCAATTAATCAACTGCATTGTTTGCATAATGATGATGAAACAGTCAAATAATTTGTTGCATTAAATAATTGAAGCAAGCTAAATAAATACTAAAATCATTAAGTACACACATATCAAGCTTAGAGAAGCAGCTTATAGTTGTGTAAGATTGCACAAAACCTTTCATGTGCACATCTTTCCTGTCAGCAAAGCTGTGGCAGACAAGAACAAATATAAACCGTATAATTTCCCAAGATGAAAACTCTCCATACCCAAACAACTCTCCCTGGAGTAACAAAACATGTAGCACAGTTGTTTCCATACCAAACCCAGCTTTGTAACTCCAGCCACTCTTTAAAATTGAAAGCTCTTTTAAAAGCACTCTGTCAAATGATAAAAACAAGGACTGATTGAAATTGATGTGGAAAAATAACTTGCTGTCACAGAGTCCCAGAACACAGAAGAAAACTAAGAGATACTGCAGAGTAAAACAGTGTTTGCACACCCCCTGAACCTGTCTCTCTAAACAAAAATGGAATGTTGAGAAAAACACTTTTTGATCCAAAAGTTATGTCAGGTTGCCAATGTTATTTCAGAACAGAAACAGTATTTTCATGTTCGTTTCCAAATAAGTGCAAGAAGAACTGAAAAGCCATGCTGATGCGAACAAAGAGAAAGATGTAAGCAGTGTATGCTATCATCACTAACACGATGATGTTAAAAGAGTAGAAGAGCACTTTTTCCCAGGGCTCCATGAGATAGCTGCAGGTGATTAGTTCAAACTGGCAGTACAGCCAATAAATGTAGTTCTTCATGCTCTTAATATCCATCTTCAGCTTTGAGCAGCTTGTGAGAGTCTTTCCTATTACAATAAAGGATAGAAAAAAAGCTTTTAAAAAAAGCAAAATAAAATCATATGGGCAGCAAGTCCATACTATCCATTGTGTTCATACTGACCAGTTTTAGTAAATGATGTTTTTGAGAACTAAAATCCAAAGGCTACAAGTATATTTTAAAGCATAAATCATGATCAGATAGACTATCCCAAAAAAGCTCCATTTGTGCTCCTTTTGCCTTTTCTACCCCCACTTCTGAATAAAACGGTGAAATTGAGCCCACCCTATGCTGGGCGATTCACCAAGGACACTCCACTGTATCACTCCTTCCAGAAATCAGTTACCTAATAACTGTTGCAAGTCCATTCTCCAAACCAAACTACTTTCATAACTTTGCCTTGTGCTGGATTATTTCAGACTCTGGTGATGCAACTGAAATCAAAAAGCATTCATACCTCTCTCTTCACTAGTCATGGGTTTTGAAGAACTTGGCCAGAAGTCTGGTTTCTGTCACTACAGATGGAATTTTAAGGCTTATGCTTCTGTTGTTGTTGGAATGCAAACTGAAAGTATGCAGAGTGCCACACATACAGAACTACAACAAAGGGAATCTCTATAGAGTGTACAGCTCCTGCAACAGAGACTGCATTGATCTATTGCAAGGATCAGAACATACAAATTTATTGAAAGTTTGTGTTCCAATTGATGCTAATCATTATTTAGTGTTACAATACAGAGTTACCAGAAGAATACAGAACTGGAGAGGTGAAAGGAAAACAAGACTGGTTCAGTTACTGGTGTTTCATATCACCAGGTAGGTAAGAGGATGCAAAACAAAAACTGATTCCCCACTTTTTAATGAGAAAGTTAGAAGTTTTGGTGGTGTCAAGATCTGTGGAAAACATGATATTCCACAGAAATTAAATACAACTTCATAGATCTGAATAGAGTGGAATCTTATCCTAACAAAAGCCACTTCTTAGTGTTTCTAGAGAAGTTTTGTCTTATCTTCTCAATTTTTCTATCAGATCTTCTGCATTTCTGCTCCACAGGTAATGTTTCTGTAGCTAAGAGGTATTATTAACTACTGCTGGCAATATATCAGTATATATATTAGTATGTCAGTCACATTTCTGTACATTATGTTCAATTTTTACTAACTCAAGATGATACCTAAGCCTTTTATCAAACTAAATATTGCCAAGCTACTTTGAGGAAAGACTTTTCTTACCACAAAAAATGGTGCAGATTCTGTAAAAAGGAGAACTCACCTCTTCACTTCTCCCTGGCGACAAAACGTTTAGGTGAGAGATGCTTCCTGACACTTCTTTTGCAGCTGAACACCTATCTCCTCTACCCACCAAGAAGCAGAGCCAATTGCCTTTGATCCTGAATTACAGAGTGTGTCCTCCATGCTCCGCCCTCCTTCGCTATTGGTAAAAACTCCTCTGGCCAAAACTGTATTATGCAACAAGGGCACCCATCGTCTGGCTCGGCACCACGCTCTCATGACTGCATTAATTTGATAATTAGTAGAGAGTCAAAGTTGAAGATCTGCAGGTAGGGAGGAACGCACAAGGCTGAAATAGTATTTAGGACAATCAGTAAAAAATGTTTACAATTACTGCCTTCCCTAATTGCAAATCCCCATAAATGTACCTCTGCTTCTGTGGGACTTTACAGTGCAGGCTGCCAATGTTCCTATAAGGTGCAATTTAACATCTGTGCAAAAATATGGTGTCAGAGTTATGTAGCCACAAAAATGTAGCTCGCTTAATGTCACAGGAAAGTCTTGAGTGAAGCCATCACCTCCTGTGACCTTTCATTAATGCCGCTCTCAAAGAGTTCTCTCTGTGTGTCCGTGTCTCCCAGCCCCATACCCACACCCCAGCCATCCTGCTCCAGAACACCAGGGTGGGGGGAACACGTGGATCAGATTTCTGTGAGGAAAAGCTGATGAGTTTGCCTTAAAAATGCTATAAAAATATACCAAGCCACAAGTGCTTGAGACATTTTAACAACCTAATTTGACAAGTAAATTAGGTAGAAATCTGCATAATACATTATGTTCTAAACTATCTGCCTGCAGTCAAACCATTTCCAAACATGAATCAGCTTCACTTTGGAAGAATATCCCACAAGCAATGTCCAAGGCATCTTTTCCACACCTTCCTTCTTCCCTTCCTTACCAAACAGCCTGAGCTGATCAGTAAATGCTGACCTATTCCCCCAACCCTTTTTTTTTCTTGGAACACTGCTGCAGGATGCTTAACCATTTCTTTTTTCAACTGGACTTTTCATGCTAGGTTTTCCAGCACAGCACTGGGGTGTGGGGTTGGAGGAGGCGTTTTTCTGGGTTTTTCAAGAAACCACTGGAGAAAAACAACATTGAAATGACAGTATTATTTTATGCACAAGAGAAGCAACATTTGATGAGCATAGCACCTATGTTGTTGGCAGAGCAGCAGCCCGGCTGTATACCACTCACCCTCCCAGGTGGGTGAATCAGCTGCTGGCACCCACAGAGCACTGGCAGGGCAACAGGAGTCTGCTCACCCCTCTCTGAGTTCTCTGGGAAAAGTATTTGTGTAAGAGCCAGGGAAACTCAAGTGGGTACTTCTGCTGTCCTCAAGTGCAAAACTGTGCAGATGTTTTCATTCTTTTTGATATTTCTCCACTGTTATTTTCAGTAACAAATTCCATAAGGTCATGCAGCGCGTGAAGACTTGTATGGGATTGCTTTAGTTCTACCAGCTTTAGAAACATTTACATTTCTACCTGAAGCCAAAAGCCATGAAAGGGATAGGTGTCAGTGCAGAAGCAGAGCCTACCTCACAGGAATGAACTGTCAGGGTAAGCAGAATCCACTCCTGACGCGATGCTGTAAGCAGATTCTGAACGGGGGTGCGAAGCCCCCAGGCACGCTCTCTTCTGTGCTCTCTGTGCAGCCACTCCTGGTGCTTCTCCCAGCTTTTACCTCAAGGTGAAATGAGAACTTTGTGAATACCTTTCACATTTCATAATCACAGGTGTATAGCTTCACTCAGAATACAAAAGTTGCCCGAAATGCCTGCCTTTTGTGCCAGTTTCAGCCTACGTGCCTTAAGATCTTTTTCCTTCACAGAAAATTGATAGAAATATTCTTCAAGATAAAAACAAAAAACAAAACATACTTGGTAGTATTATAGTGATGGATGACTGGAGATGCAAGGATAAAACTTTTTTTGCAAAGATCTCACAGTGGTTTTGCTGCAGCTCTGAAGAAGCTTTCCCAAAGAGCACTCTGCCACAGAGGGGCTGCTCCCTTCCCCTTTTCAACACCACCTCTAAACCCTGCAGAGCCTTGGCTGTAGCTCTCCACAGAAATGTGTAGCTGGAATCAATTTATCCGTGCCCCGAGAAAAGCCAGCACTGACTCACAGCATTGCATCAACACAAATTTACATAAAATTGGTAAAGGGGAATGTGAAAAGTACAGTGTAACACATTATGAAAGCTTCATGACTTCCTGAGTGACATCAGCAATTAGCACTCCATCTCCCTAACTAGCAGTGTCCAGCTCTGAGCAGAATTAATTAACAAACTGATCACTGCAGCTGCTGGTAAAACAGAAATTGGCAACCTGTATGCAAAAAGCAGATAATTGGGCTCTGTCTCCCTGAGCCTCATACCTTGATCCTGCAGCACACTGCTAAGCTGCCTGGGCTGTTCCCTTCTCAGTGCCATTTATTTCTCCCTCCAATTGTGTCAGTACCTGAAAGGCAGGGACTAGGGACAGGAAGACAGATTGTCTGCTAGGAGAACATCCAGGCAGCTTCAGAGCAAGCTAATTCTGCAACTGACAGAAACAACTGTTCCTGGTTGTTTTGGGGCCTTTTAATTGTGTTGTCCGGGTTTGTACCTAGGCAGAGAGGTAATTAAATTTCAAAAGCTCTTTTTACTGCTTCTCGCTCTGGTTTCCAGCCAAAAAAAGTTGAAACGCAGCCACATAAAAGGTCATGGAGTGACACAACAATAATTCTTGTCAGCATGGGAAACATGAATTAAGAAAGCAAACCAGAAACATTCAAATGACCACTTCACTAAAAGAAATCACCAGCCCTCTTTTTTTGAGTTCAGTGAGGTTCCCCATATGGAAAAGTTGTGATTTTTGGTTTATGCAGAATATAGTATATTAGCTCCACAGTCAGAACTAAGTTTTGTTTCCTATTATTTTGTGCCTTACAATGGGATCCTCTGGTGTCTATCAAGAAGTAAATAATACCGAGGCAGTTACTCTGCATTTGGCTGCTGTCTTCCATGTGGCTTCTGTGCTGCCCAGCAAGGACAATGACATAACACTGACTGTCCTTCAGGAGGAGAATACTATCCTCTTGATCATCTCTTTTGACAAAATGAGTATCTTTGAGATCAGTGTTTCTTTTCCCAATCTAACTGAAATTGGTCATGGATTAAAAACTATGGTATGTGGGAGCATCAAGACGGAAGTAGTGAAAGAAAATCAGCCTGATTCCCTTAGAAGACCAAGCTGAAAACGCCTGAAGTGGCTCTGCCTCACACCTATACACTGCAGCAAATCATTTCTCTGTCTATTTAAAATTAAGATAGTGGAAAACAGTTGAAGCAGAAAGTTAAGGTGATCGTGGCAGTTCTCCCTCTGATCTACTGAATGTCTGTCCCACACAAAGCAAGTCACAAACAGGTTTGTATTGTCAAAGTTACACTTGAGTTTCTGTGACCTCATTTGGCTCCAGCACCATTAGGAAAGCCAGCTCTGGGCTTGTTCCTTGTGTTGGTCATATTGCAGGCTCCCAGGAGCAGTGTCACCACTGATGTATTGGCATAGTGGGGAGGCAGCCTTGTGCAGCTCTCTGGAACAGGCTGCACCTGTGTGTGCCTTAGTGTGAGTCTGTAACGTGGCTCTGCCTGGCCCTCTCCCTCGAAATCAGGAACCTAGTCCGGCCTGGCAGGCCAAAGACATGTCACTCCTTATCACTGGATCATACAACTGCAGGTGCTGGAGAAAGGGATGGGGTGGAAACATATGGCAAGGGAAAGGAGACAGTGGGAGGCTGAGCAGGCTGAGGCAGCCCAGCAAACATGAGCTTAACTTGCTATGGAGTCACACCACAGGATGATCTGATCACAAACAGCGCTGGCAACCTCCTCCTATAAACGTCTGCAGCTTACGATAGTTATCCTGTGTCCTCAAGACACCTGAGAATCAGCTTCACAGCATAAAGAAACCCAGCAATAAGGAATGGCTCATGTAGGGGAATGTTTGCTTGGCTTGTCAATGTAATCACGCTGCTCCAAAGAACCTAAGGAATACACTCTACTGTTCCTGGAAAGGAGAAAAATTGCTCTATCATGTAGGACAGGTCAGTTCTTAGAAAGACTTCTCTCTGCATGGTGTGAAGTATCTGGCATGTGGATGCACAAACCCTGGCACCCAACAGGCTGAGCTGGAGCAGTATCACCCCTGGAATCAGGCTGTTAGACACGTTCAGGAGTGTAAAACAGACAGGGAATGTATCTTGACAAGGACGGTATCTTGATGAGAATGTATCTCAGTTCCAGCTTACAGAGGTTTGACTTAGTGCCATCGGTAATGCAAATAACATATTTTAATTATTATATTGCTATCTGCATGAGTCATACGATTTCCCAGCTGCTTCCCACCTGGTTAGACCAGTTCAAGGTCTGTTCTAATTCCATATCAAGACTGATCACGAAGCTAGTGAAAACCACGGACACTCCAAAATGACCTCCAAAAGCGTAAGGAATATGCACGGTTGGCCCAGAAGGATCAAGCTCATACTACCTCGGCACGACATAAGACAATGTCACACCATTTAGTATTTCAGGAATTGAGTGTTTCATAAAATTTGGGCAGTGGAACGTGCCAGTTGTAAAGAGCAGTGCACCCAGATCTCCCTAGTTGCAATTGCTTCTTAACTTCAGTGCACAGCTCACTCACCTGCCCCTCACACAGCATTTTATTTAGCTATCCCTGATACACAGGCAGACAGCAAAGCAATGGTTTCTTCTGCCCACCTGTGCCCAGCTGTAGATAAATCACTCTCCTGTGGGGCACTCTGCTGTCACAGCCCCTGCATGGCTGCTCTGCCACTTGAAGTCAGGGGCTCTTCAAGAGTGGTTCAAATTCACCCCGTTTTCCAGCTGCAGGCTGTATTACCAATGGCTGTTCTTCACCTGGCCCTTTCTCAGTGGAGGATGGTGCATTTAGGGAGAGAAAAGACCAGGAAAACTTAGTGGCCCAGGATTGAGAAGCTAAGCTCTGTGCTTTCTCTCTTGTTGCTTCTCTGTGCTGCTGACAAGGTTCAGCAGTTACAGATCTTTGACCTGGTGTTGCCTATGCGATCACCCATCATGTACCTGTTGTGGTTTCAGATGTAAAGCAAATACAATAGGAAAGGAAAAACTGCCTACAAGGAATTTAAAATGTGGAACTGTACAGATGCAAAACCATGACTGCAAGTTACAGAGCTGAGTGCGCAGTGTGGGGCTGGGAGCTGATAAAACTGGGAGTTCTCCTCAGACCAAGGCTCTCCTGTTCTCTAATTTCTGGGAACATTCTGGAGTTGTACTTCAGAACAGGGCTGATACAACACTAGTGATCTTGCAGACCTTGAGCACACATTGTATGAAGAACAGACTGAAGCAGTAAGAAGAGCTCTCACCGTATCCACTGAAGAAATTAAATTTCATTCAGCTTTTTGTAGAAAAATAGCTGTGCGTACTGCACAACAACAGTCATATTTGTGGAAAACACTCTGCCCTGTTAAAAGTGATACCACAGTTGAGTGGCACAGGATGGGAAGTGGCATTCCCCCTCAGTTAGGGTTGGTCAGGGACATCCCGCACTGCCTTCTCATTTCTTTCCCTCTCCTCATTCACATCAGAAGTGCATGCACCTCTGATGAACAGTCTGAGGAAACATTTCAGCTATGTACTTCAATGAAATTCCACCTTTAATTAAGCTGAAGCTGACTCACCTGTGCTCCTGCAGCCTAGAGAGAGGACATAAAGGTAATGCAAACATCAGTTGTGCTGCCAGCACGTATGGTTGTCTCCCACGTGTGTGGAGCAGAGAGCTTCTATACAGAGGCTCTGGAGGGGAGCAGCTGCATTCCCAGTGCTCCATCAATGTTTCATAACTTTGCCAGAAGACACTCAGCTGCCTCATTCTGTCAGAGGCAGTGAGGGAGTCCCGAAGCCTTCATGACTTAGCTCAGCAGCAAAAAAGAGTGAAATGCTCTCCCATCGAATGCTGAAACCACAGGATACAGCACGTTGGGCTTGGAATATGCAAAAGAACATTCCATGGAGGGAGCATCACAAGGATAATAGCTGTTTGCACAGCTCTCTCTCCCAGGATTGTCAACATACACTTAGCAAGTGCTAACATGGTGCACAGTACAGATTTCTGGGTACGAGAAATCAGAAGGTCCGGGGAACAGGTTTTCAGAAGGAAAAACAAGTGACTCAGGATGTGTCTTCTAAAGGAATCTGCAAGGTGGAAGGGGGAGCTCAGTGCCTCTGCCTCGCTGTAACTAAGGGAGGCAGTTCCCCAAACAGATGTCTCTTCTCAGGCAAGAATAACGATTTTTTATTCACATACTCTTTTTTTTTTAACTTCAGTTATGGCATCTAAAGCCTGCCTGAGGCTTTTATCACCATAAAGAAAGCTCTTCAGGGTGAGCTGTGTGCTTCAGCAGAGCTCAGCTCCACGCCCAGCCACGGTCAGGAGCAGGTCCTGCTCTGAGGAAACGCTGGAGGGGTGCTTTCAGGAGCCTTTGGTCCTCAGCTTGCAAGGGGACAGGCAGGAGTCATAGAACAAACTCAAGAGGAACGTAGTAACAGCTAAAAAACCTCGCTCAGGTCTCAGCTGTTCATTACAAACGAAGGAGAGGAGCGGCCGTGCAAAATCTCCTCAGTACCCAGTGCTCTTCACAGCCGCGCCCTGCAGCATCTCCGGGCCGCCAGCCCTTCCCGCTTCCTCGCCGTCTCCTCAGCCTCCCCGCCGGCCCTCACCTCAGCGGCAGAGCTCCCTGGGGCCGCCGTCCGGCCGGGAGGCGCCAAGGCAGCGCAGGCACGACGGGAGGTCACTGCGAGGCGGCAGCTGCCTACAAGTCCCAGAAGCCCCCGCGCCAGAGAGCCGCTGAGGGCGCAGGAAGGACACCGCAAGGGCTGATGGGAACGGTAGTCCCGGGGAAAGGGCGGGAAGAAAGGCTCCCAGAGGGACGGGCAGTGCACGCTGTGGGCATACCGTGGGAGGAAAATTGCAGCGCGGGCATAGCGCGAGAGGAAAACTTGTGTCTCTGTCAGTGACACAGTAAGAACAATCTCACGAATCTCCGAAATTGTTCTTGCACAGTGTTTATGGTTGTTGCTGCATTTAGTCACCTCTTAACACTTCCAGCCCAGAGCCCCTCCATTTGTCCAGCAGCAAAGACACCACGTGAAAGGTTATTTTTTCTTTTTTAAGCTTAAATTTTCCTCCAGATCAGGCAGGATAGGAAATGCAACATTTTGCAAACAAAAATAGATCTTTACTTACATGAACCTGTGTCTTTTACCTCAGGTGGAGCTTCCAGCCCAGTGAGCCCCAGAGCAGAGCTGCAGGTGAGCAGTGCTACGTTTCACCACAGCTGAATGGAATCCAAATTAGCTATAAAAAGAGAAATTCTCAGGTAAAATCTAGTCTGTCACACATTTTTAGAGCTGTAAGATATTTAATTAAGTGTTATGAGGAAAACAAATCACTCCTGCCTTGCGTAACTGGTCCTTTGGAAAGGCGAATGTGCAAACATGCACTGCAGCAGAGATCTCTGGTGGAACTCCAGTACCACAAAGTGTTGTGTACTTTTTTGTAATTGGTTTAAGAAATAAGTGACATTCAAATGTGTTAGCAGACAAACTTGCTCTTTTTCTTTCTGTCTAGGCAGAGACATTTTTACTGGAATGTTTCCTAGTGTCTTGCTCTTTTTTTTTCTCAGCATTTTTTCCTTTAATTTTGCAGATTATTTCCATTCTATCGTAGATCCTGGGTATAGGTGCTCTTTGATGTGCACAATGAATCCTGAACAAATTATATGCTAAGTGGATTTGAATAAATAGTGTAAAAAGTTAGAACAGTGCAAGGGGAAAGCAGTGGGAAACAGTATAATCCATCTCAGTAACACATATTCTTCCTCCAAAAGGACACATCAGTGAACATTCATGGGCTTTATTTAAAAGTTATTTCAAGTTTTAGACTTTACCAGTGTCATCAAATTAAAGCTATTTATAACTTTATACACACAAGATGTTCTTTGCCCCTACATTTTAAGAATTATGTTTTAATCAGTGGTGCTCAGTGAGGAGAAAGTATATTCCACGTGCTGCTGAAAGGAAACATGTAGTGTAGGTTACCTAGAATAATGGAAAGATTGCTAGAAGTTTATCTTCTGCTAAGAGACTGTCCCAGACTGCCCCTTGGGTGCCTTCTGTAGGGCAGAAGATGGCTTTCTGTGAAATTTAATCTGCAAGAAGAGGAGCAGAGAAGACAATCGAAGACTCAGGAAATCAATTGTTTTGTTAATTGCTGACTCCTAGGAAGCAGAGAAGTGAACATTGTAATGCGAGTATGAAAGTGGGAGTAGGGATAAGGAAATTAGAGTCTTGTCAATACATTGCCAATTGAGGAAAGATTCAAAGAAAACAGCAAACCCTGCAACTTTGGTATCCTGGGATGTTGTCTACTTGACAAGGAGGAAAGTAGCCCATCAGCAGTGCTACACTACTAAAGAATAGGGATTTTCCAGGCAGAAATAATTAGTCATTGCTTCCTACAGTAATACAGAAAGCAATAACCAGGCTGTTGCAGCCCAGCAGATCCTGCCTCTTCCAATGTCAGACCCACTCACGTTATCAGGTTTGAGCTCAGCTTGCAGGGCAGAGATGCTTGTACCCAGAGAGCATCGTGCCCTTTCTTTGGTCACCACCTCTGCTCTCCCACATTGCTTCCAAGTGCAAAGCAAAGGTTCAGCAGGATGGGAAATGCCAGCACGCTGGAGTCATCTGTGCACCAACGAGACAGCTAACTCACGTCGTGCTGTCGTCAGCCCCAGCGCTGTGGGGCTGCAGACACGTCACGGTCTGTCCGTCTGTCTGTCATTGCTTCCAAACCAGGGTGCTTCAGGAGGCAAAGTGTGTCCTGTCACCTTTTCCTCTCGCAATGCTAATTAGACTCTGAGCTCTGCAAGTGCACCACAGAGGCGCAGATGTTTATGGATCTTGTTTGTTGTTACCCTGTAGCCATAATAAATGCCTCTTGTGATGGGGAGTTGGACTGAGCAGAAATGTTAAAGTTAATCCTGTATTTTAGAAACAGGATCAGCAGATAAAACTGTTTCTGCTTTAGGACATTTATGCTACCTCATTAAAACTACATTTGGGCCCCAAGCAAATACACTTCTCTTCGCGCATATATTTTTTTTTCAAATTTGGTTTGTACTGTGGCATATGAAGGGGAAAAGAATTGTTTTCACGTCTAGTCAGGTTGGAGAGAAATTTTTTATTCTGGCATTGAAGGATAATGTCCCATGTGAAAGACACTTGCAAGTCTGAGTGTCAGACAAATGAATCTGCACAGAATGCTTCAATTTATGTTCAAAATTAATGTACCTAGCCAGAGGGCTAGAAGTTTGTTGTTTTAAAAGAAAAAATCAACAAATATTTAAAGTGTCTACAAAGATCCTGAATATATGAAGTATCTCCTCTATGTGCATTAATTTCTCTGACTGCATTTGCTTTTGATCCAGTCTTTCCATGTAAGAAGCTTTATAAAATAAGAAAGCTAAAATCCAGAGAATTACATCCTCGTATTTTGTTTGACAATGCTCCAGCTCACTGTTCTCCAGGACCCATGCATTTGGAACTTTCAGATAACTTCCTTAATTTAAATCCATTTATATTTTGTAGTAGCACCTAACAGGAAAGTAGATCTATCTTATATTTTATTCCTATGATTTCTGATTAATGACATTGATTAATTGTGAATGAGAATTTGGGGCAAATTCCTATTCCTTATGAATTTTGTATCAGGAAACAACTGCTCTGCATTTCTGCACTGTCAAGGTAATCAGTGATGCTGCTTCTTTATTCATATTATTTTGACAGAGGTTCAGACTTCTTCCTGTGTAAGAATTCTCTTTATTTAGATCTTTCTTTTACACGTGTCCTAGTTTCTCTGGGAGTATGGCATAAGAAACAGGAATGGATTTTCAGTGTAATTCCCAAATTGCCACTGACAAAAATAAAATATGATGGATTATTACAACTGTTCTAGAAATACATGGGGAAAAAAAGGAATATAAATATATTAATAGCCTGTAATTTACAATAATGCCAAAGCAATCAGAGTGCCTATTATTACACACTGTGTTTGTATGCATGCACATGAATGGCAGAACATTATGTACAGTTCTAGTGGTACAATGATATTATATTATGAAATTTTTACTTGTCAATTTTAACAATACTCCTATAAAACACTTTTCTGTGCGTGTGAAGTTTCTTAGATGTCATTTCAGTCTTCTGAAAATCGTTTAATACTGTTGAAAGGAGCTCCTGAATCAGCAAGGAGGTTTATTTTCTGTGGCTTTATTTCTGGTGTGATTAAGGACTGCCAGCGGGATGCTGTCTTGTGCATACATACCTAAAAGGTGGCTGCTTTGTTCTATATGATGCAGTTATTTCCTAAACAATAGTTTAAGAGGAACTAGGATTATTGAGTTTAATTTTGGTCATGGAAAAGCACACTGTTGGTTAAATGGTAACTGAGGAGTTGTGGCTCTTGACAGGGAAGCAGAAGAAGCATGATGCTATAGCATGTTGGAAGGCAGAAAGCAGCTTCTTTGACAGCACAGTAGATGGGGCAGATTTATGTGGCTGTCCAGTTGTGCCTGCTGCAGGGCCAGCAGGATCCAGAAACAATGGCACACAAATGGTATTGAACGTGACAGTAAATGGCCTTGCTTCCGTGGGAGGATAAATAAATATGTGAAAGCAGTGAACATGAAGTAGAACCAGTTAAATGTGCTCTGAAATGTTTTCACTCAGCTCTAGTTCTCTGTAATTCAATCTTCCTTTAAGTTAAGTTCAGCAACTTTTGACCTAAGAGTGAACTGCCTTAACATTCTCAGTGCCCCTTCATAGTTGCAAACCATGAAAGCAGTGGATCTTTAAGCCAGAAGGTCTCATTTTTAACATTTCTCTTTTCTCTTTTTATCCTTCTCTTATTAATGGCCATTTGTCAATGTAGAATTCTCAGAATTTTAGTATAGATGTAAAAATATCTTCTTTTATGTGTATCCATCTTTATGATTAATAACAAAAATATAGTGACTGGCCTAAAAAGACTGATTCCTTTCAAAATTATAAAAAGCTTTCCTCCCATCTTCTGATCCTATCTTAAAAGAGGACGTTTTCAGGTCTGGAAGAATGAGGCATTGCTACCCCATATAAATCAAAATCTGAGCTGACAGTCTAATTTAATCAAAAAGGGGAAGAACAGCTTTTACTGGAAAATGCAGACATAATCATCAAATGATAGATAACATAAGGTCAATGGTAAGTCATGCCTTAGAAGAAAAATAAACCAAAGATTTGCGGACGTAAGATTGTATTTACTATTAACCTTTACAGTGTAACTAAATAGAAGCATTTCCCAGAAGGAATTAGTACTCAGAGTGTCGCTTTTGGATCTTTGTGGATTTATGAACCATGTTCAATTACGTTTTTAATTCTTTCCTCATACGCAGCACTTTATCACCTTCCCACCTATCAAAGCACCATAAAAATAGGACTCTGCCATTCCAGAGAGACCTATTGTTTCCAGACTTCACAGACTTACTATTAAAGCTCATTTCATGTTTCATAAATTTTTATATCAAACATTCTTCCCTGGCTTGCTTTCCTGTCTGGATGACATACTGGATCTTATTCGAAAGACAAATTAAATCCTTTTCAGCCATATTTTCCTCACTCCAGATGTAGCACTGCAGAATCTCTGTAAAGTGTCATTTGAGGGTGAGAGAAAACAAAGCCCATTTTGAAAACAAAGGGCAAACTTATCCAAAGGTTGTCTTAGTGCTGCTTGTATGTTGGAATCCTCCTCAGTGTAGCTAATATAAAGCAGTATTTGCTGCTCTCCTGTCTCTCCACATGCAGAGCTCAGTCAGTGTGCTTCTAGTGAAGGATGTTTGTCCGTGTACTCACAGCTTTCAATGAGAGAGCCCTGACTACACACGGGAGTCAGCAATCGTTCTGCTGCTGATCCAGATAGAACAGCAATGTGTTAGGCAGAGGTTTAGTTGTGGTTAAATGACACCAGTGTGTCTCTGCGAGTCATTCAGAATTTGAATCTCATGAAGTAGATTGGATTCAGCTTCTCGTCTTCAGACATGTCCATAGGTGACAATAGCTAAGTACATTTAATACAGGACTATCTGGTGTTCTTTCAAATCATTGGTATTTAAATGATGGCCAGGGAAACAGCTTTCCCCAAAACAGTGTTATAACTTCCAGATGTTTTTATAAAAAAGATATTTTATGAAAGCGATAAGACAAATGTCAGGGATTTCTTATACAGATATTTCTAGCAACTGGGATATTTTAAATACTCTTATATACTTCTGAACAGCCAATACAAAGAAGAATCTCAGGTACTTTCAAAAACTAGATCCTCAGGCTGTCAGGGAACAGAGCGGTGTTAAGGAGCTGTGTGGGAACAGCGAGAAAGCAGAGAATTGCAGCATGACAGCCTTTAAACTGCTTTTGGCACTGAAGGAAAAGCACAACCTTTGCACACTGTTCTTTCTGCAGTCTTTCATCTGTGTAAGGAGTTAATAAGGAGTTGTAAGTTACACAAAATTCAGTATAACATTGCAACAGTAAAATTACGCTATTGTTACTTTTGAACACGCAGCTGTTCACATTATTAAATACTCGAGAATATTACTGTGAAACTAAGCTCTGTAAAAAGAACTAGTATTTAACAGCAATATAGGAGCTATGGAAAGAGCTATTATAAACTCTTCCAGTCTTTCACTGGTTTATCAATGTTTGCCTTAACAGCGCAGCACGTTGTATTTATTCTTCCTACATGATTTTGCAGTTTTCTTGTTTATGCTTGTGCTACAATGGCAGATAACCAGGAAACTGGTTATCTTGTAACTCAGCTTTGAAAGAAATACCACAAACAGTGGCAGGTATATCATTGCCCTTGTAACTAGTCCCATGGATTTCATTAGTGTGTATGTTCCTGAGATTAATTCAGGACAGCCATATATAGCAGAGCACAGGCTGAAGGTCAGTGAGACTATTTATGTGCTAAATGCTTTCCGGAGCAAGGTCAGTTAAAAAACTTTAATTTTAGATTCTTCAGCAGAACTCAGCTATTTGGAGAAACAAATGTTAAGGCACAAGACTTAATTAAATGTCTCATGGTATTAGAGAGGAATGAAGGCTAAGTGAACTCACTAAGCTTAAGGAAGTAATAGAGCAGGTTTAGCAAAAGGCAGCTGCAGTTCCAAATACGTATTACTTCGCTCCAGCATAACTTAGCCAAAGATTAAAGCACAATATCCATTTAAAATGAGTTTTTTTTTTTCCACTCAGGGAGGTTCTGTCTGATATGCTTTCTTGTATTGTCATTCTTGTCTTGATATCTGCCAGCATGAGACATCTCAAGCCTTTAAGAACTTGTTTTATTAGGCTTTTATTACCTACCATTGAGTCTGCCAACAAGAACTTGAACTTTCTTTCATCTTGTCAACTTTTGAATGAAAACTCACTGTAAGGGAACTGTGTGCTGTCTCAAAACTATTTTACACTGGCCAACATTTACTGCCACTGCTTCAGCTTCTTACTTTGCATTTCTCAGACTGCTCCTTACATCTCAGTGTGGGTCTTCTTGAACGTACTTGTTACTGGTAATTACAGGTAGAAAACATGAAGACTACAAAAATAGAAATCTCAGAGACTTACAAGTAATATGTTTCATGCCTTAATCATTACAGGAATTAAGTATGAAGGTGTTAATTTTTTTCACCATGGTTCTGCTGTTTTACATGTACAGATTGAACCAACCCTTGCTAAAGGAAACTCTTTAAATGGCATCAGGCTCAAAGGCAGAGGAAGAGTGAGGTCTTCCTTCTTTTACGCAAGACTTAGGTTGTAAATGTAGATTGCTTCACTTCCAGAGAGTGTTGTGATTCAAGACTTTCATGAATTTTCAGATCTTGAGAGACCAGATAAAGAAAAGCAATAGAAGAAAGAATGATAAATATGCACACAGCCCACAGATTCTGCACATTGTGCTATATTTTGCTTTTCTATCGTCAGATACGTTGGTTCAGGAATTAATTCTCTGTTGGAATCATAACTAGCAGAACTCACATTTTGGCTGGTAGCCCAGTTCCTCTCATATAAGTGCACCAGCCATCTCCTGTTCCATTTCCAAAACCATAGGATCATGTATTTGTTACAGAAAAAGTGCTGTTAATGCTTAGCCAAGCTCTGAAATTATTTCTTGAATACTTTTTCCATTACAGCAAGGAGCAGAAAGGAGAAACTGTTTTATCTGCACACAGTTATCTGGCTTTACATTTACAGGATTAATTCTAACATTAAGGTGCTTCTGCTCAGTGGACCTGCTTTTCCTGATGTACTTTCCTAATGCTTAAAAGTTAAACCAGAAATGTTATAAGAGTCTGCAGACAAAGGGTTGCATTTTCTTTGTGCTGTCGCTTCTGGTGACAGAGCTGAGCATGGTCTTTGCCCTTTCTTTGTAGCAGGGCAAGTCCAAATGCAACAGCCTCAGCCTCCTCAAGCCACCCCAGCACCAATCCAGGACATAGGTGGCACCAGGGGTGCAGGGACACTAGGTGAAACCAGAGCTGCACAACTGCAGGAATAAGGACTGTGCATTGAAGAAGGAAGCAAACCCATTCCTGCCTTGTTCTAGCTAACAGAGCAAATATGAAATTTTGCATCATCCTTGAGCAAACAGAATCATCTTCCATTTACTTCATGAGTCTCCTTTGTAACTTCTGCAGGCGATAACAAACAAGATCCATAAACATCTTCTGTGCCTCTGTAGTGCACTTGCAGAGCCCAGAGTCTCATCAGCATTGCGAGAGGAAAAGGTGACAGGACACACTTTGCCTCCTGAAGCACCCTGGTTTGGGAGCAATGACAGACAGACGGACAGACCGTGACGCGTCTGCAGCCCCACAGCGCTGGGGCTGACGGCAGCGCGACGTGAGTTAGCTGTCTCGTTGGTGCACAGATGACTCCAGCGTGCTGGCATTTCCCATCCTGCTGAACCTTTGCTTTGCAGTTGGAAGCGATGTGGGAGAGCAGAGACAGTGACCAAAGAAAGGGCACGATGCTCTCTGGATACAAGCATCTGCCCTGCAAGCTGAGCTCAAACCTGATAGTGTGAGTGGGTTTGACATTGGAAGAGGCAGGATCTGCTGGGCTGCAACAGCCTGGTTATTGCTTTCTGTATTACTGTAGGAAGCAATGACTAATTATTTCTGCCTGGAAAATGCAAATCCCTACTCTATATTTGTGTAACATTACTCATGGATTGGGCATTGCACAGGCAACTGAGAGACAGAACCCCTGGATAAGGAGCTGGCAGTGGAAGCAACTGATCAGATTTCTGGCTAAGTGTCCTGAACTCCCGTATTAGATTAAGTTATGGTTATTTTCTTCTCATGTACAAGATTTTGTGGTTATCTGGGAGAATACTAGCTAGCAGCAGTGACCAGCAATGATTAGAAGGTTAAAAAAACCAGAAGGTACAATGTTTCATAATGAGTTCACAATATAGCAAGAAGCTTTTTTCCCTTGTTTTTTAATTCAAAACTATTTCAGTTCCTTGGCAGAGCAGGTCTCCTGACTGTCAACTTAAAAGTAAAGGTCAGCAGGGAACAATGTTTTTGGAGAAGTCATTAACTATAAATAAAGCAGTTCGCAGCATCTGATAAACAGCCTCCTGCAAAGGGATCCCTGTAAATACATTCCATTCCTTCTCTGTGTGCTGTCATCCTTTGTTTGCCCCTTTTTCATCAGTTGAAGGCAGCTGCCAGTCATTCTGCACTCTCTAAACACTGTGATCGTGGCAAGTTTTGTGAGCTGTGAGAATGTTGAAAGCCATGGAGGCTGCAGGAAAGAAAGCTGAATTTAGAATTGTCTTGCTATCACCAGCTTTCCCCATATGTACATGCAGAAATGGATCCTCGGTGGCTGGAAGCAGCAGTAGGGAAGCCCGCAGCTGTTTGAAACTCATTTCCCCATCTGGTGTCAGCTTCACAGTCTGGTGCCTCAGGAGACCTAGGATTGATGTGGGAATTAGAGAGGAAAAAAAAATAGCAGTGATAAAAGAAAATTAAAACAAAGTCATAAAATTCTCTTGTAGTCAAATGATTTTTCCCATTAAAATGCAGCTCCTCTGCAGCAAATCTGCATCATGGTGAAGCAGATGGTGCTGTGGTATGTGTGTTTTGCAGAGTGGGAAAGAAGGAGAGACAGTTCTGACAGCTGAAGGTACCAAGGCACGCAGCTATTTTAGTACAAACCATGCAGTTTGGATCTTACTAGACATACTGCCTTTGGGAAGACAGAGAACAAGCAGAAAGAAATGCTTTTCACTATAGACACACAGGTAGAAGAGGTAACACTTAAAGCATCCTTGAGTAGGAGTTGTGATTAGGCTTATTACTTTTTTTACTGCACCCAGTCCTTATGAACCCAAACTTTCTTGTATGATTCAGTGCAGTGTAGACATCAAAATACCTCTGAGTATCTTACCACTGTTACCTAACATCATTTTTTAAAGTCTTCTCTGAGTTTCTCTTACAATTAACTTCTATATTTTTGTTTGCTTCTTTTTGGTTTGGTTTGGTTTGTATTGCTTTTGCATTTCGTATTGAGCTTTTACATTTCTCTTGGAGGAAGATTCTTCTTCTTGGAGGCTCTTCAGCAAGTCTGAGTCTTTTCCTCTCCTGCCACTTATACACCAGTTATCCCCAGAGGTATGAATGCTTCAACTTTATTTGTCAGCAGGCCCATCTCAAGCAAATTCCAAGCACTGGGCATGAGTAAAAGCACTGTAATTTTGAAAAGAGGAAAAGTCTTAAATTCTTTGTACCACAATAAATAAATTTTTCCACTATCCTTATTTTAATATTTCTCTATCTCTGTCACCAGAATCTTGGTGAATAAGTGAGCCTTCCAAACTGAGTAACAGGAACCTGTCCATAAGGCTCCATTTGAAAAGCAGCAGTCTGTGCAAATTGATCACATATTGCCAGAGACAAAGGGAGCCCAGGCTGCCTGCTCTGTGCCATTCAGGGACCGCAAAGCAGTCAGAAAACCAATTTGCCTGGTTTGCTCAGGGAAGTGTAAGGCAGCCTAAAGCTGAGTTCTCTCTGCCATGCCTTTTAGAAGGCTTTATTTCTGGGGTAAGTTCAAGGGAAGCTGTGAGTGCTGGATCACTGCTGTCCCTTTGAGATTCACCATGGCTATAACTTGCCTCTTCAAGACTCATGGAACTACATCCAACTTTGGGTCTGTTTTATGTTGTGCAGTCAGCTGAGTCCATCGTTGTTTTTCATTTCATACATCTGTAACCTCAGTTCCCCTCTCATCTCAGTTTGGTACAAGCTGAGTTTGGCTAACCTAAGGATCTAGTCCAGAATGCAGCCCATAATGTTTTGCATACAAATGTATCTGAAAGAAGTAAAAATGCAAGCTTGGAATTAAAATGTATAAATCAAATTTGTAGTCTCTTGCTCAATGCGAATTAAATGGTCTACAACATATGACGAGAAACATCTGCTAAATGGAGTAAAAATTAATGATGAAGAAAATTAAGATTCCTTTGTTATTGATTTTTATCAATTTGTGTTCAACTCTCAGAAAGATTTAATAAGAAGGCTGCCAGTTCGTGGCTAATTCAAAGTGCTTCCAAATTGCTTAGTTTCTATTTATATTTTACTTGCATATTTTGGAGTTCTTTGTGAAAGCGTTAAGTCTGCATTAATCCACCAGCAAAAAACTTTACAAATATTTCCAAATATATCTTCACCAAGCAGTGATGCAAAGTTATGCTGCTATTTAAATGAAAGATTACTCTAGATAGCAGCTTTGGCAGTCAGGACCATCTTCAGCTCTATCTGCTGGGCTTTTTTGGTGATACTTTAGTCATGCTCCAATTCTCAGTGAATTCATCTCTGGAAATTGACAGGAAAAAATGTGTTTTGAATAATTATGATACAGAGGAGTTAACCAGGGAAACCTCAGAGTAAATCAGTTAGAATTTCCAAGGGTGTCTCTTATCCTCAAGAGGTAGACTAAGAATCACAATTTTGGGATCATGCTTCCACCAAGGTCCAAGGCAAGATGCCCACTGACTGCCCTGGGAGGAGAGTTTCAGCTTTGGGGTTGTATTTCATTGCTCCTGTCAGTGTTAGAGTTCCTGTGTGAGTACCTTTTTTCTGGACTGTCTGGTATCTGCTACTAACTGCTGAGAGCAGTGGCACCCTGTATGCCTGTCTTTCCCTGTATACCAGCTTCTTTCCATTCCACTTCTTTAAGCCAGCTGCACATTGTCCTTACATCATCACACAGCTCAGTATTAGAAGACTGTTTGACCTTCTCCTACAATAGTCTTTTTTTTTTCAATTTCGTAATTCTATTAATTCAAGCTTCTGGAAGTTGATAGATTTCAGAACTTCTTTCTGAAATGCACTGCTATTTAGATTGTTCCATAAAATGAGAATTGGCATCTTTTCTTGATTGTATATATCACAGGGCAGCTTGGCTCTGATATTGAAAGTAAACAAGAACATGAAAACACTACTAAACAACACTCTTTAATTTACTTGTTTTTTAATTTAATTTAATTTTTGTTTTCTTGAAAGAATATGTTAGCTTCAGGAACAACTTACACTAGGTTCTATGCTCATGCTCTAACATGAGTAAGCCGGGTCTGGGTTTTTGAGTCTCGTGTTATCAGTCTGTACACTTGCATACCTTTAACCTTCCCAACATATCCGAGATGTGCTTCAGCTGCACAGCAATACATTGCTTCTCTGTGGTGGCTTGGTGCACCCTATTCTATAGCAGAATCTTAGGGTTAAAGAAAAGATACTGATGAAACATGACTGTTTTCCACAAGTCTCCCCACATCCCGTGACCTTCCTTCTCAGTGGCACTGTGTTGCCAGGAAGTAAACAAAGATCAGACTTCACTCATGAAGATGTGCTATACTGGGCAACGGGAACCGAGGATCGTGGAAAATAGAGGAGAGCAGCTTATGTGGAAAATTGCTATTTTCATTCCACATCTGCGAATGTTCCCCTTCAAAGGAAATGCAGGATGAGCAAAATTTCTATAATAAGATTTCTCATGGGCTTACCAGGGAGAAGAGAGAATTTACCTGTAATGCTTGGCATTTGCTGCAGTGTAAAATTCTGGAAACAATATTATGAAGTGTTGTTTATATCAACTGAAAGAATTGATAAAAAACATTGGCTGAAAAACTCCAGCTGTATTTACCCATTATCAAAACTGTTACAGAAAACAGTTTAAGGTATTGTCATCCTGTTGTTCCTCCGGAGAGCTGTGTCTGTCATGGCCAGAGAACATTCTGCATATTCTAAAATTTGTTTCTTTAAAACATCTGAAAGAAAAGTGAGAGATACTTTGCTGCATTGCAATTCTATTCCTGACAAGCAGAAAAGATGGTTTTGTAGTTATCACTGGTACTAGCTTTTCTGTTACAATTTTCCATATCAGCAGAAGAAAGGGGACAGGAGTCTGTAGGCTCCTTGCAGTGTTCTGGTCCAAGTTTCATTGTTCCAACCTGCAAGGAACGGACCAACCTGCCATGAGCCACGTTGGTGTGTACTCTGATTGATGGTAATAGCACTGTTTGAATCTGAAAATCCTGAGGAGGCTTTTCAAACAGGCAGCACAGTACAGTAAGCAATAACAGAATCTTACTCCAAGTTTTAGCATCCAATATAATACTATAAAATAGAAAATTTGTAGATTTTGATAGTATTTTTTAAGAAGATTTCCATCAAGCTAGACCCTACACATTAGTGAAATCATCTGGTGAGACTGATAAGCCATTCAGAGTCATATCTTCACTGTTCTTGCCATGGTTAAATTAATAGTAAATTCAGTTCGCATAAGGAGTAAATGAAATAAATTATTATTTTTAAGTTCTTGGAAGTGCTGTTCTACAGGGCTCCTTACAATCATGATACATGTAAGCAGTAGGAGGAGCTGTTGAGCAAGATATGTTTTTTCCACATCACTGTGTAGTGTAGAATTATTGTTTGTGAAGCTGACTCAGTGACTGCTTTTCATTCCTTTCACAAACGAACAAGTGCCAGAGTTCTCCCCTCAATAGAACCAAAATGAAATCTTTCAGCAACAGCAGCTATGCCAAATAGTAGCCATTTGTTTCCCACTGGGGAGATCTGCTAGAGTGAACAGCGCAGGATTCAGCCACAGAGTGCCAGTGAAACCCTCAAGTGAGTTCCCTTGCTCACCCTGGGCTGTCTCAGTGTTACGCTGAGCCCTCTGCTTTTGCACTTATGGTACCTTCACGCAGAACTTGTAGGGAGCATCTGGATCATTCACGTTTAATTGGCGGTCACTTCCATTTCAAGGGCTGAGTGAAAGCAAATTCTCTGCAGTGTTTGTATGGATTACTTTGAGATGGCCATATCACAATGACAGTTGCTACCCTCTCGCATCTATTTAGCAGAACAAGACTTTGTCTGTACTGTATTGTTTCCTCTGCCTTCCATTCAGAAATGAAAGCTTTACACACTCTGCAGCTGCAGAGCATTTGAGATCATATTCTCACAGCTGAGATGCTTTTGGAACTGACTCAAACTCTCTTGCAGTGTAGAACATATATAAAGCTACAGAATATAGGCAACAAAACTCACAATGCGTGCAGAGTGCTTCGGGGTGGTGTGAGCATCTTCCACTCTGGGGGGCATTTAGCAGGGTCCCACACTTCTTTGGAGAAAGCTGATGTGCAGAGTGTGGGTGCAAGTCCTCAGCGAACACAGTCACAGCGAGGAGGTGCACGCTGGTGGCACACTTCAGGCAGAGCCTGGAATGAAGCTGCTTCATTTCACTTGGCAATCCCATAGCTGACTTCAGGCTGCTGTCAGTGAAACCCAACTTTGGTACAGGTCACTGTAACCTCACGGCATGTACACATTTATCGTTCGTTAAAATGATGATTAAATAAATAACAAATTACTTGGCTGGAGTGAGCAGCATGTCCCACATTTTTAGGTGTACCTTTCATTAAAGATAAAACTAAAGAAAATTTAAAGAAGGAAGAATACAGTTGATATTAAAAACAAACACAGTCACTGGAGAGCAAATTTTGCTTAGCAGCCACACAGAGCTTCCAGCCAGCACAACGAACAGCTCGAAGGGGTGTTGCTGTAGCAGAGACAGCAGAAAGCCAGGGAGGAGAAATGAGCTCTCTAAGGCCACATATACAAAGACAAATTGGCTGTGTGGAGGGATCTCTGTTGTAACACAAGTGTCTCAGCCACGCTAAGACATAATTTAGATAGAAAAAAAAAAAAAGAGGCTTGTTCAAACTGTGAAGTTTTGCAAGAAAAGCTCTGCTTGCAAAATGAGGGCCCAGTCTGACAGGAGAGCTTCAGCACAGTTGTCTCAAAGTTTGTAAAGTTATGATTTCATTGGTACAGCGTATTTCAGCCTGTTTATGACAATCAGTCTCATGTTTCCTCCAAGTGCTCATTCAGCTGGCTGTTCAGTTAGCACCAACTGCTTCCAAGTCTTTGTTGCTGTCATATTATGACGAGTGTACCTTGGCCTTTCAGGTGGGGAGCCCCTGGCTCAGCTCACATGGACAGCGGCAGAGGGGAGGATAAAGGTAAGAGAGCATCTTCTGGCCTGAAATATGCAACTTTTTTAGTCCTTTGAAGTACTAATGAAGTGTTATGTACCTCTAACGTTCTATAGCAGTACCTCTGTTATGTACAACATCTGTCATTACCTTTCCTGCTTTTCAGAATTGGATGTAAGAATGAGGTACAAAGAGCCTTAAATCATTACCTTTGGGTCAACCAGGTTTGGGTTTATATCTGTTACTTAAGCAAATCTTTGGAAAACCGGCAAAAAATATTCTGTGTACATTTACACACAACTTCTGTATTACCAGAAGTCCAAAGGAAGTGGGAGCTGTTGGGGACTTGAGGGGCACACACTCATGCTCAGCATTGGCTGAAAGGCAGTTTCAAAGGCAGAGCTGTTCAGCCAACACTTCAGACTGGTTTGATGGTTTGCTAACTCATTTTCAATACCACGCTGATGTGTTTGACTACTCTGTAAGCTGTCACACCCTTGGAGGTTGGTTGAGGAATTTTGTCAGTTTTCAGAGCCCCGCTCTGCCAGCTGCCTGATCTCCCCCCAGCCCCTGTGCAGCCCCAGCAGTGCACTGAACTGGTTGTACTCCAGCAACCTTCCGCTCACAGTCGCAGCTTGTCATTTTCATTGCTTAGCAGTTCTCAGAAAAACAACTCACAGAAGTGGGTCAGAGAAAGAAAACATGCATTTGGGGGAGTTCCTTTATTATTTTCATTAGTATGTTGTCTAGACAACCCCTACTATTAGCTTAATAATTCAGAAATTTATACTTCTATGCCTCTTCACCCAATGTGAAATTCACATGAATGCATCTGGAGAGTATTTATTACATTTAGAAGATAATCTTCCATGATCAGCTTCAAGAATGGCCCCAGCACTGCTTTGTTTCTCTGTTTCTCTGGGCTGGAGTCGGAGCAGGGGCTGCGGAGGGTCTCCGCTGTCTCCCGAGATGGGCCCAGCTCTGTTGAGCGCCTGTGGCCCTGGCGCTTCCTGGCTTGAGGAGTCCGGCAGTCGGTGCCAGACCGCTGCTCCTGTATCACTTGACGTCTGTCTTCACTTGAATCTCCCTCTTGCTGTTAAATCCACAAGAGGGATATTTTTGGCTGCTATTCCTGCTAACAAAGCATGCTCAGCACCGAAAGAGCTGACTGCAGAGGAGTCTCAGGAAGGGTCAGAGCAGGCAGAGCAGCCTGTGGGGACAGAGGAGGTGACAGAAAACCATGGAGACGCCCCTGGGAGAACAAGCTGGGCACAGACAGCCGTCTTCACCTCCAGCGGGGTTGCAGCTCTCGCTTATTGTTGGCGCAGCGTCGCCGGACTACAAGCCCCAGAATCCTCTGCGCCACCCCCCAGCCAATCCGCGGCGGCGCCCCCG